>OY747133.1:23151066-23503566 GCA_963556465.1 Berberis vulgaris
GCTTTTGTAACTATTTTTCCAGGATTTTGTAATACACGCTTGAATGAGATTCTAGAAACATTTGACCTGACATTTTTGGCATGGTCTTTTTTTCTAATCTAATGCATTTGGTTCTAAGTCTGCCCTATTTGTACTCAAGGTTGCTTTTAGCAAATTTATGTAATCTTGAGAAATAATGCTAAAATTATTAGTATCATTATTATTATTTTTATTTTCACCATCAGGCAATAATGATTATTTTTACCTATACCCTAACAGGTACCATTTGAAGTTCTTGTCCGAAGGCAGATAGCCCGTTTGTTAGATCCAAGCATTCAATGTGCAAGGTTTATTTATGACGAATTGATAAAGGTAAGTTGGAATAGGTCAATTATCTTGACGAGTTTCCTCCTCATAATGAACAATCTAATTTGGATTGGTTACTTTGATATTATTTATATTTTGTAGATGGATTATATTAACAAGTCACATCCAAATTTTATTGGTGGGAGTTAAGGTTGTGGAGTTTGCACTGCAGCAAGTCAAGTCTTCTGGAGAACCTATGGCTCTAGGTAGACCAAAGGTATTACCTTTTTTGATGATTGTAGAATTGTTGATTTTCTTGTGGGTGTCCTTATATATGTGGAAATAATGTTATGTTAATATAGGAAGGAAGGGTTAGAATCTTAGAAAGTCCCAGTGTCTGAATCTTCCCCGATCAACAACAAATGGAATTGTTCCTGATCAGGTATGTTTATCTATTTGTTTCCGTGAAGTCATCCATACGTTAAAAGTAATTCTTATCACCAAATTTGGCTACTACATCATATTATTTTCTCTATTTTGAATTTCAAGTTCCTTCTAAACCATATGGATCTCATAGTTGATAGAATTTACTTGCATTGTAGTAGCTTTGCCTTGCAACAGTGAAACATTGTTTTTTTTTTTCTTTTTCTTTCTCTGAAATTACTTGCACTGCATCTCCATGGGGAATTATAAGTGTAATAATCTTATTGGTTAAATATCTCATAAGGCTACCATGTGGAGAATTCTCAGTGGTTGTTTTAATGATGTCAGCTGTATTCGTGCATATTGACTTAGCACTGGATGTTCATCTCATGTAAAATGTTTTATTGAGCCTGCAAGAGCTTTCATGAATGTATGATAATGCACTTCTTGAAAGTAGAGCAAATGGATCTTTATAATAATGTAGATTGTGTGAAATGCTTACATCAATAGTTTAATTTATAAACAAATGAGTTAAGCCACACAATGTAGATTGTGTGAAACTGTCTTACAACTGCATTGATTGATTTATTTGATTCTAGATATCTGGTGTGTAAAAAATCTGCCATGTGAGGTTAATGAAAACCAGTGTTCTAAAAAGCGCTAGGCGGTGGGCGAGCGGCGAGCAGGTGCCTAGCGCCCAGGGGCCTAGGCGGCACCTAAGTTTTGTATATAACTTTAATAATTTACAAAAGTTAAGCATATTACCTTATCAATTACATCCAATTTAATGTCAGATACATATGCAAAATTTAAAAACATGAAAAATTAACAATTATGAACAAAATTTATTAAAACTCAAATGACTGAAGTTGGTCATGATGGGTACTTTATACAAAGTTGAATTTGTGGACAAATATCCAAACCTACTTTTTTATTTTTCTTTAAATTGCATGAATGACTTCAATCATGTTTGATAAAATCTACATTACTAAAATTGGTATCGGCAGATCCTTTGAGAATTTCATTAAGTAATTATCATTTGCTACATTCAGACATATACTGAATAAAAAATAATTAAAATTTTTATTTCCAAAAAAGATGAAACAAAAATAAAATAAGAACACAATAAGCCTTATAAAAAAAAACTCGTTCAGACCGCCTAGACCCCGCCTAGGCCGCCCAGACCCACCTAGACTGCCCAACCATTAATCTGGGCGTTTCTCTAACGCCTAGCGCCTAGGCCGATTTTTAGAACACTAATGGAAACCAGGCTTGTTACTAAAATTTGAAAATTGTAACTGTTGCAACTAATGATATTTATCTTTTAAAAAAGAGTCGAGTCCTGCAAATACTATAGCATTTTTATATATTGAACATTATGCAACACCTTAATTAGGTTTACTCTTTGCTAATATGGTAGTTGCTACTGATAAGTTATGTTCTTCATTTTCACTGACTAGTTTTGTGCTGAGTCATTGTGTAACTACTTTAATTGCTTTAAATGAACATCATGCAGCAACAACATCTTAATTAGGTTTTGTATTTGCTAACTTGATCATTTACTACTGATTAGTTTTGTGTTGCTACATGGAGATGCGTCTGATACATTGTTTAGAACGCATATGGATTTGAAGGGAATAAGTCCAAGTTTTCTTTTAGTCTTTTTTTTTCTTTTGCTTTTGTTGTTTATTTTTAGTTAGTAAACGCCTTACCATATATGAAGTAATGGACAATGGTTCGTGATCTATAGCAAGTTGGCAACCATGAGATACCATATAGAAAATTAAATTTTACCAACATTTATACTTGTTAATGTCGAATGGAAGCTTTTTTGGCAACTACAATGCAACCAGGTCGTATCAACAGTGTTTCCTCTCGCCACGATCCAAACAGTTCTAATGGTAGTGATGTACATCCAAATGATCATTATTTTGATGAGCTTGGTGACCATGATGGTGATGAAGAATGATTCAAGGAGGTGTAGGTATGAATAGATGAAGAGTGAAGGAGCTTAGTGTTACTAGAGAAGACTCAGTTTTTTTTTGGACATTAAAATGGTGTAACTTGATATCATGATTGTATTCAGTTTCGTGACTTTGCATATGTAATGAAAGAATGCAATATTTTTTTATGAATGAAAATTTTACTATTTTGATTTTAGATTGTGCATTACACAAAAAGTAGGTGGTGTTATTTAAGAGTATGTGCTAGTAGACAACTACAATAAATGGGTGAAGAATGAGTTGTCACAAATATAATGAAAGTGTGATGAAAAATTCGTCACAGGTAGATAATTTTAATGTATGAAATTACTATCGTGACAAACTGTTCCTAACGTATAAATTATATAAGTGAGGAAAGATTCCTCACAGAAAGTTCATGGTAGATATTTAAATCACTATCGTGACAAACTGTTCCTCACATATAAATCACATAAGTGAAAATGATTCGTCACAGAAAGTTACCACACATGACGCCAGATTTTCGTTACGCAAAACATTTTACAGTGACGACATTTTCGTCACCCATGTTGTAATTGTATATTCGCACACTAAGTTTATGTGAGGAACCACACGCCACGAAGTGGACTTTCCGTGACGAGTTGTGAATCCGTCGCCTAATAGTTTCCTTAACGCCCCTTATGTGAATCTAGGGTTTTTGGTCTTTCACAGATGAGGCTATACAAGACGAAGGTACACACTCAATCTAGTGTGCTTGTCGACCAAAATGATGTTTCAAGTTTTGATATTTTGAGTTTCTTCTTTCTTTCATCATATTACATATTGTTACTAAGAAATGGTTGCAATATGTCGTAGACGCAGTTGGAGAGAATTTAAGATGAATCCATTACCAAAAATACTTATAACATTTCAATTGCTGAGGATGTGGATGATTTCCATGATATATTATGTGTAAGCATATAAGTACGGTTATTAGTCTGAGGATTGCAGATGCTTGTATACTAGAAAACATATGATCTTAATAGTTTTCTTCGACTTTCTTCCAGATTGTGGACGTTGTGATTGATGAAACCCTCGTTCCCGATCAATCCGCATACAAGCTCTCAACATTCCTGAAAACATCAATGTGAAGACCAATCTTGTTTCTCTCTCCTTACAAAACAAAGTGTATGTAGATATGATAAAAGGGTTATGATTCAATCACAACTGGTAATATGTTCACGCTATCAGTTTTGTTCTAATTATTGCCATCAATATGCTCATTTTCTTGTTTCTTGACATGAAAATACTCACCATGTGCTTGAAGATTGGCTAGATGGGGTAATCTCCCAACCTCAGATGGTGTTAACTGATCTACTTGAAGCCTTGTTCCCTACAGGATTCATCAATACGTGAACTCGAAAACATTTTCGGCTTGTCATAACAAGAAATTCATTTCCATGTTCATAAAGAAGGGGTTATAAACATTGATCCTTAGATGTGTGATAGGTAGAGAAAGTTCCACACCAATGGATACCATTCTTGTAGCCTGCAAGTAATGTTGCACAAAAGTTACATTGCTCAATTTTGATTGTTATGAACTCATGTCACTTGGAAGAATCTTGGTTGCTCAACTACCTTAGCTTAGTAAGCTTCAAGGAATTACATTCATTGATCTAGTGACAAATATACTTCTTCAAGTAGGAAGATCGGAAAAAAATAAGGATTATGTCTTCCAGGATTTTTTGTTCTACAGGGACAACCGACTTGAAATTTCAATGTGTTCATTCCATGTACTCTTAAAGTTACTACTAGTAATTAGTATTCTACATCTTACCTGCCAGTTAGTTTAACGATATGTTCCCTTGAAATTTTGAGTGTATATTATTTTACCATCAAGAGGAAACTAAATGATAAATGCAATAAACAGAAAACTTACAATATTTTGGAATTCCAGAATCGTAGATGTCGATGCAATCGAAAACAAAATCATGAATTCAAAAATCGTCTTTATTCACGGCCTAAATCTCAAACAATTGCAGTGTGGGATTGAAGAATGAAGATCATAAAATCGGATAGGTATTTCTCATGTATTTCCAAAAAACCGTTTCTCCTTTTTTTTCTTGTATTGTATCAGTTAACTGCTCTCAGCGGTTAATCGTCACGTTCAAAACACTGCCGAACAGTTTTTCATCACATGCATAAATTAGAAACCAATTAACTTCTCCCAGTTGCACATGATGAACTAATCCATAAGAAAATAAATCTCTTGACTGCAACATTCATACAGAAAAATAAGTTGTGCGACCAACATATCTCACAAATCATGAGAGTTCACTACTATGTAACTGTTAGGTATACATAGCAGTTCCAATGATTATAGACAATATGCAGCACCCCAGACCCATTTCATCATATTTAAGCATCTCCTAATCTCTCAATGAGTATATCATAACTATGCACTTTTATATTCACATTTATGTAAACACATAATAAACATAATTGGTCGACTTGTGAACACAACAAAATGTGGCATTCAAGATCGGACAGAATCTGGATCCGGATGCGTTGCATATAGCCCCCAATGGTTTATAGAAAGGCTTATCCATCGGTCCAACGCACTGAGCTCATCTCATGGAGAGAAAAAAATGTAGTTGTGTTGTTGTTGTTTGCCGCCTTGATGCATTCCCTTCTCTCCCCGATATCATCCAGGCTTCTATGAGTGAACGAGATGAGGATCGAGGCAGTTCAGTCCCCCCCAGAGTAGGTGTTTTCTTCACTTTTATACGTGGTCTTTTTTTCATCTTAGAATCCTTTGATTATAGTTTTATTGTTCTGCGAGAAATGCTCATTTAGGTCGAATCTTCATGACCACATGTAGCATTCTAAGATAGCATATGTCAAACTAAAACCTCAAGAAACCAATGGAAGTCATAAATGTACAAATATGAGCCATCTTAGCCTCAAGAGTCTCACATAACGAGGAACATAGATCAATAGTAGTTTGTTACTCTCGTCTTTATATTGCACAAGTGGTATGAAACACATGCTATGATATTTTTTTCCATTCCCATGGAGTGTACGTTTCTCGTCACAAATACCATACAAGTGATAGTTCATATACACTCAACATCATACTTACGTCCACCACTTTATTCTTTATTTCATCACAAACATGACTTTCACTTGGCATTAAGACAGATAAGATGAATTATGGGGTTATTCATTTCCGATCACAAATTTTTTTAACATAATAACCTCATCTTGATCCTAAATCAAGGCAACATTCGTTTAAGTTTGAACTCTCATAATGCTCAAACTGTCTCATCTCTATAATTGACATATTCATAGAGGCGATTGCCTATGTGAGATGGCCAATCAATCTGTTTGACATACTTTTATATCATGCACTAAACATGTATCACATGTATATGACTTTGACGGGATATTGGCATGGTAGTAGTTTTATCCAAATATAAATTTTCTATTTCGAGGGAGTGGTCTTAGACCACTTCCCCAGGTTTGGATCGGGAAAGAAAATAAAGGGAAGGAACTTAGTGACGGGGGATCAAAAAATGACTACTTGCTTGCTTCGGTTTAAGGTGTATCTATATATACACACATCGATTGTTCATAATTGACAATCGCTCATCAATATCTATGCGACACGAGATATCTTATATGATCATTAGATACATCTCTGGGAATCGATTTTGTAAATGGAGCTGCTACCATTTTATGTGTAGATATATAATTTACGTTAACTTCTTTTCGTGCAACCATGTCTCTAACAAAATTGTATTTGGTATCAATATGTTTGGTCTTAGAGTGATACTTAGAATCTTTTAAGAAAGCTATGGCTTCCTGACTATCAAATTACACTAAGATTGTGTTTGTAGCATCTTTTTTAACCCTCAAGTGATTAAAGAATCTCTTACGCCAAACTGTCTTTTGTCCTGCAGCTGTAAATGCCACAAACTCAGCTTCCAATGCGGATAAGGCTACACATATTTGTTTTTTACTACTCCAAGAAATGGCACCATTATTCAGTAAGAAAACATAATAAGAGGTAGGTTTTCTTTCATCAAAATGCATATCCGTTCTTTTATAACACTATGTGTAACCCGCAGTACCTCTTAGATACCTAAAAAATCCTCTTGACCGCTTTCCAATTAACTGGACCTAGATTTGATTGATATCTGCATGTCATTCCAACCACAAAACAAATATCCGACCTTGTACACATAATAATATACATGAGGCTTCCAACTGCACTGGAATAAGGAACTTGATTCATTCATTCCTTTTCAGACAGAGTCTTAGGACAAAACCTTTTGCTCCGACCTTCGCCTTTTGTAATAGGTTTGTCAATTGGTTTACAATTTTTCATATTAAGAATCTTTTTTATATAAGATCATTGTGAAAGAGTTAACAATTTATTTGAACAATCTCCTTCGATTTTACCAACAAGTATATATGCAGCTCACCCATGTCCTTCATTTCAAATGTTGATGATAGCCAACTTTTAATAGCTATCACAAACTCCTTATCATTTCCGACCAACAATATGTCATCTACATATAGTGAGAAGATCACAAACTTATCATTGGATCAAACACATAGTGGTCCTCATCAATCGTGTTAAAATCAAACGACATTAAGGATTGATGAAACCGTATATACCATTGTCTGGAATACTGTTTTAGACCATAAACTGATCTTAAGATCCTAAAGACTTTGTGCTCTTCGCCTTCTTTAATGAAATGTACAGGTTGTTCCATATAGATTTCCTCTTGCAATCTCCATTGAGAAACAATATTTATATCCATTTGATGTAATTAAAGATCTATACTTGTCACTATAGCATAATAAAGCGAATAAAGGTAAATCTTATAACTGGAGAGAATGTTCCGTCAACATACATTTAATCTTGAATTACATCAAATGGAACAACAAGAGAGAAATGATGATCAAGATTAAACATATCATAGTTTAACTGGAGAGAATGTTTCTTCATAATTATTTCGTTTCAAGATTAAACGTATCATAGTTTAACTTGCTCCTGCTTGGAAATTTCGTTTCAAGAAACACAACATCTCGTGATTCAAATTTAGTTATGCTCTTACTAGCTTGTTCACCAATAAATATACATCCTTTAGAGTGTTTATATTATCTTATAAATACACTCTTTTTTACCTTTAGGACCTAATTTTTCAAAACTTATGGGAAGAATTGTGAACCTAAACAGCACAACCCCAAGATCTTAAATTAGAAAGATCGGAGTTTCGAATAGTGCATAACTCATATGGAGTCGTTGTAGCTGACTTTGAGGGCACTAGGTTAAGTAACATGTGTAGCTATTGGCAAGACATCACTCTCAAAGGTAATAGGCAAATTTGTGTGTGCCATAATTGACATCACCCTTGATGATACATAAAAACAGTCACATCCCTAAGCCATACACGTGTCATGATGATCTTGAGGAATTACGGGCCCCAACATCAGCCCAACACTAATCCAGCCTAAGCGGCTCCAAGCTCGCCTAACTCAGTCCGCCAGGCGGACCCGAACTATTACAACATGCTAGCCCACACGTCTCACAACTATCCTCAATACCCGTAAGTCCTACTAAGGCAAGTATCTCGACGATCAGCTTCGAACAGGCAATTACAACAGCTATATGTTTCTAACTAGGAAGCAAATACTAGAGCACATTCCACGTAGGAAAATTTTCTTCTACGGATTGCTCTTGGATTGAGAACTATCTCCCACGTATCTAGGAGTAGAAGGCTAACATGGAACTTCCCTCCTATAGCACGACTCCTAATTAGAGAAAGATCTCCACGAAGATCTCCTTCCTAAACTACACCTACGATGGCCTGGTAGAACTAGGACTCCTGCACCATAAATTAGACATGAGGTTGGTAAGCTAAGGTACGATTCGAATTTCTTGTTTACAACATTTCACCTTCCTCAGACCCCTGTCTGACTTTAGCATCGGAGTGCCATCGGCCACCACAACAGTGGTCCGTGGCTCACGTGTGTTGCTTGTGCAGGTAAGTGGCACTAGGTCAAAGTAGGGAGCGGAAAACGACTGCATTAGTTTGGCGACGTCCGTGGGGACGACAAAGTTCCTAACTTTTCACTAGAGTCGTCTCCCTTCAAAACCCAAAGAGACGGTGACCACTAGATCACGCAACAACAAAGAACAAGGGGACACGTCCTACGCTCAGGCTGGCGTTGTACCACCACTTTCAGCGGTTCTGGTCATGCACGAAAAACATACTCATGCCTTCGCACCAATGACATCAATGACAGACCTCAAAATAGAGATGTTGTTATCTCAAATACAGTAGATCGCCAAGCCGGTGGAGGTTCTCAGGCGACAAAATCCACTACTTACTAATGGAGACCAGGAACAACACAAGCCTCCGTCTTCCGAGGATGGCATAAAGCAAGCACAGGAGACCCAAATCCCCGCTAGTTTTCATTGGAGTAGAAGAGGTTACGTGGCTAAGTTTGAGCCCGCCGCCAGGGCAGAGAGGCTTAGCCCTCAAAACCCCCTCCGCAGAAGGGCACATGGTTTGGACGTGTTGTACCGTCTCTCTGTCCCACCATTTGTGGATCGAATGATGAATGAGGCCCTTCCGTCAGTGCGGAGATTAACCCCTCTACAAGGTTAACTCTTCAGTAACCTCTGTAACGCCGGCAAATCTCGACAGTCCGCTGTAGAACACTAACGATCCACAAAGGCCATCCGAGTTCACATCAGGGCCAGGATCAATTACTCTCAGTCAACAGTTAGTCTTTTTTCGATTGTTTATTTCCATTTCCATAGTCAATGTAGAGTTTTAGTTCTTAAAAGCTTATGTAATTCGCAATCATTTAAGAAGTAAAGAAATGATTACGAAAACAAACTCTATTGATTACTGGAAAGATGTAACAACAAACACTTTGAGGCGGGTACAAAAGACTACATACTGCAAGCATCTAAAATCAGTGCGACATGAAGTAAAGACTCGCTTCGACGATCTAACTGCGTAAAGGTATCTGAAAACAATGGAATGGGCAAGAGCGGGATGAAAATATCATGTTCAATGCTTCCGAGGACATACCCCTCAAATATGGTCTGAGGTGTTACCAAATCGGCAACCAAGAGCACCGCAAAAGTTTATTGCCAACTCACAAGCTCGATCCGATCAACTAGATGAACTTGGGACAAATATCAGGTAGACGCGAAACACATGAACTTTCCCGCGGTGGGAAAGACAGGAACGTCTAAGAGTCGATGGCCCACTCTGACAAGCCATGTCCAATTCCACCCCAACCCGGATGTCGACTTCCAGTGCAAGGCGAGGCGACGAAGCTAATCAAGAAGCGGTGAGGGCAGATGCTCGAACAATGGCTGCTAGTGCTATCTCTGAAATTAAACATTCAAAAACAACGATAGGCACCAACACATAAACGACAGACTCTTCCCTTGGAAGAGAGTACATACTTCTTCTCCATGGCCTGAGAAGAAATTACGAGATCTCATCAGATCAACTAGTGCCCACCTAGAACAGGTGACCACGCATGACGACAATTATGAACATGCCCGATCGGTGCAAATATCAGAACATTCGAAGACTCCATTGCTAGAGATCTCCCTTCAACCTTTGGAAAACCCAAAACATTTTCTTCAAACAAGAACATTACAAGAGATACGCTCTGCGAAAGATAGTGCCTACAACGATGGAATAACACCATTATATAGACATGATGGTTCACCAAACGGGCACCCCAGCATTAACTGTCAAACATTGAATACCAATTGGGAAATGAAGAGACAATGATTCCCAAGAAAATTGTGCAGACCACGTTTGTCCAATTAATGGCGGTGCATACAACCTCATCAATTGAGGGGGAGCAACCAATACTCAACCATCTCATAGCTTACGTCGTACACGTGTTACCGCGCGATCTATGTCGTACACGTAGCACAATCGTATAAGAAACCCTACTTCTTCCTCTACAGGCCCATAGGCTCGGCCCACCATTCAAACAATATTCTGCTACATGCTTGGCACGAGCACAGATCCAATCCAGCTTTGACGCACATATCGTACCTACAGATCTTTGTTTTAAGGTAATGTTATCCACACAGTGCGCGACACTAGCGGACATGGATTTGCACGCCCTCAAACAAGCGAAACCTCTCTCCAACCGGGCAAGCTTAGTCAGACAAGACTGATGACGATGGCTTCTGGTACATCCCGACAACTAGTCCGCGCAGCGTGGATCCCGATGGTTTAGGAAGTGGGAGTCTAATCAGCGCTATCAAGATTGGTGATGACGACTCACCAGGGATCATTGGCCCCTTCATGGTCAATGATTGCCGAACTCGATCAGGTAAGCCTAGCCGGTGACGATTGACAATGAAAGTTTCTTATCAAAGCCCAGACCTGTAGCCCCCACTGCGCGGGTGTAGATGGTTTGGAAGGTGGGAGCCTAGTCAGTTTCGAATTGATTCCGACGGCTCGCCACGGGACCACCGCATTTCAGCGTGGCCGCCAAATTACGAACCCTGGACTTGTAGCCCCCATTGCGCGGGTGTAGATAGTTTAGAAGGTGTGAGCCTAGTAAGTCTCAAACTGATTCTGATAGCTCACCACGAGACCACCACTTCTCAGTGTGGCCGTCGAATTTCCAACCCTGGACTTGTAGTCCCACTGAGCGGGTGTAGTTAGTCTAAAAGGTGGGAGCCTAGTCAGTCGCGAACTGATTCCGATGGCTTGCCACGAGACCACTGCTCTTCAGCATGGTCGCCGAAAACTCCCAAATTTGTAGCTTGATGCACACGGGTGTAGATGATTTGGAAGGTGGGAGCCTAGTTAGTCCTGAACTGATTCTGATGGCTTGCCACGGGACCATTGCTTTTCAGCCAGCTCGCCGAACCCCTTTGACTCAAACTTGTAGCCCCTACCGAATGGGTGTAGATGGTTCAAAAGTTGGGAGTTTAGTCAGACCCCGACTGATGTCGATGGCTCGCCATGGGACTACTGCTCTTCAGCGTAGTTGCCAAATCCTTACTCCCCCAACCTGTAGTCCACATTGTTCGGACATAGATGGTTAGGAAGGTGGGAGCCCTAAGCAACTCGCCACGCGACCACCGCTCTCATACAAAACAACGGCCGCAATGTCAAATCTAGCTAAGTCAGTGTCTTCACGCTCAAACGGACTGGCATCCTATTAACATCAAAGACAACTCGTGTCGACACATAAATCATTCGGCAAGTGCACAAATAAATACTAGATAGAGTGTCAGCCCGAGCTTACGACACCTGACTCGACACAAACGCTCCAACGCGTACGCTAGCTATCGTAACTCACCCACAACAGCAACTGCAGCCGATCAATCAGACAAGCGAGGCCAGCCTCCTGTAGCTTACCTCGAGGACAAGACAACAGCCCGGACAAACCAACCCTAGGCTAAACTGTCTGCAACATGCCCGCCATCGGACATGACTATGCAACAATGACTCTGAGTCATTCGCAACAAAAATGGTCAAGCTCCTGGCAGCAGACAGACCACTCTGCGTTCTAATAATTCAACCAGCCTGTGCCAAAACAAAACAAAAAACATACAATAGAGGCAACGAGCACAAAACAAATAAAATTGTTTTCATTAACGGTCGAACAAAATGAGTACAAAATACAGAAGTTCACTTGTTATCAGGAAAAGGTACAGAAAAAGAAGAACTAAGGTTAGCGGGGGAAGGAGCAGGAGTCGCATCCACACGCATTATGGCCTGGGCATCGGGGTCCAAATTGCCCTCCTCATCAGCGCCAGCCTACCGAGATCCCACACGCAAAGGCAACAAACAAGTCTACATACGACATCTTATAGCGGCCGAGATCACACTCTGGATGCTCCTCCCTCATCACCGCCAGCCAGCCGTGTATGACCTAGTGGAAATCGCATTTGCCTTGTTCCTGCAGAAGCTCTTCCTCTTGCACCTTCGCATCAGCAAGTTCACGCTTCAACAACTCCAACTTGCCTGTTAGTGCGTCAACCTGAGACTGCTCTGTGGCCAGGCTACTCTTCACAACGCTGAGCTCATGCCATTCCAACTCGAGCTGGTCCTTGGCCTTCCTTGCCTCCCAGGCAATGAACTCCACATCATATTCCAATTGTTGCTTCTGAGCAGCACAGTCAGCCTCCTTCGAAGCACTCTCTTCAACAAGAGACCACAATACAGAATGCGCTTCAGCCGCGGCTTCCTGCACAGTATCCGCGTCTCGGCAGACCTGGTTCAACTCTTTCTTGAGTCCATCTCTCTTGGACACCACCTTTGCAGTTCACGCTCAAGGGTCTTCAGACGAGCCCTCTGAGTCTCGACAACCATGGCTGACTGATCCAGCCTCTTTTCCTCAGCTTGCTTCTGTAGCCGCTCAATTTCATAAAGTGCATCAGAGTACAATGCCTGCATGTGCGAGAAGACACACTCCATTGTGTATACCCTCTCACGAGCCACCTCAACTTTCATCCCAGCAATGACCACTGGGCTCAAGTGAGACATACCTAGCATAAGGTACTTTAAACCCTTATCCATACACCCTTCTAGCGTATCCTCATCGGGTTTCAGAACGCAATCCATCAGTCAGCTATGACGTCTGCTTATATGCTTCCTCAAAGCATACTCCACATCAACCTCTTAGTGCCAAACCTGAATGCTCATCCTTACCAAGTTTGGTGCAAACAGGCTTATCCGCTCATCCGGATGAGAAGCTTTTTCGGATAAGGAATTATGCCTACACCACCCTTTGCAGTTGTCACTATTCCCATGCTCTCCTCCACGACCTTTCCTTTGTCACGAACAACCTACCCTTTAGTGCGAGATGACCTGATGGGATCCGGAGGGAGAGGAAGAAGCGAATTATCCAAAAGACCCTCCAACACTTCAAGCTACGGCCTGGAACGAGACGGTGAACAATGCGAACTACATGAAACTTGGCTTGTGCCACCATGGCCACTATCAGATAGTGCACCAACAGGACGATCATATTCCACAACCTCAGGCGGATCTTCACATGAACCTTCATTTGGAACGGGCCCGCACGAATCAACACCGGCAGAAGCCGCCATTGCAACCCGCACCAGCCGCTCATTTAAAGATTCGGCCTGCGCATCACTAAGATTCGACCTGTCTTCAACCCTTGCAAGCCGCATGTAATCTTTCTTCAAGCCAGATACATAAATCTCCCCCCTGACGGACCGATCATACCCATGCTCTTCCCTCACTGGAGCGGGTCATGCTGAAGGCAACCCAGTTCTGACACAGGACCTTTTCGAACTCACGAAAAAGGCAAGCATCTCAGATGGCTCCTCCACATCAGACAGAACATGAGTTTTGGCCCCAGAAGCTTTCCTCTTCATAGAAGGGGCCCCATCTTCAAGCTTAAACCGCGATGCTTGGTACAGAGTTGGGGTTACATGTCAAATGTCCCACAGACCACTACGGATGAAGTTGGGGACGCTTATGATATCCATCACGTTCCTCGTTGACAAGTCGCAAAATGTCTCTATAGTATTTTGTTCCTCTAGGGTAAGGGGAGTAGTGGGAAACTGTTCCGCGAAGAAACACCAGCAACGATTAGCCAACCTGCAATCAAACATAACATAGTAAAAAAAATTGCACTTACAAAGTGGCTTGAACTCTCGTTCAAGCGAACGACCCTTGAATCGGAAGTACTTTGAATCAGCAGGGGTCAAGAAGCACTATTTTTGCCAAAACTTAAAGTCGTCTGGCAAATTCGTGAAACAGGTCGGCGACGTCATCTTACAAACAACATTACCCTTCAACTGAGGAAAAGTCATCAATTGGATTACGCCGACCTCCTTTGCCCTGATCAGAATGAGGAAGATACTCCTATATCCATTAGGCCCCAATTGAGCCGGAGGAATTCCAAGGAGGTCCAAGAATCCCCAAATCACGTCCAAAATGGGAAAACGCACTCCAGTGTGAAGCATCCCACGATGCAAGCAGATGAACCCCGCCGGTGGCGACATTGGCGTCTAGTCACCCTTCAGGACATACAATGGTGGGTCTTCGGGGACCCCAAACTTTGTACGAATTTTAGTGAGGACGGGCTTAAAAAGCAACCTGTCTTCGAAAAACTTCAGGCCCTTGGCCAAGGTTGCATCATCAAGAAGGTCTTGTTGAGCCATGAAGAAGACAAACAATCTTTTCCAAATCAAAATATGAACAAAACAGTATCTCCAAAAGCAAAGAAAATAAAAGAGTCAGACTCCGCACTACGGATGACCTAAATAGGGATTAGGTTCCCGCATCTTTTTTTCTGAACCGACGCACGTTCAATTAACGAAGTGCGCGGCTCAAGCAACGATTCAGACTCAATCATCATGAGCGACGTATCTTTTCAAGAAATGACTTAGCAAATCGATGTGACGGCCCACTAACTCGGGGGGGGGGGGGGGGAGTAGCTGATAATACATAAAAATAGTCACATCCCTGAGCCATACATGTGTCATGATGATCTCGATGAATTACGGTCCTCAGCATCAGCCCAACACTGATCCGGCCTAAGCGGCTCCAAGCCCTCCTAACTCAGTCCGCCCGACAGACCTGAAATCTTACAGCATGCTAGGCCCATATGTCTCACAGCTATCCTCAATACCTGTAAGTCATACTAAGGTAAGTATCTCAAATATCAGCTTCGGACAAGTAATTACAACAGCTCTATGTTTCCAACTAGAAAACAAATACCAGAGCACATTCCACGCAGGAAAACTTCCTTCTACGGATTGTTTTTGGATTGTGAACTATCTCGCGCGTATCTAGAAGCACATGGTTAACAGGGAACTTCCCTCCTATAGCATGACTCCTAATTAGAGAATGATCTCCACAAAGATCTCCTTCCTAAACTCTACGATGGCCTGGTAGAACCAAGACTCATGCACTATAAATTAGACATGAGGTTGATAAGCTAAGATACACTACAAATTTTCTATTTACAGCATTACACCTTCCTCAGATCCATGTCTGACTTTAGCATCGGAGTGTCATCGGCCACCACAATGGTTGTTTGTGGCTCACGTGCGTTACTTGTGCAGGTCAGCAGAATTAGGTCAAAGCAGAGAGCGGAAAACGACTGCAGCAACCCTCAAATGAAATAAATAGGAAACTTATAGTATTTCAAAATTCTAGAATCATATATGCGGATGTGGAGATGTGATCGAAGACAAAATCACGAATTCTAAAACCGTCTTCCTTCACGGCCTAAATATCAAGCAATTGTAGTATGGGATTGGAGAAGGAAGAACAAAAAAATCAAAGAGGTATTTCTCATGTATTTCCAAAACACTATTTCTCCTTTTTCTCTTGTATTGTATCGGTTGCAATTAACCGCCACGTTCAGAAAACTGCCGAGTAGTTTTTCTCATCAGGTGCATAAATTAGAACTTAACAACGATTTTCATTGTCAAAAGCATGGAACAAATACAACATAGCAAACAGGGGAAGGGTAAGGAACGTAAAAGGAACACTGCGTTTATGTCCACTAGTGCATTTATGTCCATAAATGAGTAGAGATTTAAAAAAATATAATCTATAGCTAGTTGGCTCAAGTTTGGGATGAAGCAAAACCTTGTCAACAATAACTTCAGATACTCAGACATATGAGACATGGATGCAAGTAATGTTTAATGACCGAAACTATGTTTAAATCAGATCAACATTTAACCCACAAACTTTAATAAACAAACCAACTAGCTATAAACACATATAAAACTATATGAACACATAAAAGTCTAGTAAACAATAAAAAGATGCAAAGGAAGTCTTTACCAGATTGAGCAGAAGTTATAAAACTAGTAAGCAGAACTTTAGGTGTCATGTTCCTATGTGCTAACAACTATAAAAAAGGATTTGCTACTTGTGTTCGACTATTTAACTCGATTGCACCGACTTTTTGAGATGTTTCAACTTTGTTGCATCAATCTAAAAGATGTACACAAACTTACCTTTTTTAATCAATGAAAACATTTGGTGATGGAGTTTTTTTGTTTAGGAGAGTTAATAAATAAATAAATTAAAATAAATGTAAGTGGTTGCAACTATTGAAAAAATGCATTCAAAATCAAGAGCTCTACATCCAAAAATTTACAATAAGAATCATGCTTACATACAAAGTCCAAAATCAACAAATAGTTTTATTTTTAGCACTAACAAAAAGTGACTGGGTATACTAAGCAATTTTTAACAGCTAAATTTAAAAAATAAAGTTGGAAGAAATGAGCCAAACAGTCGAGTACACGTAGTGACTCTAAAAAAATATATATATAGAGTGATAAATGGATCTGGAGTTAAAGAGCCTCCTGATAAAAGTAGGTACGTTTAATGGAATTTTCTTTGTAATTGGCGATCGAGCATGTAAATGGTGTACTTAGATATACCTATAGACATATAACAACAATTCACGCTCCTATATAAATATCTCTGGATCTGATTATATCACCATTGAAACTTATACAAAAACAAAGGAAATGGATGAGAAGAAGTTGATTGGTAATAGTCATCATGGACAAAGGTCAATCCACCTCTCATCATATAAACAAAATTGCACTTGTAGCATCCTAAGAGTATACTGACTTAAAAAGAAACAGTAGGGAGATTGTCTCTAATCCTGAAAAGACCGTTAAAGTAGTCATGGCTTATCGATGCATAGAAATTGGAATGCTGATTCATATGGATATCTTGGTTTTATTGTTGTGAATTCGGATACTACAGTAGAATTTGGAATTTTGCACTTAGAACAAAAATATGCCACATTTTATACCAATAATGGATTCGTACGTAGAGTAATTGTAAGCACTCTAAATTGTATGTAAACAAAGTCGGAGTCAGGATATTAAAAATAACGCAAGTACTAATACTTGTAGGTTGAAGGAAAAAGTCGTCGCAGTTATAAACAGTGGAGCCAGAGGGATAGGGGTTACCACAACCATGTTGTATTCCCTCAGTGGCGCTCACGTTGTAGTTGCAGATATATCCTTGATGAACTTGGGCTTCAACCAGGACGCTATGTACTGACATGGAAAAGGCCAGTTAGACATAATAATCAACAATGCTAGTGTTGCAGGGTATGGTGGAAGCATAGTTACCATGGACATAAACGAAATGGGAGAATTAATCCATGGACATGCAGCACGAGCCATAATAAAAGGAAACAGAATACTTGGATTGGTCCATCATATGTACTTCTAGCTCAGCAGCAATCATGGGTGGTCGAGCCTCAAATGCCTATACTTTGTCTAAGGACGCAATATAATACTTGGATTGGCTTGAAGCACCGCTTGCTTGCTAGGTAGTCACAGGATACATGTTAATTGTATCTCGCCGCATGGGGTGCTTACAGAGATGTTGGTGGGTTTTGGACATTCTCTGGTAAGGAGGACATGAGGCCTGAAGAAGTTAGTCAAACAATCGGGAAGAGAAGTTTACCGCGTGGGAGGACTGGGACCATGGAGGATACCACACAGTAATTGCATTGTTTTTTTGTTCCCCTTCCCTCTAAGCTTAATTAGCTAAATATATATGTCATGTTCACAATATTTACACTTTTCGAATAAATTGGTGAACATTCCCAAAATTATTCAAATTCAAATTTCAAGTACTCTATAGGTCCAAGATGAAACTTGATGAGAACACATGAACTTTTGTAAGGGAAAATACTAGCTAATGCAAATAATCCCAATACATGTCCTAGATCTAGTTGGTGATAGTGAATGGCTAAAATTGTTATGCAAGTAATAGCAAAGAACAAACAATGTGCAGAAAATAAAGATGACACCGAGATTTACGTGGTTCGGCTTTGCCTACTCCACGGACGTCGACTCTATAACTTTCTTATTAATATGGAAACACTTACTTGAAGATTAAAACGTTGTCAAGCAACAATCTTTGAGATTACCCAATCTCAAGTCAACAATACCGCCAAAAGTTTGACGAAAATCGCAAACGAATAACACCCGAAATCACTCGATTCCAATCCTTCTATTTGGCTATTGTTTCACGCTGCACACACACCGAATCACGCCCTTATCGCAGCTTGTTTCACGCCCTTATCGCAGCCCGTTTCACGTCACACTCACGCCACACTGCTGCTCTGTTTCAGCGATGTATTTGCAGCCAATCTGACGCTGCGTTGCTGCGATTTTGCTGCAATGTTGCTGCCGTATTGCTGCAATGTTGCTGCTGCGTTTCAGCTGTACGCTCTGATTGGTATGCTGTGTTTTTTCATAGCTGCCTTATATTTACTTTTTATACAAGTAGTTGTTGTATTCTTGCTTTAATTGGAGAAAGAAAAGGACATTGAGTCCCACATGAATTGTGAACCAAACACTCCATCACACAAGGACTCTGAGTCCCACAAGGACTCTTGTGTTTGAGTCCTTGTAATTGTCTCACAATCTCCACCTTGGAGAACAATTTCAGGCCACTACACAAGCATCACAAACAACCATATAAGCCACAAACAACCATATAAGCATCTCCACCTTGGCATGAAATACCGCCAAGACCCATCTCTAGGTCACGAGAATCGCCGTCATGCCCCTAAGGGCCTTGCCCCCTTGGGGCGTCAACACTGAGAGAGCCTGATCAAGTTGAGACAATGCTCAAACTTGATCCCTGGAACCGCTTTTGTCAACATATTAGCTGGGTTGTCTTTAGTACTCACCTTCTCCAAGAGAACCTCGCCATCCTCAATGATGTCCCTCAGAAAATGATACCGCACATCAATGTGTTTCGTTCGAGCATGATGAACCTGGTTCTTTGCCAAATGGATAGCACTCTGACTGTCACATAACACTGTCACATCATCCTGAGTAACACCCAAATCACTAACCAAGCCTCGAAGCCAGATGGCTTCCTTCACCGCCTCTCATAGAGCCATGTACTCTGCTTCAGTAGTAGACAAAGCAACTGTAGACTGTAACTGAGACTTCCAACTCACCGGACCCATCGCCAATGTAAAACAATAACCTGTAGTCGATCGGCGCATATCAAGATCACCAACATAATTCGAATCTACATAACCTCGGATCATATTTGACATATCTCCTCTCTCATATATTAAACCAACATCCAGCGCACCCCGAAGATATCTCAATATCCACTTCACTGCCTGCCAATGTTGTTTTCTCGGGTTTGACATAAACCTACTAACCAAACTGACTGCATGAGCGATATCCGGACGTGTGCAGATCATGGCATACATAAGACTACCAAGTGCACTAGCATAGGGAACCTGTGACATGTATTCCCTTTCATCCTCCGTGCTAAGAGACAACTTACCCGAGAGCTTGAAGTGAGCAGCCAAATGAGTACTTACCGGCTTAGACGTATCCATGTCAAAACGGTGAATAACCTTTTCTAAGTATTGTCTCTGTGACAATGTCAGTCTGCCCTTCTTCCTATCTCTCACTATCTCCATCCCAAGTATCTTCTTTGCTGAACCAAGATCTTTCATCTCAAACTCCATGCTAAGTTTCAACTTCAATTTATCAATTTCTTTCATGCTCTTCGCAGCAATGAGCATATCATCAACATAAAGTAAGAGAAACACGAAAGACCCATCCTTGAGCTTCTGTGTGAATACACAAGGATCATACTGACTCCTCGCATATCCCTGCTCAATCATAAAAGTATCAAAACTCTTGTACCACTTCCTCGAAGATTGCTTCAACCCATACAGTGACTTTTTCAGTTTGCATACATTTTCTTCCTTACCAACAACAGCATATCCATCGGGCTGAGACATGTATATGTCCTCCTCCAAATCTCCATGCAAGAAAGCAGTCTTGACATCAAGTTGCTTGAGCTCTAAGTCAAACTGCGCTGCTAAAGCCAAAAGGACTCGGATAGAAATGTGTTTTACCACCGGAGAGAATACTTCATTGTAGTCCACACCTTCTTGTTGTGCATATCCTTTAGCCACCAATCTTGCCTTGTATCGTATACCTGTACAAGTACCCTAGAATCTGGAATCCCGTCTTTCACTGTGAAAACTCACTTACACCCAATTGGTCTCTTCCCTTTAGGGAGTGTCACAAGCTCCCATGTATGATTCTTCTGAAGAGATAACATCTCCTCATCCAAAGCTTCCTTCCACTCCTCTTTCTGAACACTTCGCAAAGCTTGCGTATATGTGGTAGGAACATCATCATACCCATCAAGAACTGAGAATGTGCAAGCTGCGCCATCCTCATAACCAAATCTAAGTGGTGCATGTTTGACTCTAGGTTCTCTGCTTGCTGCTAAAGACGGTGTTTGAAACTGTTGATCTTGTTGTTGTGTAGGATCCATGTCCCCATCAGTAGGAACCTCATCTTCTGCCACTGTCTCATCAGACATCATATTTGTATCGCCCATTTTCTCAGTAGAAGGAACATCATGCTCTGTATGAGATCTAGGAGCTCCAAGCTCCACCTGCAGAGAATTTCCAGCAACCTCATCTTCATCATAGCTATCACCCCTCCAAATAGGGGAACCATCTTTGCATCTCTCACATTTTGCCTGTAACAAAGCCTCCTCATGGAACTTCACATCTCGACTGATCACAAACTTCTGCAAGTCAGGGCACCATAATCTATACCCTTTCACATTATCTGGATAACCGAGAAAAATAGCTTTCATGGCCCTTACTCCAATTTTATCTTCCCTAACATAAAAATATGCTAGACAACCTAATACTTTCAAGTTAGAATAATCTGAAGAAATACCAGACCATACCTCCATAGGAATCTGAGACTCAATAGCTGATGAAGGAGAGCGGTTAATTAGATAGCACGCCGTGTTTACTGCTTTAGCCCACCATATTCTGCCCAAACCTGCATTGAACAACATGCACCGTGATCTCTCCAATAGGGTACGGTTCATCCGCTCTGCTACCCCGTTCTGCTGTGGTGTCGACTTCACTGTGAAGTGTCTTCTAATGCCATGTTCCAAACAAAACTGCTTCAAGGGATCCTCGGTATACTCACCGCCATTGTCAAATCTCACTACTTTGATCACCCTTCCTGTTTGTTTTTTCAATCATGGCTTTCCACTTCTTGAAGATATCAGTGACTTCATTTTTATGTTTTATGGTATACACCCATACTCTCCGGCTGAAGTCATCGATAAAAGACACAAAATACCTGGAACCCCCCTTGGATGCGACTCTAGAGGGTCCCCAAACATCAGTGTGGATGTAATCCACAATCCCTGCAGTGCTATGAGTAGCATCACTAAAACTGACTTTGCATTGCTTCCCATAGATGCAATGTTCACAGAAATCCAGTTTTTCCATTTTATCACCGCCAAGCAAGCCCCGCTTGCTTAAAGTTTTTAGTCCATTCTCACCTACATGCCCTAATCGCATGTGCCATAACTGTGTACGCGTCAAGCTTTTCTCATCAACAACTGTAGAAACCATAGCTCCACATTCAACTATACTTCCTTGAAGGAAATACAAATTGGCATGCCTAACCGCTGTCATAAGCAACCTGTCACCAAAATAAACACTACAATATCCATTCTCACCAATATACTTGTAGCTCTGAGCTTCAAGCACCCCAAGAGAAATCAACCCCTTTGAAAGAGCTGGAACATGACGTACCTCGGTAAGCTGTCTACATGACCCATCTACCAACTGGAATTTGACTGTACCAACACCCATTGTCTTGCAAGGCCGAGAGTCACCCATTTTAACTGAACCATTCCCTTACGGGACACATGTGATACGAAACTCCTGTATCCAACCGTCATACAAATGGTCATAAGATTTTGCCATCAGTGCATGTGCTAAGTCACCCCCGATTAGAATATCTTCTACCACATCCGGTGTCTCAACAATATTCACTACGCCCTTACTCTCATTCTCTTGCTTATTGTGATTGTCGAGCCTTTGCGCTTACATTTGTGACATTCAACCTTAGACATATCTCTGCCTTTTGATTTAGACCGGTTTCTTCTATAGTTGTTCCTTTTGTAATTTCTTCCCCTTGTCACTGAAAGGCCATGTGCTTGAATCTCCTCATTCGAAGCACTCTTTTTGGAAGCCTTTGCAAGTACAGCTTGAACAATATCATTATACACAAATTTCTCTTTCTTCAATGTTGTCATCTGATCAACAAACGGTTCCCATTCCAGTAACAAAGAAATTTACAAAAATAATGCTTTGTGATTATCTTCAAATTTAGCTCTCAAGCTAACACAATCTGAATATAAACATTCAAATTCATTTATGTGATCAGTCATGAGTTTACCTAGCTGCAATCTGAAAGTGAAGAGATTTTTCTGTAGGTACATCACACTCATCTGATCATTCTGAAGATACATAGCCTGAAGCTTATCCCAAATACCCTTAGCCGTCATCTCATCAGCGAGGTTGTAAGCCACATTGCGAGAAAGACACAAACAAATCATACTGCATGCCTTATGATCCATTTTACTCCACTTCTCGATAACCTCAACCGTCGCCTTATCTGATGATGATTTCCTTTTCTCATCAAGTGCATCAATCTGATCCAAACTAACCAGAATATCTTTACAATCCATCTGCCAAGCTTTAAAATTGTTCCTACCATTGAATCGAACAATATCGAACCCATGAACTTTCACATAGCCATCATCACATGATGAAGAAGACCTTTCAGCCATTTTAATTGACACCTTCAAAACACAAATACCAACTAACTGGCGTTCTGATACCACTTGTAAGGGAAAATACTAGCTAATGCAAATAATCCCAACACAAGTCCTAGATCTAGTTGGTGATAGTGAATGGCTAAAATTGTTATGCAAGTAATAGCAAAAAACAAACAATGTGCAGAAAATAAAGATGACACCGAGATTTACGTGGTTCGGCTTTGCCTACTCCACGGACGTCGACTCTATAACTTTCTTATTAATATGGAAACACTTACTTGAAGATTAAAACGTTGTCAAGCAACAATCTTTGAGATTACCCAATCTCAAGTCAACAATACCGCCAAAAGTTTGACGAAAATCGCAAACGAAGAACACCCGAAATCACTCGATTCCAATCCTTCCATTTGGCTATTGTTTCACGCTACACACACACCGAATCACACCCTTATCGCAGCCTGTTTCACGCCCTTATCGCAGCCCGTTTCACGTCGCACTCACGCCACACTGCTGCTATGTTTCAGTAATGTATTTGCAGCCAATCTGACGCTGCGTTGCTGCTGCGATTTTGCTGCAATGTTACTGCCGTATTGCTGCAATGTTGCTGCTGCGTTTCAGCTGTACGCTCTGATTGGTATGCTGTGTTTTTTCATAGTTGCCTTATATTTACTTTTTATACAAGTAGTTGTTGTATGCTTGCTTTAATTGGAAAAAGAAAAGAACATTGAGTCCCACATGAATTGTGAACCAAACACTCCATCACACAAGGACTCTGAGTCCCACAAGGACTCTTGTGTTTGAGTCCTTGTAATTGTCTCACAACTTTGCCATCTAAAAAAGTTAGTACATGAAGAAAACATGACTATCTGTTACACTACCCCATGGCCAAACTTCGGAAGCTTCTCAAATACATAAAACTCATTACAACATCCAAACTTTTCAACATTTACTTAATATTATCTTTCCATGAATCAGTCTAGATAAAGGAGGTGCAACACCAAAAATGCAGACTAGATAATCTGAATAACATACTAATTGAATACATAGCAAAAATAATGAATACCATACAATATCATCCATTTGCTACAACAAATGAAAAACAATGTTAGCTAGCACTACTTTTTTCGTTGTTACAATTATAAGTGCTTGTTGCCTTGCAAGTTGTTTACTTTTACATGCTATTTTACTTGAAGCAAACATTGTTGAAACAATCTTAGTACATGAATAAAATATGACAGAGGGCTTGAAACACGAAATCGTTTTCCTTAAAATGTTATTTGCTCCCTCTCAGGATATGAGATTTCATAAGGGAATCACAAGCAAATCATCTCTAGGATATGACAAGCCTTTTGATTTCTGCACAAAGCAAAAGTGAAAAAATCAAGTTGAGAATTAATGAACATTTTTCTGACATTTAAACATTTCCAAAAGTTGTGTTTGTTTATGAACAGTTGTAACTATTCTTTATAAACAGTTGCTACTGTTCGTAACACAACTTATTCCTTTATATATAACTACATACAACAATCCCCCACTTGGTTAAATATAAATGAATAATGCCAAAAACAATTTAGTTATATGCATAAAATAAAGTATCTTTCGATTTGAACTTTACCTTAGTGTAAGTGCCACAAAGCTTTGTTGAAATTCCAGGTAGCATAATAGCTTTGAACTAGTTAGTCCTTATAACAAAACTGGTGATACCACACACATACCACGTGTTCATATATTCCCCACAAAACACGCTTAGCACTTAAAATGGCCATGTGCTCATTCTAATTTATGAACTTTTATGAGATAAACTCTAAATCTCATATGAGGTGGTGCCACCCCTAAGTTCACATAGGTGAAATTCTTTCAGTATCTTTGTTACATATGAGATACTTGTCTTCCATAGACTGAATTTCATTAAGAGATCTAATGATGTCTCAACCCTCTGTCACACCCCGATTTTCGAAGAAAACGAAATCCTAAAATCAACGTAGGATTATCCGTTTCCCCAAAACTCGGGACGTGAAATTCAATAACGACAGAAACATTTAGCAGCAATGACAAAATATAGTTCAGAAAATAGGAACAAACTAATTTTTTTTAATAAAACTCTAACCAGGAAAAACTGACGTCGCTATCCTCACTAGCGGAACTCCCGTAACGCTGCTTAAAAGTCTCTAAACCTGAAAAGCTAATCGGCTACATTCCCAAAGGAATGTACCCAAGAAGCAAAAGCTCACTTGGGTCAGCAATAAAGCTGGTGTGAGAAATCTTCATCCCAAAATCAATAAAATCGCACGTGATACACATCAAGCTAAACACAAACAATACACAAACACACCGACAGGTAGTTCCTCAACGAGGCAATCACATTTAGTTCCTCAACGAGACAATCATGTCATCATTCCAACTAAGTAAAATTGCATTTACTTATACGTACCTGGTAGAAGTTGACTATGGCAAGTCTGACCTGCAGAAATATTAGTGGACTTGCCATCCTGGATGAAAAAGGATTAGAAATAATATAAACGTAGTTTATTCATTTTTATTTGACTTTGATTCATCTTTTTAACGGATTGATCACTTAGACGATACCACATTCGCACCACCTCCGTGCCGAACATACATGCTCGTATGCCTCTCTCATATAAAGGAGGACTACTCCGTCATCCATGCCCAAGTGGGGACATCACATACAGACATGCATCGCGGATACTCCTAACTATATGAGTACCAAAAGCCACTCTTGGGCTATCAATGCGCAAAAACTCACGTCACATTTTTTACGGATAAATTTCAAAGCCTATTTTAGGCATACAAATTTACCACATCTCCGCAAGACTAACCCGAAGGTTATTTTAGTTTCTCTAGTAAGAAATGGGTGCCCCAACTCCGCAAGACGACCCACTGGTCATTTAGTTTCTCTAGTAAGAGAGGGGAAATAAATAACAAAAGAGGTGTGGTAGTTCTAAGTGATACAAGTCCAAGTGGTTTATAATTTCAGAAATCAAGGTTTTCCATTATCATTTATTTTTGATAATTCAGAATTTCTCCACAATGACATTTTGTCAAACATAAATTGATTCACCGTCTATCCACCCAATTTTTGGGGAAAACATAGCATATTCATAAATCATGCTTTATAATAACACGACAATCAAGTCACTTCTTGATTCAAATATCCAAATTCTTCATAATGCATAAACAAGTCAATATGCATAATAATACAAGCCTCCAAATTTATCACAATGCATTAATATTCATCAACCATTCACATCTCAGGCATCACTATTAACTTAGAGTATGCAAAACATAGTTCTGAGCTAATAACTGTAGTTTAACCAAGCCAAACAAATCCATATCTAATAGCCTTTCTTAAACACTGATTTCTGTGTGAGCTAACTTAGCTTACAATACCTTAATAAGAAATATGACATTCAAAACTACACCACTAGATGCAACCAAGTCACACCCAAGAGTAACCAATAACAAAACTCACTTAAGTTGCCAATTTTAACCCATCTATATTCTCGGATGAGTAGATTAAACCTCAGTCATGATAGTATACCAATGCATATTCATGAAAACTAAGGAAGAAAAATGCTTGATCCTACTCATTGTGGTTCTTTAAGCCCAAAAGTAACTTATGCCTACTCTTCCTTATACTGCACCAACCATCTAAAACCAAGCTTGCCTGCATTGTACTCTACTCATATCACTAAGAAAATCCCTATATGTTTTCCTCAGCTTCTCCATTCTGCTCTTCAGGAACGTGCTTCATATTTCTCTTCCTACACCTTTGTTAACTTCTCCTATCCCTCTTTCCCACTAATCAAATCCAACCAACAGTTGAAAGAATCAACAATTGAATCCTAAAATTAAACCAAATGCTCCAATCCTTGTGAGTGATGAATTTCAAATAAACTGCAATAAATCCAATACTACCCAATTGATCTCTTCTCTGATGCAAAAAAAAAAATAGAAGAGAAACAACAACACATGGAAGCAAAGCTTGAATTCCCAGAAAAGTATTCAATACCAAGTTTAGGAATCAAAACCCACAACCAATTCACCAATCAAACCTGTAAATATTAATCAAAACCCAAGACATCCCTATCCCCTGCACACCAAAGTGATTTGCTTGACAAATAGACAAATTCATTTTGTGCCAGAAAGGAAAACAAACATAACAACATTTACCCATGTCTACATTTAGTTCTAGCTAGCATTCTCTATAAACCCTTACAACATAAGGTTCAATTATAAATTGAACAATCGCAACATGAAACAAAGCAAAATCTTCATTCCATTACTCATTATCAAACCCCTCTTCCTCTTCCCAAACCAATTACCAATAACAGCAACAACAGAAGACCAGCCCGTGGCCTGAAAAGCCCGGCGATCATCTGCATTACAAGATAAAACCAGAAAACATGGACATTCCAAAAGTAGCCCATTCCAAAAAGGGCAACAAAGATCCCACTCCCAACCATTCCAGTAGTCAAAACAATCTGAGGTCCAATGTGTCCCCAAGATGCCCTGCCACATACATCCCAATCGAATAACAAGCAAGAAAAGCTACATCAATCTCACCCAATTTGACAGTCCCATCTGTTCCATCAAATGGGTATCATAGAATTCAATCTAACAAGTGCAACTCAAATTCATAGAGATAAATTAAATGGGTTTCAAAGTTTAAAGATAACTCACAGATTGCATTTCCATTGGATTTCCCAGGTACTGAAACGCGCATTACACTATTGGAAGCCATAATCAACGAAGCAACAAAAATCAACCAGCTCGCAACTGCTCGGCTATCCAATGTTTCAACTAAAGACAATCATCATGAACATGAAACACTGCAGCAGATCGGACGAAACAAGTTAGTACAATCCTCTTCTTCTCTTTGCTTGACAACCCATTGGCTGATCCTGATGTTGACAACAAGAGCAACAAGTACATCGGTCGTCCAACAAGCAGATCGATCGACCCCTTCTTCTTCACACACAGAGCAGTCGATCTGTTCCTCCCAGGTCAGTCACTATTTCTCCCCCTCCTTCCCCTTTTCTCTTTGTTCATTGCAAATCAAACAGCCCCAAAGCCCTCATTGCACACAAACAGACCATCGACATCATCCTCACGCATTCGGCCTTGTGGCGTAGAATCAGCACCACCATGACAGGACAAGCGCCATTGCTTACCACATAGTTACTAACACTGCCGAGCAGAGCCATGCGAGGATACAAAACATACTGGCAATATGAACATTCTGCAAAGCGGCGAGAGAAGACTCGACCTAAACTGCGTAACTTCGTGTGCAGAGCGCCCATCCGCAAGATCGTGCCATCGACATCAACAAGCTTCATGCTGAGATTGATGAAGTCGCCATAATCGCAATTGATGAGCTTGACGAGGTGAGATTGGAGACAAGAGAAAGAGTTGCGAATTTTACTTTATTTTTAAACCCTAAAGAGAGAGTAACAAGGATTTGTGGTTTGTTATCTAGGGTTTAGTGGTTTTATACTATGGGTGGTTATTCGCCCTCACTAAAATTCTGAGGGCATCCATCCTTTAACTCACCAAATAAAACCCTAAATTTCGAAATTCACCTTCAATTAAATTTAACCCTATTTTATTTAATTCAAAATAAAATAAATTAGTTTTATGAAATTCAGGGGTGTTACATTATACACACGTTAAATGGAATCTCGTCCCGAGATTCGGAAGGTAAGAAAGTTGATTGAATTTCGAAAAATACTAGTTGTCAAACAAAAGAAGATTTTAAAACACAAATTTCAATTGAATTTTTGAAACATAAATTATTTATTGTTATTTGAAAAGTAGGGGTGTTACACCCTCACATTGTAAAGACTTATAAGACTAGTGTTGAAAACTATCCACTTATCAAACGACTTGTTTGTACCCATTGAACCATTCACTAGTAATTTCCTAGTGTTAGGTTGGGTTGCCATCATTGGTGGATCTCTTAGTTAAAGAGTTTCAGCCCCATCCCTCTAGATGTAGACAATACCATCTCTCTCGACAGAGGTTTTGTAAAAGGATCCGCCAAATTCTCATTTGACCTCACATATGTGATAGCAATTATTCCATCTCGAATCAGATGCCTCACATAATCATGTCTTAGACTAATGTGTCTAGATTTCCCATTATACACTCCACTGTATGCTCGAGCTAAAGTAGCTTGACTATCACAATGAATTGATATAGTTGGTAAAAGCTTTGAAATGAATGGGATTTCTAATAGAAGATGCCTAAGCCACTCAGCTTCCTTCCCGGTTGCTGCCAAAGCAATGAACTCAGATTCCATTGTTGAGTGTGTTATGCATGTTTGTTTCTTAGAGCTTCAAGAATTTGCACCTCCTCCAAGAGTAAATACCCATCTTGTACTAGATTTATTATCTCTTACACTCGATATCCAGCTCGCATCCGAATATCCTTCAAGGACAGTAGGGAACTTTGTATAATGTAGACCAATATTTTTGGTTTCCCTTAGATAACCAAGAACTCTCTCAATAGCTTTCCAATGTTCTGCACTTGGATTGCTTGTAAACCTACTAAGTTTGCTAACTGCATAGGCTATGTCAGGTCTAGTACACTGAGTAGCATACATGAGACTACCAATAGCACTAACATACTCTAGTTGAGCAATTGCTCTTCCATTGTTCTCAACTAGTTTGATACTTGGATCAAATGGAGTATTTGCTTCTTTTATTTTCAAGTGATTAAACTTGTTCAACTCATTGTCAATATAATGAGATTGACATAAAGCAAAACCCCCTACTATTTTGTTTCACTTTTATACCCAAGATAGTGTTCACTTGACCAAGATCTTTCATCTTGAATGTTGATGACAGAAGCCTCTTCGTTTCTAGTACACCTTTCATGTCATTACTCACAATCAACATGTCATCAACATATAGACATACAATGATGATAAAGTTACTGCACGCCTTTACATATAAACATTGTTATGCACAATACCATTAGAACGAATGGCAGAATCGAACTTCTCATGCCATTGCTTAGGTGTTTGCTTTAAACCATACAAAGATTTAACAAGCTTACACACTTTATATTCATTCCCAGGTAAAACAAACCCTTTGGGTTGTTCCATGTAGACCTCTTCATTGAGATCCCCATTTAAGAATGTGGTTTTTACATCCATTTGATGAATATAAAGGTCATATATTGATGCCAAAGCAAACAATATCCTTATAGAAGCAATTCTTGCCACTGTTGCACATGTGTCAAAATAATCAACTCCTACCCTTTGGCGAAACCCCTTAGCTACTAACCTAGCCTTGAAGGTTTGTAATGTGCCATCAGTATGGTATTTCCTCCTAAATACCCACTTACAACCAATTGGTTTTGAACCAGGTGGTAAGTCAACATTTTCCCAAGTGTGGTTTGACATAATTGAATCCATCTCATCATTGATGGCCTCTTTCCAAAAAGCTGAATCTCTAAAAGCCATAGCTTCTTTGTAGGTTTTGGGATCATCTTCAATTTGAAGAACAATAGGAATTTTCCTAATTACACTCTCCCAATTTCCTTCTATAAGGCAAAAGGAAATAAGTTGAGAGTCAATTTCATCTAATCCCAAACCTTTCAATTTTCTAATTCTTTTGCTTTTCCGAGGTTCCTTTGGTTGTCCAACAACCTTTTTAGATATCTCATCTCGAGATTATTCAATGTTAGGAGTATGAGAAATATTATCATTATATAACATATTCTCAAAAAACTCTACATCTCTTTATTCAATTATCACATTAGACTCCAAGTCTAATAATCTATAAGCTTTGTTATTTGAAGCATAATCAACAAAAGCTCATCTTATAGTTCTAGGACCCGACTTTGTCCTTTTAGGATCAGTATTCCTGCAATAAGCAAGAGACCCCCACACTTTGAAATAATCAATATTTGGTTTTCTTTTCTTTCATATTTCATATGGTGAGATTTTATTTCTCTTTAAGGGGACTCTATTGATTATATGACATGCTGCAAAAAGAGCTTCTCCTCACAAATTAAATGACAATTTAGCACTCAAAAGCATAACATTAACGATTTCAAGAAAAGTTCGATTTTTCTCTCAGCCATACCATTTTGTTGAGGTGTGTGAGGTTCTGAACAAGCATGTATTATACCATGTTCTTCATAAAAAATAACAAATTCATTTGAAAAATATTCACCACCTCTATCACTTCTGACAATTTTAATTTTTCTTTCTAGTTGATTTTCAACCTCAGCTTTATAACATTTAAAAACATTAAAAGCTTCATCTTTACTTCTCAGCAAATAAACATTTGTATGTCTTGAACAATCATCTATAAACGTTATGAAATATCTTTTACCTCCTCTAATCAAAATACCATTTATTTCACAAATGTCAGTATGCACAAGTTCTTATAATTGTGATCTTTCAACACTATGAAAGTGTTTTTTTTACCATTTTAGATTCAATGCATACTTCACATTTCTCAAATTTATAAGCATCACATGATAATAAACCACATTTAATCATCCTTTTAATTGTACTAATATTTATATGTGCTAATCTACGATGCTACAAGGAAATGGAATCAATCATATAAGCAGAAGTAGTTATTATATTGTTAACATTCTCAATAGCACATAATTTTACCACTCCATCACATGAGTATCCCTTCTTGAATACACCATTTTTGGACAAATTAATTTGCCCGATTCATACACAGATTTAATCCCAGGTTTTCCCAAGAGATCTCCACTAACTAAATTCCTATTCATTTCAGGAACATGAAGTACATTAGTTAGGGTGACTTTCTTTCCTGAAGTGAAGACAAGACCCACACTTCCTTTGCCAACAACTTTGGAACGGCCTTCATTTCCCATTTGAATCTCTTGTCCATCCATGACTTTACCATGAGTCTTGAATAAGGACCTATCATAGGAAACATGAATTGTAGCACATGTATCATACCACCAGCCTTGTACCTTGCCATGGACAGCATTGACTTCGCTCACGGTTGCGACATTGTCTTCTTCAATGGCATTTACCTTGGCTTCATTATCTTGTTTCTTTCCAAACATGCAGTCCCGAGCATAATGCCCAAGTTTGCCACAGACAAAGCATCCTCAATTTTTCTTGATGTTTTGGGATTTCTTGAATTTTTTATGATCCTTTTTCGGACTAAGAAATTTCTCCTTGTGCTTGTTGGAATGGTTGGGCTTGTTCACTGCATTGGCTTTAGAATGGGCAGCATAAGAATCATCGTTCCTATATCTTGATCTTGACTCCTCTTCAATCCTTAGATGTTTTTGGATATCCACCAAAGACATTTCTTCAGATTTATGAAGAATCTTCTTCCTATAATCCTTCCAACTTTGTGGTAATTTTACAATGATGGCACCAACTTGGAAATATTCAGGAAGTTCAATTTTCAAAACCCTCAACTTGTTAACGATAATTTGCAATTCATGCATTTGAGACAAAATTGGTTTTTCATGAATCATTTGAAATTTGAAGTATTTAGAAATAATAAATATCTTCGTAACTTCCTCCTCTACTTTATATTTGTACTCTAATGCATTCCGAATTTCCTTTGCAAAATGATTATCGGTGTAGAGATCATACAATCGATCAGAAAGTGCATTCAGAATATGTCCCCGACATATTAGTTCATCATGTTCCCTCTTCTTCCTATATTCCATGAGTGTTTCATTGTGATCATCTTTGGGTTCTGAAATTGCAGCCAAACGGGTCAAGCACGTAGAAGATCTTCAAGGCAGTGAGAACACTAAAACACAAATGCTCATTAATAGCATTTTCCAACGGCGTTTTTCACAATTATGCTATGAAAAATCAAATTGTAATGGACTTTAAAATTGAAAAACGCTATTTGAATGAACGGCAGGCTTTTTGGCGCCCCCTAAATTTTTTGCACTCGACCTTTTCTTCTCCTCTTGCTCGCCTCTCTTCCTCTCCTCTTGCTCGCCTTTGCTAGATCACCAAATAGTGTGTTTGTCTCTTCTCTCGTGTGCAATAATGGAGTTTAGTCGTCTCCACTTCTTAACACCACCACTTCCTTCCCCAGAGCAAATTGAAGATGAAGAAGAGATCATTAGCAGCGAAAATGACTGTGAACCTTCTGGCTTCTCCACTCCCTCTCGAAACCTCTCATCTCTCCCGCGACTCTCCTTCGAAGCAGTCGTTCGATTTCAGTGTGAAAGGCTTCAAAACCTCCGCCTTGAAGAAGAAGACCGTGACCACAGTGGCTGCATCTGTTCTAATCCAACCGAGAACCGCCAGATCTCCTTTCGAGAAAGCACCGACGACGATCTCAAATTTGAAGGATCTCGTCTCCTCTCGATCTGATTTGGTCAAGAGACATCTCGATCTGTCTCACTCTAAAATTCTCAAGGAATTCAAAGCCTCTTAGTTTCGTCTCTCCAAGCGATTCAAGGTTATTTTCATGTTTTGATTCTTGATTATGTGTTTCTTTGATGATCAAACCGTGTTTTGTTGAGCTCTGTTACAGTTTCTGCATGGAAAGTTGAATTATGAGCAGTAAGTTTTAATTTCTTTGTGATTTGAGTTTTGTTAGAGTTTGAAATGTTCTTGAGCGGTTCAGTTTTGAGAATTTCGTTTTCTTTGTTTAGTTTAATCGTGCTTTATTGAGATTTTTTGTGCTTTGATGTTTGAAAAATTGTTCGATCTCAGATTGATTGATTTCAATGAGAGATTCTCGAGGGTTTTTTTGAAATTCGTGTGAACAATTGTTTGAAATTTGGATGGAGAAAAGCGCACGCAAGTTCGAGTTCAAATCCCCAACTACTACAACACCACTAGTCACAGTGTCTTCAGGTTCCACGTCGAAGAGGTTTGTGAGGAAGTTGGATCTTAGTAACGCTTCCAATGGCATTGTGACACCGGAGAATCAACAGCACAAGCATCAAATAGAGTTGAAGCTGCTTTCAAGCCCTAAGTCGCCTCTACTTCCTCGATCTTCATTGAAAAGTTTGTGAGTTTTCTGCAATTTTAACCTTTCAACGTCTAATTTTTTTTTTTTTTAAGGATTTTACACATTCTTCTTCTCACTATTTTTGAAATCTCATTGCGAATATTGTTTCATGAGAGCTTACAACTTGTTAGATTAGAAGGACGCTTGCAAAATTTTCAAAATTTAAAATCAACATGGTAAGAATTTTGCAGTTCCAAATTAAATCATGCTTCGCAAATAAAAAGTTGATCTTGGTAGAGAAAACTTTAGCTTGATACATATGCCCATCCATTCTCTCTAGCTCACCTTTATGTCTTTTGCACACAGTTGAAAAGGTTAGATTTGTCGGAAAGTGTATGTTGACAATTAATTTGTAGATGTGATATAATTTGGAAATGGTAGAAAGTAGGATGTGATGTTTTATGAGTGAATTAAACAAAAACAGATTATGTTTGTTGATTTATGTTTATCAAATGAATTTTCATATTTGATAGAATTAATTACTAGGCTTGCCTTTTATATAGGATTAAAGTTTTCTTTCTTATCTTGATTCAGGAGACGAGAGTTACCGAAATCGTATCCGTCTCCTAATGGTGATTCATGAGATGGTACACCGAAGAAACCAATATGCAATTGCAAATACTCGCAATGCTTGAAGTTGTAAGTATAGTATCTCTTGTTATTGGCTTTTCCCAAGTTCTGAAAATAGGTTAATATGTTTCCTATCTAGAGTTGATATGCATACAGTCTAGCCATGAATTTGGGTTTGGATAAGCAGTTAATGTTCCTTCATTTTAGGTTTCCAGAATATATTTTCTAAAACCCAGCATAAAGTTGTCAATTGTAATATTTAGCCAAGGTTTGTATTCTCCAGTGAATAAGTAAGTAGTTTTACAAATCTTTTGCTTAAGGTGGATGGGCCCCAAATGCCGCACTGTAGAAAATCCATGAAAAGAATCCAATTATTCAGCAACTAAGTCCATAAAGGAATCCTGGTATTTTACATTTGACCATTTTCAGAGTGAGCAGATTTTAAGTGAGTGTAACTCAGCTCATATCTTACATCTCTGAGCATAGATTTTAAGTGACCATTTTAAGAGTGAGCAGATACTTTAGTGGATGTGTTTTGTATCAACAATTTATGTTTACTTTCAAGAGCATGGACCCCATGGAATCACATAATAATGTGGAGGATCACAGCGTCATTAATGTTCTAACTCATATTTGTAGCATTAGGTAGATTTTATTGGCAATCACTATTTGAAATTTCCTAGACATGAATGCCCCTATACATCTTTTATGGTAGAGAATCAACATCTAAATCTGTAGCATATGCATTTAAAAGACGTTGATGCGCTTAATTTACAGCTTACTCGGAGTTCTTGAGCATCATATTATTTGGCTTTTTTTTTTGTTTGACGCTTACATATTTCTAAAATTTTGTTCCCATTTTGCTGGCCAGATGCTAGAACAAATTGGTTGTATGTATAGTGAGATAGATCACTCTGAATTCCAAAATTATCCTAATATTATGTTAGACACTTTTCTAAAATTAATTCTCATCTCACTGACTCTGCATTCTATCATGATACAACTACAAGTTTTCAAATGTTGCACGACAATAATAATTCAGTAAATCAATGACCAAATCATTTACTGTTTTTTTTTAAAGGTTTTTTTAAGTGTTTAGTTTTTTTAAGTGCTGGAGAAACAAGTGAAGCAGCTACGTGACAGTTTAGAGGAGAATGAACAACTACATCTACAACTTAAGGACATGGAGAAACATTTGGAGGACCAAAGAACTGAGGTTTGAGATACCTGAGACAGTTACAATAAGATTTTTGGTTTCGTTGTTATTCAGATAATATTAAGAAGCAATGCTATTCGGTGCAGATCTAGGCACCATTTACTAAAATGTTGAATGCTTCAATATTTAGGTTTTTTTACACGGTTTTATAAGCTTAACATAATACAAAAACATGAAGAGGTAAATTTGGCATCACCTAGTAAACATATTTCAAGTGACTAAATATGTTTTCTACTCCACTTCCTATTCTTAGGCCTCCAGTGCTCCAATATGCCATTCTACTCTACATGTCTCTTATAGTTGGTATTCCAACTAAAATATTGAATGCTCAATTTATATTGACTTTGCTCAGGGGTTAGTAAGCCAATTGGTCCAAATAGATTGCTAGAAATTGCGATAGTCTGATAAATCATAAACCATGACTTTCAATCTCAAATGTTGATTTTTTGAGCCGTGTGCACAAAGTCTTCCATCATATAATTGCATATTGATTCTATCTCTCAAAGGCATCTTGTTGTAAGATAGATTGGAATCTAGTACACACAGCAACAGTTCAACAAACATTTTTCTGTAATACCTTCCTCTTTTCACAATGTCAAAATAACGAAAGACATCTGCTTTGCAATGGTGTGCTGAAGATGTTCTGTTAACTGCATCAGTTTTCCATTTCTTCATGTCACTGTTTGGTTTTTCACCAGAAGAATTTTAAGTTTTCTGATTGGTTCTAATAAAAAATGTGTAGCTCTGCTGATATTTGGAGTGTTGGATGTACTGTTATTGAGATGGCTACCGGAAAGCCTCCTTGGAGCCAACAGTACCAAGAGGTGTATCATCATCATCATCAAAGCCCATTCCTGATATTTTCGGGGTCGGCTACATGGATTTTGGTTCTCCAAGAGGTGTATCTTAAAGAAAAATGCTCTTTGTTATTAGTCTATCTATTTTGGATGTGTTCATTTTTACATTTTCTAACTCTCTTGCTAGTTATGCTGAAAATTATTTCTCTTTCAGGTTGCTGCTCTTTTCCATATAGGGACAACAAAGTCTCATCCACCTATTCCTGATCATCCTTCATTCGAGGCAAAGGATTTTCTTTTGAAATGTCTGCAGGAGTATGTTGTTGAAATTTCCTTCTTTATCTGTTACTCTTAGTTAGCCTTCTATAAAAACCTAAATTGGTCGAGTTTATTTCAATTTTAATTTCCCAACGTTGTAAACCATGCAATTTTCACCATCGAGGTCGTCACAAGGTGTCTAATCCATGTGGATGTCACCTATAGGACGACCTAGTAATGGTATTCATGTGTTGCATAATATTAAACTTCAAGCCTACTTCGACCTTCTTCCACAAATAACCACTCCATATAGTTCATCGTACTTTGTTTCATATGAAATACATGAAACAACTGCTACAAAACATTTTAGTATTTTCCCACATTTTGAATAAAGAACAAAAAGATGAAAAACTCAAATATACCCCTTGTACTACTGACTCTAATGTGCTGACTTACCAATTCCAAAATGTTGCAAGTTTCGGTGCAGAAGCCATAGTTTCATAAAATTTCCTGTAGAAAATTTTGAAAACCAAATCAAACAACATTCACATTTAAATTTAGGTCACATGATCATTAATTGGACTTGGGTTTCTCTTTTCGAGATTTTAACGTGTTTGTAATGTGATGACAGGGAGCCAAACATGAGACCAGCTGCATCTGAATTGCTACGGGTAATTTGAGCTAAATATTAATTTTTCATAATTTTGATGCAGTCAACCTTGCAATTCTCAATTCTCAAGATTTTGTGCATCAGTAAAGTTCAATTCTGGTTTAATGTCTAATGATTTTAACAAGGTATTCAACAAATTCTGTTTCCATCATTGACATGGTAGTCTTTAGGTTGAGAAATGAGGTTTAGTTGCTAACTACCTGGGAATTTGTTTACTTGAATTTAGAGTTTCAATTCTATGTGTGAGCCCTCTGAAGACCGGCGGTGCAAGTTTGATGAAAGTCCAGAACCTGAACGACAAGGAATGAACTTCGAAGCTAACCATATAGTTGATGGGGCTGGTGGTTCCTGCAGAACATCCAGGAAGGATGAAAAAGACTTCACCTTTCCCTGTGGGCAATCAATGTCCGAAGATGATGATGAAGTTACAGAGTCGAAAATTAGAGCCTTCATTGATGAGAAGGTATCACTTTTAAGATTATCAATCTTTTTCATGACATGCAAAAATGATCGGGAATCATTTTCTAATTTCAGTTCTTTGATTGTTCCTTTCCAAATATTAAATTGCAGGCTTTGGAGCTGAAGAGGATGCAAACACCATTATATGAAGATTATTATAACACTTTGAATGGTTCTAGTCCTCTAGGTGCTCTCAGGAATATACACGACGATAACAATGCCCGTTATTTGAAGTTACCTCCCAAAAGCAGGTCACCTGGTAGGGGTACAGGTGGTACTCCACCAGTGCCATCCAATGCAGCCATTACGACAAGCCCTGGAAGTAGTAGCAGGCGTGAGTCAAGTTTTGGTGTTATGGATAATAAAAATTTGCAGGATATTCCTTTGCCTAGTGAATGGAGAGGACTTACTGATTCTCAACAGCAATCACTAAATCCAAGGTTTATTAATTGCTTAATGTTTTTGTTGAGTCAATGTTAATAATATGTAAATATATAATTCTTACTCATCTTACAGTGAAGCATTTACTACTTGCAGTGCTAGCTTTTCTGAGAGACAAAGGAAGTGGAAAGAAGAGCTTGATCAAGAGCTCGAGAGAAAGCGAGGTAAGGTGTAATGATCTCTGTATCATATTGAAAACTATGCTAGTTTTCAATCTTTTGCACAACAAGGAATCCCATGCTACAGTGTTATTGAAATCAATATTTAGAAAGTTGTTCCATGAGAGCATTATAAGATCAAAAAATACTGCATCATAATTTAGTATGAAGCAGACATCGAGAGTGGATTCCTCTGTTTAACTTTTGGTCGACAAACTTATTTCTAAACATTTTTGCATCAGTTTAAACATTCGGAGGGAATTGTTGTGAATATTTAAAAATGTTACTTTCCAGAGTTGGACTGGTTTTCTCACGAGTATTTTCACTGATTTCTAATGACAACTCCTGACTACAAGTGCTCCATGCTAGGTTATGCTTTTCTACAATTGTGATGTCTCCAAAAAAAAAAAAACAAATTTGATATTTTCACAGGAATACTTGTTTCTTTGATTCACTGTGTGATACATGTGATTTGAAGACATGAAAGTGGTCTAGTAAACCTAAAATACTATATCTTGAGAGCTCTAAGGATGCACTTATTTTTTTCTCCTTGTATGGTCTTAGAGTGCATGTTTATTGTTTAGTTTTCAAAAATGATTTTACCTTTATTAATGGCTTTTTTGGTTATGAACGTCAACAGCATTTCAGGGTATGCAGTCCCAGCAGTGCAATGAAAGGAAGCCACTACCAACTTCCCTACCAAAATCCATACCTTATTTGCCTCAGCAGCAGCAGGTGCCATCTCATAGCATGCAGAATAAAATTGCATCAGCTGGAGTACAATCTACTAGTTTACCATCTCCACTGTCATATGGTAAAAGTATGATGGACACTACTGTGTCAAATGGTGCTGGACAGAGTTGTAACATGTTACAGAGCTTGACTGGTTATTCAACTGGACAATGTGTGCCATCAAATATCTTTGCGAGTTCTCAAAAGATGCAAGTAAGGCAACATGCAAATCCGATGGTTGCGCAACAGTAGTCCAAGAATGCACATCAGTTTATTTGCTCACAGCAGCTTCAGAATCAGATAGCAAAGCAGATGCAGTATGGAGCCTCAATTATTCAACCGTAAATCAATCACAATTATCAGCAGTTGCATCAGCAAACCATACAACATCAGCAAACCATACAACAGACAAGCCAACTGCAATCTTCTCAGCAGTCTTTCGTTCAGGCTCCGCCCAGTCTCTATTCAACCCAACCTAGTCTACATCAAACTACGCGGTCTTTTGCACAGTCATCTGCCGACTCTGTGCATCAACAAAAATCAGCAGACTTCTGGTCAGTTGAGAGCATACGTACTTCAGCAAAATTCACAGTTCATCAGGCAACTACAGGACAGTCTGTTCTGAAACATGAGCTTCAGGGTGTCGAATCTGGTCTGAAACTAGCTAGAATGTACCATCTCAAGAAATTAGAACTCTCTATAGATTCAACTACTGTGTTCAAGAAAGTTAATTTAGGTTGGAAACAGAACTTTTTGTTATCAGTGTTTTGTATTATTTTTCTTTTGTTATTGAAGTATGACTATTTTGATTCTATTTGAGTTTTTCATTTGAAGTTTAAAATGTGATTTCCTAATAAATAACCATTACATTTTTTGATTTGCATTGTGATTGAGTTAATTGCATATAGAAATTAATACAATAGCATTTGTTAAATGCTACGTGAGAGAAGACAATAGCGTTTCTGAAACGCTATTGGTAACTATACAATAGCGTTTATACAATAGCGTTTCAGAAACGCTATAAATACTGTTACTATAGCGTTTCAGAAACGCTATAAATAGTTAACTAACAATAGCGTTTTTAAAACGCTATAATAGACCCTGTATCTATTATAGCTCCGGCAGACACAACGTTTTCTAAAACGCTATGGTATCCTACCATAGCATTTTTGAAACGCTATTAATGAGCATTTTTCTTGTAGTGGAAGAAACTTCAAATTGTCTTGCCAATGGGTGAAGTTAGAACCATCAAACCGATCAAGCCTCCCCAAGTCTTGATTCATCAACTTGATTGTAGAAACTGGAGTCTCAATCTCCATAATAACGTTTTAAGTAAATGAATCAAATATGACAGAGGGCTTGAAACACGAAATTGTTTTCCTTAAAACGTTATTTGCTCCCTCTCAGGATATGAGATTGCTTAAGGGAATCACAAGCAAATCATCTCTAGGATATGACAAGCCTTTTGATTTTTGCACAAAGCAAAAGTGAAACAATCAAGTTGAGAATTAATGAACATTTTCTGACATTTATACATCTCCAAAAGTTGTGTTTGTTTATCAACAGTTGTAACTATTCTTTATAAACAATTGTAACTATTCTTTATAAATAGTTGCAATTGTTCTTAACACAAATTATTCCTTTATATTTAACCACATACAACAAACAATTGTATTGCAAATACCTAGGGATGAAGAAATTTACTTATTCGATAAAGTTAGATGTGAATACTAATCTTTCGTCACAGAGCAAAAGTGCAAGGCTACATTATTTTAAAAAAAAACACACACACACACACATCAAATTTCCAAGACCATAAACTTGAGAAGCTAGAGTAACACGAAAAAGCTCATACAAGTTGACAATAAGAAATATTTTGAATTTGTTCTGCAACAACAAAATTATTAATCATATAGGGTATAGTATAAAAAATGAGAGCAACACACAACGAAGCTCATATAAGAAAACTACGTGGAGATTATAAGAAATATTTTGAATTACCCCTTGGATGTTTGGAAGAGGGAAAAATCTAGGATGCCTGGTACCCTGCCTGGTGGGTGCCAACACCGTTGATTTTGCATCGAGACATGCCAAGCATCGTTGATTTGCGTCGAGATAAGTGTAACACTTGTCTCGATGCAAAATCAACGGTGCTGGCACCCACCAGGCATAGTACCAGACAGGGTACCAGGCACCCTAGTCTTACTCTTGGAAGAGTTCTAAATGCCTGCATAGGTTGGCCAAAAGAAAGAGTAGGATGCACTACCACACCACATTCTGAGCATCCAAAGATTCTCCAAGTGTGTCTCATAGTTGTGTAGAGTAAATTTTTCCTTGAGCTCATCACTAAGATTGAGAAGTGTCTACACCTCCTTTGGAAACCCACAAGCATCCTAAATCTTGGACTTCACGATATTAATGGTGTCAAGTGGCTTCTAATTAACAACTATTATTTTTTTTAATGTTTTTACAAGTATATGCACTGCAAAACTAGAACTTTTGTAAGCCACAAGTTCTGATCCATTCTTAATGTTATAATCAGTCATAGTGTGGTTGTCTTTGAGCTTATGTTGAGCATACATGAGATGTTTAATTTGCTTCCAGATTCAAAACCCTAGCTTATTCTCAACCATAATTTTTCCGTTCAACAAAGAACTAGATGGCCTAACTTGTAGATCAATGCTTGCTTTACTATTTCTAAATATTGGATCAAGAATCAACTTCAATTTCAACTCTTCATCAGTTGCACTATGTGGGCTAAAAATTGCAAATACCATAATTCGATAAGGTGTGCCTATCCTCCAAGCATATTTCATTATGTATTATGGTTTGTTTATCAAGTGGAATACCCATTTCACTACGTACAATATCCTTGACATGCCGAATGCTCATGAAACTATAAACATTGAGAGAAAGAGAAAGAGAAAAAAGTGAAATGTTTAAAGAGAGAAAAATCGTTTTTCCCATTTCACTACGTACAATATCCTTTTTATAATCAAAGTGTGAAGCGAAGGCGCAGCGATTTGCCATGACTTGCCTTTAAGCGAAAAACGAAGCGATGGCTTTACGCAGTAAAGCGACCCTAAAAAATGATTTTAATATTATATAAAAAATAAATATATGCATTTTGCGTGTATTAAAGCTTCTAAATATATGCATTATGCTTTTCTACTAGATTTATAGGTGTTAGCTCAAGTCAATGTAAATGTTCGCATTGTTCCCTATGTTATGATGTTTGTTACCATTCACTGCAACACCATACTTCCAACCAATGTCTTCCCGAGAATTACTCTCCCTTGCTCGACAGTTTTCTTTCATAATCAATCACCTTAAGTAAACAAAAAATAACAACATTATTAATGTATAGATTATTAATGCATAGATAATCAATGTATAAATGTGGGTTCCTTCTTTGGGGTCACGACGGTGGAAATTCTGGTGAAGCTTTGTTGAAGGTAAGAAGATTCGTATCTCGAGCAAGATCTCCAACTCCCGCTCTGTTGAAACTCTCTGGTTCAACCTTGAAGCTTTAAAGAGAGAAAGAGAAAGAGAAAAAAGTATGAGAAGAAGAAGAACGACATAAAAAGGCTTTTGTTTAATGAAGCCATGGTTTTGGTGGCTTCACGCTTCAACAAAAAAACACTAAAAGCGGTGGCTTCTTGTGGCTTAAGGGTAGTGGCCCGACTTTGACCAAGGTGGAGCGAGATGTCATGTCTTGGCTTGAAACAGTGGCTTTCGATGGTTTTGACTACATTGATTTCAATAATGGACTGATCATCCAAATTGTGGAATTGGACCTAATCTCGTAGTAACCAAGTTCAAAGATATCCTTGAGTTTGATATAGTTTTTTGGATCGAAAACTAATTGATGATCAATGGGCGCTTTACTCTTATCCTGGATCATGATCTGCACGTCTTTCACACGTCTTTGCATAAAAGCATGTATATATATACGAAATCGTTCATTGTCGGAAATTTCAGGATTAGAATTTGTTTGTTGTTTGTTCTTTTCCTCGTGAATTTTGGATTCAATACTACTCCAACATACTTGTTGATTCAACGACGATTGAGTACTACTCCAACAAACTTGTTGATTCACTGATGACATTGCTACAAAAATATGCATTAAAACACCTCATTAAGCCTATATTCATAAAGATCAATTGATTGGGCTGACCGAAAGTTCAAAATGTGAAATATATAGCAAGAAAACGTTATAAATATATAATAATACCTGTTGTGATTAAGCAATCTAGGAGATAAGCGAAGAGAAAATGAGGGTATGATTGACCCTTGATGAGTTGCCTAAACCCTAGTTGACGACATTGCTAATGAACACTAATGGTTGTTTATTTTACATATAAAAAGGAAAAAATGATTTTTTTATTGAATGAAAAAATATTGGTCAGTTAGGATTCCTTCTTATGTCCGACTAAATCTAATTGGCCCCAACTTTTTGATACCACCAATTCCCCTATTTGACACCACCAATTCCCTTATTTGACACCACCACCTCTTTTTTTTGGACTTGCTAAAGGACGCCACCAATAAAATGGCCATTTTTTCTTCTTATTCTCTTCATCTTCTTATCCTTTTTTTTCTTCTCTTCACAAGAACAACAACCAACAACCCCTGCCCCACCCGCTAGTAGTACCGCCCTTCATTGCCTTCTTTATCTTATTCCCTATTCTTCTCCTCTCTTTCCCTTTTTCTCCTCTCTTCTCAATAACATCCCCTGCCCTGCCCTGCCGCTGGCCGCACCGCCCCTCCCCCGCTTTATTTTTTTTCCTTTCGCACAGCCCTGTGCGAGGATAAAATAAAAACATAGAACAAGAGGCTGAAACCAAAACTTGCTAGTTTTCTAATCAATAACACAACAACAATTCAATCAAAAGGTCGAAACCGAAACTTATAATGACAATTTTGATGTGTGAAAAAACAAATAAAAAAAGAGTTCTTACAACCTTGTCCTTCTTCTTCTCCTTGGATTCAGGACTGAATGCCTTTTTTACTACAACAAACTAGTTCCCCTTCTTCCCCATCTTTTGAACATTTAACAATTCGATCTGTAACAACAACCCACAATATTGCTAATACAAATCAGATCAAATAAACCACTTTCACACATAACTCAACTAAATAACTTCAATTCTGACTCCTTTTAGGGAGAAAAAAAATAAAGTAAAAAAATAGAAACGCAAGGGGATGAAATGAAATTACACCCACCCATTAACTGCATATCAAACAATTCAAAGGGGCAGTGAAAAACCCATAAACAAGAATATCCATTAACAGATCTACAACAAATAACAAGCAGAAACTCTCATTCAAACTAAACCCAACATGAAAATTCAATATTTACTCAAAATTTCCAGCTCAAACAACAAATGAAGCAATACTCAAACACTAAAATTGAAAGATCTTCAACAAAATCACCCATGACTACCTTCTCAAAAAATAAATAAACACCCCATAGATCTACAGTGAAAAACAAGTCTATTGAGCCACTACAAAGGAATGGGTATTGAGAAACCAAAGATAATAGTCCTCTGCGGGACATGTTCCCCACTAGCAAATGCTTGTGTGAGGGCGAACCGAAAAAAATAGAGAATAAGATGAGAAGAGGAAGAGAAGAGAAGAAGAAAAAGAGGTGTGACTTGCGAGCGGACGGGGCGAGGTGGTGCGGTGGTAATCTTGTTCCTGAGAAAGAAGAGAGAAAGATAGGGTGAGATGGGGGGAGAAAATTTTGAGTTTTGGGTTTATATTGATGGTGTCAAATAGTGGTGTTGGACAGAAAAGTAGTGGTGTTAGACATAAAGTAGGGGTGGTGGTGACAAATAGGAGAATGGCGGTGTTAAAAAGTTGGGGCCAATATTATTTTGGCGTCAATAACTCTCACACTCCAAATCTTGTTGAAGAAGTCTATAAAAAAAAATCTACTAATTTGAGATTAACATTTGTTTTTTTTTTTTTTATCTTTTTTTAAATCCCTTAACCCTTCCACTCAAGATGGGTGACCGTTGAGCTGGCACCCCCATTGGCTAATTTGAGATTAAATCATTCGATTTTGGAAGGTCAGAGCCGTATTGTTCGAGTATTCTTTTTGTGGGACAAATTTGCCCCTTATAATATTAAAGGGTTGAGATTTTAAAGCAAATTTGAATTCATTAAATCTTAAAAGGTTAGGATTAATACATAAACACAATAACTCTGAGAAGTTAATTAGCATCTCGAGGCAGACAGAAAGCCCTAATATTGGTTTCATTTGAAACCGATCGATCGAATTCCTTGGTTGGTTATCTCTGGTTTCAGTGAGAGTTCGAACGATCTATCTGGTGATGTCTCCTCCTCAGAAGGGAACAGAAGCTGGTGATGCAGCAGCGAAACGCAACTCCAAGAAACCTAAATGTATGTATGCATAATCTACTACGCACTTTTCCCCTTCCCTTTGTTTCTTGTCTTCAAATGCATGCATTGATAAACAATTTCCTAATCTGATTGACTTCGAACAACCTAACCTTGATGCAATGTGTGTGTGAGATTCTGTAGCTGCAATTTTCTTGAAAATGCAATGCAATAGCTTGGGATAATGTTTAATGCTGGCATTGTATTGTTCCATCGAAAAGATCGCTTAACGATTGCGTAATGTAATGTGATATTGCCTCAATTTTCAGAAATGAAATCGGTTTAAAGCCTTTTTGATAGTTAAAAGAATTTTCAGAAGGAAAAAAAAAAAAACATCATTTTTTCTTCCGAGAAAGAATAAAATTTTTTTCGCAATGAGATAATATACATTGCACGAGGGATCTCAAAGAGGCATTAGAGATGATCAACAATAATCTAAGCCAAATTACTAAAACCCCACTCCATTGAATCTAGGCCTTAAGAAGACCAATTATTTCCAAATACAAGCGGTACATCAACCAATAACTCATGGAGAATAATCCCTTTTCCCTTTAATATCCTTTAATTTCTAGCATCAACCAATAATGTAAGTTTGAATGATCCACACGTTCAAGCTTTGAACACCTCTGTGTATGACCCATGCATAACCAAGACCACTCAAAAGAGGTTGACTAAGCGACTCCACGCCTCATTAGGAAAAAGGCCACCCAATGTGTTCTGTGCTGGTATTTCATATTTGCCATCTTATATTTTTGTTTTTTTTAACAACTTCACTGAGAGAATTCAAGTCATTGTATTTGGCTGGTGCCAAGTATTATGTCCAAACTCATTTTTCAATGTATTTAAATTGTGTGCATTTGGTTGGAGTGGGAGAACATTGATGAGGCAAGAATGTGGACAGGGAGTCCTTTCTTTGCAATGGGAAGACCACAACCATCTCTTCACATGGCTTCTCATAAGATTTGTTCTTTCTTTGTTGCTCTCCTTATGGTGGATATTGTCCTTCTTCCTTTGGAATCAAGGGAGTTCTTACAAGTGTCGGAAATGTGAGGCCTTCTCAAGGGAAGCTTCTAAGCTTATTTGGACCATGCTTTATGCTATTTTTCAATTTGTTGGTTGGAAAGGAACAAGCAAATTTTCAAGAATGATGAGAATGATACTAGGAAAATGATGATAGGAGTGCTTGTAACTATTTGCAATGGTTTTGATCTTCTCAAGCTTTGAAGATGTGAAATTTGTATTTATATATCTTGAAAAGTCTTTAGGATATCTTTTTTAGTTGTATTATCTTATTCGTGTATCGTTTGCCTCAATCAACAGAGTTTTACCTTATTCCTTTTAAAAAAATAAGAAAGAAAAACTTCCACGTGTCTGTGTGCGTGCTTGATCCTTTAATTAAGCATAATCTATTTTAGCTTGTCTGATTACTTTTTGTTACAGATTCCAGGTTTACACAGCAAGAGCTTCCTGCTTGCAAACCCATTCTAACTCCAGGATGGGTAAGCTCTTGTTACTTTCTAGGATGTGGTTACAACAACTCCAAGAGTTTCCATAATTTCGGCGTCTTGCAGGACACTAACTTTGAACTTATAGTGCAAACTCAGCTGATATTCAATAAAAATTGTTTGTATGGGTTGCTTCTTTATGGTTATTCACTACTGTCTGCAATTTATTAGTAAAATATAACATGTAGCGAAATAGATTCCTCATATTGTTTATTTTGTATTACAAATATTATATATATATAAACACAATCCCATGTTTGGCACCCAACATTCGTTTCCAAACCAACACACCTACCCTTATTTGTGTAACCAGTGTGTGCGTTTTGTCATTGTTGTAGTTATTATTATTATTACTTAAAAGGGTAGGAGGGCAAGGAAGCAATAGCGCACCTAGGCGAACAATACAATAAAGCAGTGAAGGAACAGTGCAGGGAAAAAATGCAGCACTTGGATCCATGAATATAGGGTTACTGCGCTGCACTTTAAGCCTTTAACCATCCAACAATAAAAAAAAGGGTACCCGGCAGTTTTGTAAACGAGCATGTCCATTTTTGGTAGGGGGAAGTCATCTTTAGGACAAGCTTTATTAAAATTTCAATTCGGAAATCAACATATACTCCGATTTTTCCTGTTCCTAGATGTCATGGTAAAGAAAGGCAGAAAGAGAAAAGAGATTATTCACTGAGAGCGTGTCCAGTACCACCAGTAATTCAAATGCATCTCCTTCACCTTCCAAAGTCATTAGTAGGGAAAAATCACTAAAATCGCGAATTCTCAATTGGAATCTTCTTTGTAATAGAGGTAGTATACCAAGCTCAACGGGCTAGCAGGACTGAATGCTTTGTATGCTACCTGGAAAGAGGTATGTGGGAAAGAAGTAGTCTTTCGACTTACTTTAGATTAGAAAGCCAAGAGATGTAAGATTTCTTAGACTTTATTATAATTCATTGCATAATAAGTACAGGAAAGATTCAAATTTTATTAGAAGATTAGAACAAAGCTATAATCCCGACACATTAACAACAAGAAGATACTCTTCCAATACATAAAAGTCTCAGTTGACAACAGATCTGTAAAAGGAACCTCTTTTACACTTATATGTATATATAATACTCTTTTACACTTATATATATATATAATATTTATTTTATTTTATTTATTTTTTTAAAACTATCATTACAAAAATTTTCAGGTCATTACGACATTCCTCTTTGTTGGCGTTATATTTGTCCCAATTGGCCTTGCCTCCTTGTTTGCATCACAGAAGGTAATACATTCTATTGACATCTTTTTTCTTTTTGAAGGTTGAGCAGGGTTTATAAATTTTAAGGTTGATATCTTTACTTCTACAATATTTCTCATGTAGGTGGTAGAAATTGTCGACCGCTATGATACAGATTGCGTCCCCCGAGATTACAGTGCGAACAAATTGGCTTTTATACAAGACAGTCAAACCAACAAGACCTGCACTAGGACTTTAGTTGTGAGTCTGATTTCTTTCAATTCTTTGGTCATTTAGAAGAGTTCTCTATTATGATAAATGTGTTAACCTCATGCATTCTCCTAGGTTCCAAGGCACATGAGTGGTCCAGTATATGTTTATTATCAACTTGATAACTACTACCAGAATCATCGTCGGTGAGTAGTATTCTATCAGTTGATAGTCGTCTGTGTATTCCTTAGTATTTAAACTTGTTCAACTAGTTTTTCTTGTTTGGAGAAGATGGCTAATATCTGTATAGCAATCTTAGTGGTTTCAATTGAAACAATCCTTAATTACTTGATCACTTAAGCGAATAGAATGATTTGTCATTCGATAATTTCAACATGTATATCACTATTAAAAATCAAGTTTAGGTTCTAATTGTGGCGAATAATATCAACCAGAAAAAGCTTGTGATTAATATGTTATTTTGTGAGCTCTTCGTAGTTTTGAAGTAATCACAGATAATGACCTGCAAATCCTATTATATGTGGGTCACTTGTATACTTTCTTTGATTTCAATGTCTTCATATTACTTTTAGGATTTTTGTTGTCCTTTATTTTCCCAAGCATGGATCTACATCATCAATTCGATCTTGGGTGACAATCGAATCTCAACTGTAGATAAGCTTGAGAGTTAATAAAAACTATCACATTTGCAGACTATTCACGACCCATGCCTAGCACACTTCCCATTAGTTTCATTGTTACCTGAAAGTCAGAATTCATGTTTGCAATTTTGCATGCATTTGATGCATTGATCATCGTTTCTAGCTCATATTAGCATGCTGAAACCATCCTTAATTACTTGATCACTTGAGTGAATAGAGTGATTTGTCATTTGATAATTTCAACATGTATATCACTATTAAAAATCAAGTTTAGGTTCTAATTGTGGTGAATAATATCAACCCAAAAAAGCTTGTGATTAATATGTTCTTTTATGAGCTCTTTGTAGTTTTGAAGTAATCACAAATAATGACCTGCAAATCCTATTATATGTGGGTCACTTGTACACTTTCTTTGACTTCCACGTCTTCATATTACTTTTGGGATTTTTGTTGTCCATTATTTTCCCAAGCATGGATCTACATCATCAATTTGATCTTGGGTGACAATCGAATCTCAACTGTAGAAATGTTTGAGAGTTAATAAAAACTATCACATTTGCAGACTACACGACCCATGCCTAGCACACTTCCCATTAGTTTCATTGTTACTTGAAAGTCAGAATTCATGTTTGCAATTTTGCATGCATTTGACGTATTGATCATCGTTTCTAGCTCATAGTAGCATGTTGAAACCATCTCTATTGTGTTAGCATCCTTCAGCACATCAACCTAGTGTAGCTCATGTTTGCTTGTCTTGGACATGTTGAACTTGTGTCTGTAGCAACTATTGCCATACCTGCGGTTTGTTTGTTTCGTGTCTCTATCTCAAGTTTTCATGCCTTCGACATGCTAATCATATTGACATTGCTTCTATTTTCATCAAAAAGTTGGAGTTTCGAAACTAAAAGTACATTCCATTTGGGCCTATTTTCCTTTACTATTTACATATTGCTTTACAAATCATGCCATTTAAATCAACCTCAAACTTTATTATAAAAAAATAAAATAAAAAATAAAACCCTTTAGCGAAAGCTGGGTCGCTAAAGGGTTGTTGCTTGTCTCACATAGATGTTAATCAAGACAGCGGATAACAACATCTACATTATATTATTAGAGGCACCACACCTTTCATGTTTCTAACAGGCACCTCACTCTCCAACTTTTCTCCTCATCTCTTCATCCTAATTTCTCTTCCTCCCTCCATTTCTAACACTTGAACCAATTCATTCACTCTCTCTTCTCCTTCCCTTTCACTCCTACTTCCTCTTCCTATCCCTTTCTTTTTCTTCTCACTATCTTCTTTACTCTTTCACTCTTAATTGAGGATTGATGCAGTCGTTTTCCACTATCTGCTTTGACCTAATTCTTGCTGACCTGCTTAAGTAATGCACGTGAGCCACAGACTACTGTTGTGGTGGCCGATGACACTCCGATGCTAAAATTAGACAAGGATATGAGGAAGGCGTAATGTTGTAACAGAGAATTTGTAGCGTACCTTAGCTTACTAACCTCACGTCTTATTTATAGTACAAGGAGTCCTGGTTCTACTAGGCCATCGTAGGCGTAGTTTAGGAATGAGATCTTCGTGGAGATCATTCTCTAATTAGGAGTCGTGCTGTAGGAGGAAAGTTCCTTATTAGCCCCGTGCTCCTAGATACGCGGGAGATAGTTCTCAATCCAAAAGCAATCCGTAGAAAGGAGTTTCCTTGTGTGAAATGTACTCTGATATTTGCTTCCTGGTTGGAAGCAGAAAGCAGCTGTAGTTGCCTGTCCGAAGTTGATTCTTGAGATACTTGCCTTAATAGGACTTATGGGTATTGAGGATAGTTGTGAGACATGTGGGCCTAGAATGCTGTGAGAGTTCGGGTCCACCTGGCGGACTGAATTGAACAGGCTTAGAACCTTTTGGGCCGCATCAGTGTTGGGCTGAAGCTAGAGCCCGAATTTCCTCGAGATCATCATGACACGTGTGTGGCTTAGAGGTGTGACCATTTTTATGTATCATCAACTACTCCCGCTGAGTTAGTGGGGCGTTAAGTCGGTCTACTGACTCTTCAGAAAGACAATTGTACCGTCATGATGATTGGACTCAAAGCGTTCGTCTTGAGTGGCGCATGACATTAATGGGTACGCCACTACTCAAGGAGGGAAAGTGCGATTTGCCTTCCCTATAAATATTTACTGTCTTGAGGAGGATTTCTCCATTGTCATCTGCGCTATCTTTTCGAGCTATAGTATTTGTTTTTTCTTCTAATGGCTGACAACGTTAAACTTTCTTCCAAGGATGTGTTATCCTTTGCTTGTATCAATTTCTTCGAAGGTAGTTTGGTCGACGAAACTGAGTTGATCAGGCTTCGTAGTTTGTATTGCATCCCGGGAGATTTGTAAATTGTTTCCGCGTTTGGAGTTTTAGGTCCGACTGTACTTCATGGGTTCATAGGCTTGCACCGAGGCATGTTCGAGTTCGAGCTCCGATTTCCAGTGCCAGATGATGTCTGGCATTTCTTACCCATTTTCGTATGCCTCCCGCTCAAATGGTGTCGAGCGGGTTAAAGATACTGCTCGCAATTCTCCTGAGGGCTCATGACGCTGGCCTTCGTTTGACTTCGCTGGTGATCCACCACCTGACCAAGGCTCGATTGGATTTCAGAGGTATTTGTGTCCTGAAATGTCCTTGTCTGCGACTGGCAGCGGACAACGCTGAATCTTGGGAGAAGCAATGGTTCTTGGATTTGGCGGATTTTGGTTACTTCAAGCTCGAGAGCCGTAGAGTGTCTCGATACTTTCAGCTTGATCTTGGTGAGTCACTTGGTCGTCGGTGCATGCATATTTTTGTATGTTCCTTTTGCGATACTGGTTCTGATGTTGTTCCTTTGTTTAAGGAAGGTTTGTTATTCCGTCTCTTAGAGAGGAAGAGAAGCGGATAGAGAGAGAGTTTCTCAAACTCCCTTTGACTTCCGTTGAGGAGGTCATAATGCCAGGCAATGTCGCACGCTGCGGGCTGCTACGGTGTTCTTATGGTGCTCACCCCGTGTCAGGTTCACCGGCTGAGGGGTTGGTTGCTTGTCGCACGAGGAAGAGAAGTCTGGCCTTGCCCAGCCCTTTCGGGCTTGCTGAATTGGAGGCAAATGTACCTCCCGTCGTTGTCCCGAGGAAGATGCAAACTTCTGTCAGGGCGGCTTCTTCCCTTAGTATGTCGCGGTCTGCACAGGTGACACCCTTGGGGGGTCGCGACCTTTCTCTAGATACTCCGGCTTCCCTTGTTAACTTAGCGGGGGAGGAAGTTGGACTGCGTGTTGAGGTTTCGCGTCATCGTGGTCTCGAGACAGCTACTCGTGCCCTAGAGTCATACAGTCCTATCTCGCTGCACCCCGAAGCCCGTGGGAGGGTTCTTGCCTTGGATAAAGCCTTCGCGGATCTGCGAATGTCATATTCAGACGCTTCTATCGGGCGGACTCCCTGGATGGTCGATTGCAGGATTTTGGCACTGTCGCGAACTGCGAGGGCATGGAGGTCGCGACCTTTGTTACCGAAGTAGAAGTTGTTGGTACGAGAGCTCAGCTGAGGGCCGCCGAGTCCGATTTGGCGACAACTCGTGACGAACTGAGGTGGACCAGGGCCGAACTAGAGCGCCTGGATACGGCTATGGACATGTGGTTTTCTGAACGAGAGGCTCAGGAAGCCGAAAGGAAGCGAAGGGAGGCAGAATGGGCCATTGAAAGGCAGCATCTGAAAGCCGCAACTGATGAGGGGCTTCGCTGCATTCTGGAGGCGGAGGAGCGCTAGCACTATGAGGCCCTGTTGGGCACGGTGGACTTTGACGTGTCAGGCAAGAGACCGTTAATCTCGTTCGAGGTCATTCGGGGTAGACTGGAGCTCTTGGAGCTGATTAGAGGATAGCATCTCGGTATTGACCTTGATTTCGCTTGCTACAGGAGGCCTGCTTTCGGGCCGATCAATCGAGGGGAGGGCTTTGACACCGTGAGGCTTACTGATGAGGATGATGCTTCTTCTTATAGAGTGATTGTAACTTCATTTCTTGGACGGTTAATATATAGATATGTTTTTTGAATGAAAGTACTGTTTTACCCCGCATTGTCGTGTTTATTTTAGTTGCTTCGTAGACCGTAGAGTTTGCACTGCTAGGCGAAATGTTTGTCTTCATCAGTCAAAATATATTGCTGCTTTGGGTTGCACTTGTGATAGATTAGGGATTAACTAGCAGAAGTCGTTGTTGGTCAGGGGTTTACAAGGCTCCTTCAACCATTGTCTGTAATGACTTCGTAAGTGTCGGCGGACTAGTGCTGACCTATGCTCTTATTCCTTCGGCCATTGTGATCCGCATGGTGCGGATTAGGCTTTGTTTACCAGAGGTCGTCGTCATCAGTCAAGGACTAACTAAGCTTTCCTAGTAAGTTCGACGATCATTGTCTGTATTGAGAGCAATGATCCTTTGGCGAGTCGTCATCAGCGAACAAACGCTAACTGGACTCCCACTTCTTCAGTTGTCATGATCTGCGTAAAGCGGATTAGGTTTTGAGCACCAGATGCCGACGTCATCAGTCGCGACTAGGCTTACCTGGTAAGTTCGGCGATCATTGTCTGTATTAAGAGCAATGATACCTTGGCGAGTCGTCGTCACCAACGGACAAACGCTGACTAGACTCCCACTTCTTCAGCCGTCGTGATCCGCGCGAAGCGGATTAGGCTTTGGGCACCAGAAGTCGTCATCATCAGTCGCGAATTGACTAGGCTTACCTGATAAGTTTGGCGATCATTGTCTGTATTGAGAACAATGATCCCTTGATAAGTCGTCGTCACCAGCGGACAAACGCTGACTAGACTCCCATTCCTTCAACAGTCGTGATCCGCGCGAAGTGGATTAGGCTTTTGGCACCAGAAGCCATCCTCATCAGTCGCGAACTAACTAGGCTTACCTGGTAAGTTCGACGATCATTGTCTATATTGAGAGGAGTGATCCCTTGGCGAGTCGTCGTCACCAGCGAACAAGCGCTGACTAGACTCCCACTTTCTCAGCCGTCGTGATCCGCATGAAGCGAATTAGGCTTTGGGCACCAGAAGCCATCGCATCAGTCGCGAACTGACTAGGCTTACCTGGTAAGTTCGACGATCATTGTCTGTATTGAGAGCAATGATTCCTTGACGAGTCGTCGTCATCAACGGACAAACACTGACTAGACTCTCACTTCCTCAGCCGTCGTGATCCGTGTGAAGCAAATTAGGCTTTGGGCACCAGAAGCCGTCGTCATCAGTTGCGAACTGACTAGGCTTACCTGATAAGTTCGGCGATCATTGTCTGTATTGAGAGTAATGATCCCTTGGCGAGTCGTCATCACCAGCGGACAAACGCTAACTAGACTCTCACTTCCTCAGCCATCGTGATCCGCGCAAAGTAGGCTTTCCTGATAAGTTCGGCAATCATTGTCTGTATTGAGAGCAATAATCCCTTGGCGAGTCATTGTCATTAGCGGACAAGTGCTGAGTAGACTCCCACTTCCTCAGCCGTCGTGATCTGCGCGAAGCGGATTAGGCTTTGGGATGATATTCGAGTCTGGTCGTAGCCGGGCTGGTCGAGGGTTGTAACAAACAACAGTGGAAATTTTGGTAAAAGCAAAATATTTTATTAATAATATTTTTTGAGGTGCTCTATATTCCATGGTCGTTTAAGCTCATCGCCGTCTGCGTCTTCCAGCCAGTATGTTCCCGGCCTGTTGACCTTGGCAACTCTGTAAGGTCCTTCCCAATTCGGATTTAGCTTTCCCGCTTCAGCTTCTTTGGTGTTCTGTTGGGTCTTCCTGAGTACTCAATCACCCACCTTGAATTCGTGTGGCTTGACCTTCTTGTTGTAGTATTGCACCATCCGTTGTTGGTAGGCGGCTATTTTGGTGGAGGCTAGATCCCGATTTTCGTCAAGGAGGTCTAGTCCTATGCGCAAGGCTTCGTTTTTATCTGGCCTGAACTCGTTCGTTCGGAAGATTGGTACCTCGAGTTCTATCGGAACCATAGCTTTCGACCCATATGCTAGGGCGAAGGGCATCTCTTCGGTAGGGACTCTTTTAGTTGTTCGATATGCCCAGAGTATTCATGGTAGCTTTGAAATCCATTTTCCTTTGGTTGCGTCGAGATTTCTTTTGATGGTTTCTAGGATCGTCCAATTGGTAACTTCTGCTTAGCCGTTGGCCTGATGGTGTCCTGGCGAGGAGAAGTGGTGCTTGATGCCCAGATTCTTGCACAGTTTTTTGACCTTGCTACCTTCGAATTGAGTTCCGTTGTCACTAACCAATACTCTGGGGATGCCGAATCTACAAACAATTGTGGCCCATATGAATTTTTCGATCTGGATCTACCCGATTTTGGATGGGGGCTCGGCCTCGACCTCGACCCACTTGGTGAAGTAGTCAACGGCCACAAGAAATTTTTTTTTACCAGCCGATGCCAGGAACGACCCGACGATGTCCATTCCTCATTGTGCGAATGGCCATGGACTAGTCATTGAAGTCGGTGGCTGGGCCGGCATATGGGTGTATGGTGCGAACCTTTGATATTTGTCGTACTTGCGGACGATATCTTTGGCGTCTCGCTGCATGGTCGGCCAATAGTACCCTAGAGTCGGGGCCTTATGGGCGAAGGTTCTCTCGCCTGGGTGATTCCCGCATATACCGCTGTGGATCATTCCCAAGACTTGGCTTGCTTCTGAAGGTGATAGATATCAGAGCAGAGCCCTTGTTACCGACCTCCTGTATAACCTGATGTTTAAGAGTGTACCTTGCTGCTCTGTTTTTAAGTCTTCTTGCTTCGATTTTAGTATCGGAGTCATCCAATTTGGTTGTGTTTCCGCGGTGCAGATATCTCTATGCTCTTCCTCGTCGAGGCTTGATTTTCCTTGATATTCGATGAGGCCGCTAGAGACTTCGTCGGAGGCTGAGGTTTCTTTGGCTAGCGTGTCAGCTCTTTGGTTGTCATCTCGGGGGCACTCTGTGAACTGGCAGTTCTTGAATTTGCCCATTACGCCAAGTACCTTGTTGCGGTAGGCTATTATGTGAGGATCTTTGCTATTAAAATCTCCTTTGAACTGGTTGACTTCTAGTCTTGAGTCGTTGTCTACCGTTAGACGATCTATATCAATCCCTAAAGCTAGCTTTAGGCCGAAAAGGAGGGCTTCGTGTTCGGTCTCGTTATTTGAAGCGGGGAAGCCGAATCCGATTGCCTTTTCGAGGGTGAAGCTGCTGGGGAACGGAGTGTGATCCCTGCTCCGCTCGCCCTAACAGTTGAAGATCCGTCGCAGCGCAAGGTCCATGTTTGGACATCTGGTTTCGATAGCTAGTAGTCTATCTTCGGTAAACTTAGCAGTGAAATCTTCTAGTGCTTGTGCTTTGATGGCGGTTCTTAGAGCGTAATTTATGTCAAACTGTCCAAGCTCAATCGACCATTTCACCATTCTGCCAGAAGCTCGGGTTTATGCAATATTGATCGAAGTGGATGCTTGGTCAGGACCGTTATGGAATAGGCTTGAAAATAGGGTCTCAGTTTCCTGGAGGATACGACCAGCGCCAGAGCCAACTTTCCCTGGTCTGGATAGTGTGCTGGTCTGTGTAGTATACTGGTCTCTAGGTCCCTGGTCTGTGTAGTAAACTGGTCTCTAGCCAACTTTTCTAGGTCTGTGTAGCATACTGGTCTCTAGGTCCCTCGGTCGTCTCGCACGAGGGTTGAACTGACAACGTTTGGAAATAGACAAGTACAAGTAGTGTTTCTCCTATCGCGGGCTTCGAGAGTAGCTATGAGTTTCCCATGTATGCTTTAAGGATCTGAAAGGCTTGTTCACACTTCTCGTCCCACGAAAATCCTTTGCTCCCCTTAGTATCTTAAAGAATGGGAGGCATTTGTCGGACGACTTTGATATGAATCTGTTGAGTGCTGCTACCTTCCCAGTCAGGCTTTGAACGTCTCTGACATTGGCCGGGGCTTTCATGTCGAGAAGGGCTTGAATCTGTTTTGGGTCAGCCTCAATTCCCCTTTTGTTCACTATATAGCCTAGGAATTTCTCAGACTCGACTCCAAATATGCACTTTTGTGGGTTGAGTTTCATTTGGTATTTTCCGAGTTGGTTGAATGCTTCGGTGAGATCTTGTATGTGGTCAGGGCTACGAAAGCTCTTGACCAGCATGTGGTCTATGTATACTTCAAGCCGAATGACATCACCCTATAGCAGTATATTCCTCTTTCCGTCACAAAAGATGTTTTCTCTTGATCTGGAGGGTGCATCAATATTTGATTGTAGCCTGAATAGGCGTCCATGAAGCCGAGTAGGCTGTGCCCTGAAGTGGCGTCTTTGATCTGATCGATGCGTGGGAGTGGGAAGCTGTCCTTTGGGCAGACTTTGTTTAGGTCGGTGTAGTCTACACACACTCTCCATTTTCCGTTTTTCTTTTTTACGAGAACGGTGTTTGCCAGCCAGTCGGGTTATCGCGCTTCCTTTATCATGCCTGCGTCGAGTAAACGTTGTATCTCCTCGTTTATGATCGCATTTCTTTCGGGCACCACAAGTGTTTTCTTCTGCCTAACGGTTTTCTTCGATGGGTCTACCTCGAGGTGATGGGTGATTATTGACGGATCGATCCCCACCATGTCTCGTATGGTCCAGGCGAAAATGTCTTGGTTACTCTGCAGTAGCTCCGTAAGTTGCTCTGCCACTGCATTGCTTAGGCGGGAACCAATCTGAATGACCCTGCTGTTTTGAGGGATGTCGATGTAATCGTAACGGTCTCTTCATCTGCCTGTACGACATTGGGCCTGCCCCCGAGGGCTTACTGGTGTCTCGTTATCTAGTGTCGGTTGTTCTTCTCCTACGCTTCGGGTTGAACAGAGGATTGTCTTAGCCACTAAGTAAGCTGCTTGTTAAGAATTGCCAAGTGGCAAGGCCGTCATATCTTCCCTGGCAACTAATTGATCTTCTCTCAATGTACTGATCGCCCGGTTCGTTGGATACTTGACGCACTGGTGCAGGGTGGAGACTGTCGCTTCCAGATGATATATCCAGGGTCTTCCCAAGACTGTGTTGTACGCCGAAGGCGCGTCAATCACTATGAACTCTTGAAACAGGGTTTTCTGTTTCAAGAGTTGGCTGCTCTCCCGCTGTTATAGTCAGCTGTATCTTTCCCACAGGGAACTGTTTTTCGCCTCTAAAATCGATCACCGGACGACTGTCAGGGGTCAACGTTGCCTAGTCAAGTTGCATGTTGTGAAGCGTACGGAGGAACATGACATTCATCGAGCTCCCAGTATCTACCAAGGACCTTCTTATCTCCCAGCCCGCTAGAGAAATTGTCACCACCAGGGCGTCATTGTGTGGGAGCTGTATGCTCTGGAGATCTTTCTCCGTAAATACCAGCGGCGTCGATGGGCTTCTTTTTCGACCATGATGCATCGGTTGCTCGCCACGTATCGCTAGGATCCTCATACCTCGTAAAGCCCTTTTCCTAGATCTGTTGGATAGTTCGGACTCGGAATGTGCTCCATGAAGCACATGTATTCCGTTGACCAATAGCTCCTCGGGTTCAATTCTTCCTCGGGCGATGAAGCCTTGTGTTTCCTTTGCCAGGTTAGTCGTGCTTACCGGAGGATCCAACATCAAAAGGTTGTAGAACTTTCCTTTTGTCAGCGTATCGATGAAAGCCAAGACGGCTGTTGCGGGAGCTCCAACTTGGTGCTCATGCGTTACCCACGTTATGGAGGGTGGTGAAGCAACGTCAAGCTAAGTGCTAGACGTTCCGCCACACTCTTCGTTATCGTGGGATCTGGTGGTCACCATCCCTCTGTATTTCAAAGGGAGATGATGCGGGTGAATAAGCTAGGAACTTTGTCATCCCCACGGACGGTGCCAAACTGATGTAGTCGTTTTTCGCTCCCTGCTTTGACCTAATTCCTGCTGACCTGCACAAGTAACGCACCTGAGCCACGAACCACCATTGTGGTGGCCGATGACACTCCGATGCTAAAGTTAGACAGGGATTTGAGGAAGGTGTAATGTTGTAATAGGGAATTTGTAGCGTACCTCAGCTTACCAACCTCATGTCTTATTTATAGTGCAAGGAATCCTGGTTCTACCAGGCCATCTTAGGCGTAGTTTAGGAATGAGATTTTCGTGGAGATCCTTCTCTAATTAGGAGTCGTGCTGTAGGAGGGAAGTTCCTTGTTAGCCCCGTGCTCCTAGATACGTGAGAGAAAGTTTCCAATCCAAGAGCAATCCATAGAAGGGAATTTCCCTGTGTGGAATGTACTATGATATTTGCTTCCTGGTTGGAAGTAGAGAGCAGCTGTAGTTGCCCGTCCAAAGCTCATCCTCGAGATACTTGCCTTAGTTGGACTTATGGGTATTGAGGATAGTTGTGAGATGTGTAGGCCTAGCATGCTATGAGAGTTCGGGTCCGCCTAGTGGACTGAATTGAGCGGGTTAAGAATCGCTTGGGCCGGATCAGTGTTGGGCTGATGATAGGGCCCGTATTTCCTCGAGATCATCATGACACGTGTGTGGCTTAGAGCTGTGACCATTTTTTATCTATCATCAGGGATATTAGTTTTTTAGGTTTGAAAGATATTTGATTCACTCTCTCACTCAATTAGGTAAAAAAAAATGGAGGTGTAATTCACTCTCTCACCGAATAAGTCCAAAAAATTGATGTTTGAATCATTTTATGGACTGATTTTGCAAAAAAAAAAAAAAAAACACAACGCCCCCTGAAGAGCACGAGAACTTTGTGTTAAATTTTTGGAAAAGCGAGTTACAGGCGCCTAAACTCGTGCCAAAATTTAATACAAAATTCTTGTGTTCTTTGTTGTTTTGGCAAGCTAGAAGGCTTGACAGTTTGGTAAAACATCTGGCTTGGATGTCTTACCAAACCGTGATGGTAAAATTTGGCCTATGGTGCCTCCTAACAAAAAAGCAGTTGGTGGTGTCTCTAATAACATCATTGCACCTAGAAATTTGAAATTATAGCCTTTTTTTTTTGTTTATTTCAGATATGTAAAATCAAACCCACCAAGTTTTAGAATATTTTGTTACGTAGAATTCATTCTCAAGAAGTATGATTATGTAGGGGTGGGCACGGAATGGAATGAGATCGGACGGACCTCATCCCTATCCCATCCCATTCATTCGGAACCGGGATAGGATTGACCTCATCCCGATCTCGTCTCATCCCAAACGGGTTCGAGACGGGATGAGCATGTACTAAATAGTTCTCCAATGAAAAATAAAAAAAGAATTTCATCTCACATTGCTCACACACCAATAATGTCAAATTTATGTACATGTAACCTTCAACATAACAATATTAAATGTCATATAAAATTTGTGGAGGGTTAACTTACAATGGAATTAAGTTTGTTAAGTGAATGATGGGAGATGGAAGAAGCCTCTCCATAGATCCATCTTGCATATTTCCATAAGAGTTGAAATACTATTCGTACAAGATACAATTAGGAGCAATGTTCTCCAACTACATAACCCATAGTGCAAAACTAACACAAACCATCATTTGTATTTATTTTCTACCAGAATAATTGTCCTATAACCAATCTAAAATGTGAAAAAACATAAATTTTTATGGGTCTATTTGACCTAAAATATCCAAATTGAAGTTTCTACCTAAACAAAGAGTACCAAATCAAGCAAGTAAATTTTCAAATTGTAGATGTTTTTATTTAATTTCAATACATCCTAAACTTTCCTTTTGAAGAGTAGTTTGATTAAAATTATTAATAATAAATATTAAATAATTAAATTCAGGACGGGACGAGACGGGACAGGATGGGCGATATTGAAAATCTCCATCTCGATCCCATCCCACTCTAAATTGGGATGAAACGGCACTAGTATGAGTTTGATCAATCCCAAAAGGACTCGAAAAAATCGGGACGGGATCGTGGGATGGGATGCCCACCCCTAAGATTATATACCACATTTGTGATTTCAGGCGGTAGTGGAATTATTAGATTTCTCACTGGATATGGGACTTGAATGGTTTGGTTAGGGACAAAGGAATCTGATGCTTGGAGATAGGAGAGTTGGATGACCACTCCCTTCTCTTTAAATATTTTATCCTTTTCTCTCTCTTTCCCTATTTTTCTTGAGAAAGGATTTCTCTGCAGCCAAATATTTCTTCTCTCTTTTGCAATGTGAAAAAGACAGAGACACGTGTATCAATATCTGATACGGATACGAGGTGTTAAGCATGTTGACTAAAACTATGATATTATTTAATTTTTGTAAGCTTTCGGATTTTTTTACTTATCAATCATTATGCTACATATGTGTACTTCCCATAATAAGCTTATATATTTATAAATAGTTTAAACCTTGGAAAGATACGTGTATGACATGTATTGTTTTGAAAACGGACTTTCCATATTAGTTCTTACGTAGTTCTTCTCTAGAGCTGTCAACCCAACCAAACTATGTAACCAAGTAAAAATGTTTGATGACCCAAAGAAAGAGTACCCATTGATGTGTCTGTGAGTATTGACATGTGTGTTGGTGTCTGCCACGCTCCAAACGAGGAAACAAAATACTGAAAGTGCTATAATCCTTGTTACATATAGGAGCATTAGTGTGTTTATGTTCTTGAAAAGTTATATGAGCAAGATTGTAATTTTGGCAACACTTGTTTTTCAGATATGTCAAAAGCAGAAGTGATAAACAGTTGCGAAGCCCAATGTACAAATTCAAAACAAAAGATTGTGAACCAGAAGGCACCACCGGGAGTAAGGCTCCAATAGTTCCATGCGGTCTCATTGCATGGAGTTTGTTCAATGATACATATGGAATTTCCATAAATAACACAAAGATAGAAATCAATAAGAAGAACATAGCCTGGAAAAGTGACAGGGAGAGTAAGTTTTCAGATAAAGTCTTTCCTGAAAACTTCCAAAAGGGTGGCTTAATTGGGGGTGGCAAACTGAATGAAACACAATCTGTAAGTGCCATAAATATCATTATCCTCTGTGCTTTTCTTCTTGATGATTTGCTCCCCCTTATCATGTTACACTGCTCTGCTTTCGATTGAACTTTCACTGTGGCAGCTGAGTGAGCAAGAGGATCTTATCGTTTGGATGCGAACAGCAGCCCTGCCAACTTTCAGAAAGCTTTATGGCAAGATAAATAGGAGCCTAGAAGCTAATGAGACGATAACGGTGGTAATACAGAACAACTATAACACCTACAGCTTTGGGGGCAAGAAAATGCTGGTTCTTTCTACTACAAGTTGGATTGGTGGGAAAAATGATTTTCTGGGAATAGCATACCTTACTGTTGGTGGACTTTGTCTGTTTTTAGCAATAAGCTTCATAATTGTGTATGTGATAAAACCGAGGTGAGTAATTTCATAAAAGTTATCATATATTTTGTTTTGAATCTGCAGACTACAGTCTCCCATAATCTTGCACCACATAAAGTTGCCAACAAATGAAGAAGATGCCTTTTATTTTTATTTTTTTAATGCACTTTAGTTTTGGTAATTCTTATTTGCTGCTTACTAGTTGCATGGTTAATCTTCATCAATATGATCTCTTATCAATCTGCAAACTGGTTGAGCTTGATGTGGCTTTTCTGCAGGCCTCTAGGAGACCCATCCTTCTTGTCGTGGAACAGAAATCCAGCAGGGCATTTGAATTAAGACTGTGCTGCTCACCAATTGCTTCTAAATGCTGGGCAGCCATATGTGGCTATTAATCCTTCAACATTGTGCCCCATTCATCGTGATACCATCTGGATGAGGTGTGTAATATTAATGCCCAAGACTTCTGAGTGTATATAGAGTAAAGAGCTTTCCTATGGAGAATTCGAGCTTTAGTTGTATGAAGCATCCATTTGAGCTGCTTCGCTTTGAATTGCTTTAACTTGTATGACTTGTGTTGGTTTTTGTTGTACATGTAATAAAAAAAGGCATAAAAAATCTAGTAGTGACCCTTACTTTCAGATCTCTTGGTTTTTCAAATTTGGTTTTCGCTTTGATCCAAATTTTTTGTGCAAGGAGATCCCTTGCTTGCTGTTTTGTCGGAGTCGGACATAAGGAACACAAGAAAGCTAGTATTTGCATTTATGGTCATCAATGACGGGGAGATGTGCATTATATTTAGGGAGTTGCTACGTGTATTCGACTATTTGGTTCGATTGCACAAACTTTTTATTGCACCAATATTTTGAAATGTTCTAACTTTGTTGCACCAACCTAATATATGTAATATGGACTAATTATTTTTTTTAATAAAAATAATTTGACAGTGAAATTTTCTCGTTTGGAAACATTAATTAACACTTGAATGAAAGAACAAATGTAACTATTATCTAAAACTAAAATTCAATCAAACATTCATTAAATTTCACTGTGTTCATCAACCATAAAGGGGTTGACAAAACTAATACGTACTAAAATAATAAATTAAAAAATACATTATTTTTTAATTATTGCAACTATTATATTTTATTTAAAAAAATTGCATTTAAAACCTAAAAAAATACTTACATCCAAAATTTTAAATCAAGAAAACTTCATCATTAAATGATTTTTATTGATAAAAAATGGTAAATCGGTGTTACATATTTTAGGTTTGTGCAACAAAGTTGAAAGTTTTCAAAATACCGGTGCAACCGAGCCAAATGGTAGGATACACGTAGCAACTCCCTATATTTATTGTGCCAAAAATAATTATTTGTTTTTAAGTACAAGAAGATGAATACTTCTAGAAAACCTTGTTAGGAGGCCTCTTTTGTGTCTCTTTGTTATTTTTGTAACACTTCTACTCCTTCTGTGGATGATGTTTGTGGTTGTGTTTTAAGAAAAAGAGGTAAAAAAACACAAAAGAGGATCCAAAACAAGTCTAGTAGATTACAAATAGGCCCCTACTAAATAGCACCACCAATTCCACTGAAGGACACCACTCCACTTTTTTTTTTGATCTACTGAAAGACACCACCACTATATAAAAAAAAACCCTCACCCTAACCTCTTCTCATCTTTCCCTTTCTTTTCCATCAACCACAACTAGGGGTGGGCACGGTCCGGATCGGTTCCAATTTTGGAGGAACCTAACTCGAACCGTTTAAAATTAACGGATCCGGTCCGGTCCGGATCCCCTCATTTTAAACATTGGAACCGAACCTAACTCGAACCGTTTGGAACGGTCCGGTTCCTACGGTTCCAAACGGTTCCTACTAAAAATGCATCTGGTTTCTGGTTAAAAATTGCTAGAATGATTACTGTTTTGGACTAAATCCAAACAAAAACAATCTAATAAATGAAATTCATAACCAAAAATTGAAAGGTGTTTATCTAGGCTTTTCGACCTCAGTAACAGAAAATGGCATATTAAATCAATCTAACAATTATAGTGACAAATATGTGAGGTTTAAATCCAGAAAACGGAAAAATAAAATGGAAATGGAAACTGCCATTGATTAAGAAATCAATCCCATGAAATCAAATTAGGAAACCATAAACCAAGACTAGGGTTTCGATCAAGAACCCTAAATCTAACATGTATCGAATGTCATTTTCGATTTCTAGACAATAAACATAAGATATCCACACTAACCTTTTCTTTACAAACTTTCTTCAAACTTATTTCCCTTCTCAATCTTCATCTTTGGCACCCAACATGTGTGTACTAACTCTCTACAACCATACATAATACCACAAAAGACAACCTGTTAGTAGTACTACAGTACTATAAAACCCATAACCACCGATTGGTGGATGCATCAACACATTTTCATTAAGTTAGTCACCAATTTCATCGAGTGACCTTAAACCAATTTCATCGAGAGAGAGAGGAGACGAAGATCTCCTGCTGCGCTGCTGCTTCTTCTCGAGACAGAGACCGAGAGAGAGGAGATCTGCTTCTTCTCGAGACAGAGACCGAGAGAGAGGAGACGGAGATGAGATCCTGCTGATTCAGAGAGGAGATATCATCTGCTTCTTGAGGAGATCTGCTTCTTCTCGAGACAGAGACCGAGAGAGGAGACGGAGATGAGATCTCCTGCTGCTTCTCTACCTTTTCTTCTGCTCCTCCTCTTCTTGGTCTCGCGGCTACTGCGGCTTCTTCTTCTTGAGACAGAGAGAGGAGAGGGAGATCTCCTTCCCCTTCTCGAGACAGAGACAGAGAGAGGAGAGGGAGATCTCCTTCCCCTTCTCGATACAGAGACAAAGAGAGGAGAGACAGAGAGAGGAGAGGAGGAGAGTTTAGGTTTAGGGTTTTTAGGTTTAGGTTTAGGTTTTTATACTAAATGCGATTTGAAACGGTCCGGACGGGTCCAACCCGGACCGTGTTTTTTTTAAAAATAGAAACCGGGACCGGACCGTTTTATAACGGATCCGAACCGTATCTAAAAATACAAAATTAAAATCCGGACTGTTTAGAGCAAAACGGTCCGGTCCGGTTTAAACCCGCGGATCCTCGACCCGTTTGCCCACCCCTAACCACAACTGCCACCTCTCATCCTCCTCCTCCCCTTCACCACCATCACCGCCACCTCTCATTCTTCCAATTTTTCTTCTTCAATCACACCACCGCCACCTCTTCTCCTCCCCTTCACCACCACCTCCTTGCCATAGCCATCACTCCTCTTTCTTTTTTTTCTTTTTTTTTTCTTCTTCTTCTTTTTCTTCAATCATTCAAAAAAAAACACCACCACCAACACCACGCCACCTCTCCTCCTCCTCCTCCCCTTCACCACAACCACCTCGCAACCGTCACCTCTCATCCCACCTTTTCCCATAATCTTCTACATTTTTTCTTCCCCTCTTCTCATTTTTTAAAAAATTTTTTGCCTTGTTTTTTTTCCTTTGCTCTCGCAGCGGTTCTTGCGAGTAGGGAACACATACTTGCCGGAACCTCCGCGAGGGCAAATAAATTTGTCCCTCGCAGAGATTCTTGCCCAAACCGCGAGGGGGAAGGAGAAAAAAAAATAAAAAGAGGAGATGAAGAGAAAAAAAAATAGAGAATAAGAAGAGGATAGGAGGAGGTGGTGATGGTGATGGTGAAGGGGGGAAGAGGAGGAGGAGAAGTGGTGTCCCGATCCGATTGACAAAGTACTTTATTGTCCATTTTAGGCCCAAGACCCGTACGACTTTAAAACGTGTAGTACTTTATAGATCCAAACTCGTACATATATAATACATCATCCTCCCGCATCCAGGCGATGTGGGACTATGATCTCCCATTTGTAGATTGTCAACCCTCTTGGGATCGATGAGCTCTTGGGTTTCTCCCGCACCCTCCCCCTCATGTCCGCCCACAAAAGGGTATCACAGTCTGCCCCCCTTGGGAGCCCAACGTCCACGTTGCCACACTTCCGGCTGGGTCAGGCTCTGATACCATTCTGTCACGACCCGATCTACAGAGTACAATGTTGTCTGCTTGGGCCCAAGGCCCGCATGGCTTTAAAACGCGTAGTACTTTATAGATCCAAAGTCGTACATATATAGTACATCACCTTCGCACCCATGCGATGTGGGACTATGATCTCTCCTTTGTAGCTTGTCAACCCTATTGGGATCCATGGGCTCTTGGGCCTTTCCTGCACCCTCCCCCTCAGGTCCGCCCACACAAGGGTATCACAATTGATATCAGACGACAAATAGTCTAGCGGTGTTGTTCATTAGGGAGATAGTCCGCCTTCATGGGTCGCTTGTTTCGATTGTATCCGACCGAGATTTGATTTTCACAGCCTACTTCTGGCAGAGCTTTCAACAAGCTATGGGCACTAGATTGAACATGAGTACAACATATCATCCACAGACGATGGTGGCCCATATGAATTTTTCGATCTGGACCTGCTCGATTTTGAATAAGATTCTGTCACGACCCGATCTACAAAATACTATATTGTCCGCTTTGAGCCCAAGGTCCGCACATCTTTAAAACGCGTAGTATTTTATAGCTCAAAACTCGTACATATATAGTACATCACCCTTCCGCACCTAGGCAATGTGGGACTATGATATCCCATTTATTGCTTGTCAACCCTTTTGGGATCCATGGGCCTCTCCCGCACCCTTCCACTTAGGCCGCGAACACAAGGGTATCAAAATTCACCCCCTTGGGAGCCCAACATCCACGTTGGCACACTTTCGGCTGGGTCAGGCTCCGATACCATTCTGTCACGACCTAATCCACAGAGTACTATATTGTCTGCTTTAGGCTCAAGGCCCGCATGGCTTTAAAATGCGTAGTACTTTATAGATCCAAAGTCGTACATATATAGTACATCACCCTCCCGCACCCACGCGATGTGGGACTTTGTTATCCCCTTTGTAGCTTGCCAACCCTTTTGAGATCCATGAGCTCTTGGGCCTCTCCCGCACTTCCCCCTTAGGTCCGCCCACACAAGAGTACCACAGTCCCCCCCTTGGGAGCCCAACGTCCACGTTTACACACTTTTGGCTGGGTCAGGCTCCGATACCATTCTGTCACGATCCGATCCACATAGTATTATACAATGTTCTAAAAATCGGCCTAGGCGGCTGCCTAGGCGCTAGAAGGTGGAAAACCGCCCAGATTAATGGCTGGGCGGGCAGTCAGGGCGGTTCTGGGCAGTCTGGGCGGGGTCTAGGCGGTCTGGGCGATTTTTATATATTTTTTATTTTTTATTTTTTAATGAGGCTGATTGTGTTCTTATTTTATTTTTCTTTCCTATTTTTTAGAAATAAACTATTTAATTGTTTTTTATTCAGTATATGTCTAAATGTAGCAAATGATGATTACTTAATGGAATTCTCAAAGGATCTGCCGGTACCAATTTTACTAATGTAGATTTTATCAAACATAACTGAGTTATTCATGCAATTTGAAGAAAAATAAAAGAGTACACAAATTCAAATTTATATAAAGTACCCATCATGACTAACTTCAGTCATTTGAGTTTTAATAAATTTTGTTCACGATTGTTAATTTTTCATGTTTTTAAATTTTGCATATGTATATTGGCATTAAATTGGATGTAATTGATATGGTATTATGCTTAATTTTTGTAAATTATTAAAGTTATAATACAAAACCTAAGACCGCTTAGGCCCCTGGGCGCTCGACACCTGCTCGCCGCCCGCCCAGCGCCTAGCGATTTTTAGAACACTGGTATTATATTTTCCGCTTTGGGCCCAAGGCCCACACGGCTTTAAAACGTGTAGTACTTTATAGATCCAAACTCGTACATATATAGTACATCACCCTCCTATACTCAGGCGATGTGAGACTATGATATCCCCTTTATGGTTTGCCAACCCTCTTGGGATTCATGAGCTCTTGGGCCTCTCTCGCATCCTCCTCCTCATGTCCGCCCACAAAAATCTATCACAGTCCACCCCCCTTTGGAGCCCAACGTTCACGTTGACACACTTTCGGCTGGGTCAGACTTTGATATCATTCTGTCACGACCCGATCCACAGAGTACAATATTGTCCGCTTTGGGTTGAAGGCTCGCACGACTTTAAAACGCGTAGTACTTTATAGATCCAAAGTCGTAAATATATAGTACATAACTCTCTCACACCTAGGAGATGTGGGAATATGATATCCCCTTTGTAGCTTGTCAACCTTCTTGGGATCCATGGGCTCTTGGGCCTCTCTCGCACCCTCTCCCTCTGGTCCACCCATACAAGGGTATCACAGTTCACCCCCCTTGGGAGTCCAACGTCCATGTTGACACACTTTCAGCTGGGTCAGGCTCTGATATCATTCTGTCGCGACCCGATCCACAGAGTACTATATTGTCCGCTTTGGGCCCAAGGCCTGCATGGTTTCAAAATGCGTAGTACTTTATAGATCCAAACTCGTACATATATAGTACATCACTCTCCCGCACCCAGGCGATGTGGGACTATGATCTCTCCTTTGTAGCTTGCCAACCCTTTTGGGATCCATGGGCTCTTGGGCCTCTCCCTTATGCTCCCCCTTAGGTCCGCCCACACAAGAGTACCACAGTCCACCCCAGTTGGAGCCCAACGTCCACGATGGCACACTTTCAGCTGGGTCAGGCTATGATATCATTCTGTCACGACCCGATTTACAGAGTACTATATTGTCCGCTTTGGGCCCAAGGCTCGCACGGCTTTAAAACGCGTAGTACTTTATAGATTCAAATTTGTACATATATATTACATCACTCTCCTGCACCTAGGCGATGTGAGACTATGATTTCCCCTTTGTTGCTTGCCAACCCTCTTAGGATTTATGGGTTCTTGGGCCTCTCCCGCACCCTCCCCCTCAAGTCCGCCCACACACTGGTCTCACAGGTGGTGTGGTGGGGTTTGATTGAAAAGAAAAGGAAGAAGAAGAAAAAAAAGGGAGGAGGTAGAGGTGGAGAATGAGGAGGAAAGGTGGTGGTGGCATGGTGGCGGTGATGATTGAAGAAGAAGAAGAAGAAGAAGATGAGGAGGATGGGTGGCGGTGGCAAGATGGTGGTGGTGAAGGGAGAGAGGAAAAGAGGGGTTATGATTTTTTTTTTTTTTTTTTTAATATATAATGATGGTGATCCTTCAACAAAAATAGTGGTGTTATTTAGTAAGGGCCTTACAATTGAAGTCTTCATTTGTTAGTCAACTTCTATCTCATTTTATCTTGGTGTATTCCATCATATTTATTCATGCTATGACCATCTATAAGCCATTTTTTTCAAGAAGTAATTGTCTTATGTAACCATTATTGGTTATTTTGGTCTTAATTGTTATTGTCACTAAACCACCGTTTTTTTTTTCCTTCGTATTGTTTGATACTTCAAAAGTTGTTTGCCCTGTTTTTCGTAGAGTTCCAGTTAATCTTTTCTACCATTTAAATATCAAAAATGCTAGGAAACCAAGTTTTTGCAACCATGTTTTGCAACCAGGATGACGTGTCATGATCTAGAAAGAATGATGAAATCCCCAAAGATTTTATGTGTATCTCAAAGTTGTAAAAAACTTCTCTAACAATGCTACATCATCCTGATTGCAAAACATGTTTACAAAACATGGTTTTCTAGCCTCACTCTTTAAATATTTCAACAACAAGTTTCTTACAATCTACCTTGATTCAAACTTCAAAGTTGGGTCAGATGAAAAACTGGGCCTGATATTCACCTACAACCCAGGGGTGGTTTGAACCTGTTTGGCAGCAGCTTTAGTATAGGCCATGTGAAGAAGCAAAATCTTTGAACCTGTTGGATACATTCTAAGTGATGAAGGCTGTATTTTGCTTGTTGTATAAAGTGATTTTATGAGGCATGTAATGGTGACAGAATTTCTAGTTCTATGTTTAATATGTAGTCCTTTCTGCAGGACCAAGTTCTTAAAAAGCACATAAAACTAGCTGCTTTGTCAATTGATGGATTGGTTAAAACATGGATAGGTCTAAGTAAGGTGTATTTCTAGGGATGTTTTTATTTGCAGGTAACAACAGTTCTTCTCTAGTTAGTACTGTGCATGAATGCTCATATGGAGGATTTGAAGCTCTGTTTCACTATGACATTATCCATTATTGGACACATTGGTCAACGCCTGTATTCAATGAAAGAGAGCCAAATTCTCTCAAAGATGGTAGAGTCTTGAAGGCTTCAGATAATGTGTCACATTGAAGAAAGCTAACACATAATACCATTGATCCCACCTCGTCAACCTGTTGTGTACTGCCACAGTTTCTGCTATAAGCTCATGTGAGCACCTTCAGTTTTGTCCCAGGATATCGTACATGGCTTGTTTGTTAGAAAATCTGTTCTTAGCTTTATTTCCTGTCTTCAACCATTTCCCCACCAGCTTATCCTCAGGTCCGAAATTGTCATTAGCAGGTATACTTAAATCTCTGATCCACATCATTAAGATCTCAAGACAGCACAAACCCAATTCCTGACATGTAATCAACAAAAAGGCTCTGACTTTGGCAGAATAACAAACCCGTAGTACAAATCTGTCCAAGTGATGAGGCTAATGGTGCTAGCCTTAAGAACACATTTTCGTCGACCTTTATGACATAGTCATATATCTGTGGGAGCGATGAGAAGTAGGTGTAAGTCTTTCCTACATTCATGTTTTCAGTGCAATTAAGAATGATGATACCATTGTGACTTGTGAGTTCTAGAGTGATAAGCACCGGTCATTCATATTTGGTAAGGTTGCAGTCTTGCAGAAGACATACTTTACATCTATCTTGGAAATGGGGGAGCTTTGGAGGCCATAGATGAGGCGGAGGAAGTGGCGGGCGGTCATAGTTGTTGGCAAGACTAAGTATATCTACCAAGAGGCTGAATTGGAATTGGGAGGGTGGTGGGGAGGAACATTGAAGAGGATATGGTTGTGGTGGTGGTGGAGGATAGTATGATATGGGGAGACTTCATATGGAGGATGAAGACAGAAACGGTAAGACAGCTAATATAATTTGTTTCTTCTTGCTCATTATTTTGAACCACTATTCAGCATGGAAATAGGCATAATCGAGATTTTACTAAATGGAGTGAAGCCATCAAAAGGCACAGCTATTTCTTTTCTTTTTTTCACAAGAAAAATGAAGAAACTCTTCTCGATGACAATCATGTGAGACAAATTTTTGTCGACATACTGCATATATTCAAAGACCCTGTTGAGGGCCAGTCTGCAGATCACGAGGAAAGCATAAAACATGCCAGTGAAAACCTTCTCAAACTTCAGAAGTTGGAGGACAGAATTCAGTGGGGTGCTCCCAGCTGAAACAAATATCACTAATTTGATAACTCCTCGCGAAGCTTATGCAACTCTAAGGATATCACACAAGTTGAAGATACTCAAATTGTCATTCCTGATCAGCTGATGGAAGAACATGAGATGATTTCAAAGTGACAACGAAGTACTGATGCTCCTGATCAGCTGATGGAAAGAACATCAATTTTATGAACCAGAGATGATTCCAAGGAGGACTGAACATGGTATTTCTCATGAAGAACCTGAGATGATATCAAAACAATGGAGGGCTGGTGGTCCTACCAGATTGAAGAACTTGCGCAGTTAGAATATTCCCAATATGGAATTGCAAAAAGCAAAACCAATGTTGTATGCATCTTTTAGTTTAATCATTTTTTTCACCCTTCTTGATGCATTTGCTTTAGTTCCCAATTTGTTCCGATTTTATTGGATATGTGTGTGCGGGTGGGTCTGTACTGCTCAGAACGGATTGATATCCTTTGTGGAGCAACATGTATTCTTTTCTTTTGTATGTGGTAAAGCTGCAATGACAAAATTCTTAGTAGTGTATAGCTAAGCTAATCTCATTTAGTTAGGTCTCCTAATGGGTGCCAAACTAAAAAGGTTGTAGGAAGTCGTTGGCATCTAATACATCAAAAACTTTTTAATGCAGTCTCATGAATGATGCATACTGAAAGCATATCGATGTACTGAAATCAAAACTGTCAGAATTGGATCAAAACTCCATTCGGAGCTGACCAAACAATTGATCCAACTGCTGAAAGACAATCAGGATGTAATCGCCCGGACAATAAAGGACATGGTGGGACGACACTAATCATCGAGGAAGAGACAACACCAATCAACCTAGTCGTCTCCTCTGAACCTAGTATTCAATTTCATTTTGCAGATTGTGGCAATCCTCGGTATCATGTCCATGGTCTTTGTGAAAAGAACAATATTTGCTCTTATCTCGTCTTGATGGATCTCCCCTCAGTTTGGGTGGCCACTTGACGTTTTTCCTAGTTTGTCATGGTCTTCAGAACCTTTGTCATACTTGCTTTTAAAGTAATGTATGACTTGTACTTCGGTCAACCGAGTTAGTTGACTATACGGGCTTTACTCTGCCCAACTGCAGCTTCCCAAACTCTTGTTTACCATAGTCAGACCAACTACTGGTCCGATACCTTTTGGAATGATTGCTATCCTCCCGCGGTCTATCGTCTTGCCTCTTGTCTTTTCTCTTGCCTTCTCTTATTTCCCAGTTCATTGGGAGAGACTTTTTTGGCCTTGTTGTTATTCTTGGCAGTCCACATCTCTTCAAGAGGGATGATTTTGGTGTACTCTTTAACAGGGTCGTCATGCTCTTTGGAGGCTCCAGAGTTATGAAGTTGTATAACTGCCGTCCCTTGAGTTCGGAGGTGAAGGTAGTCACAGTCGTGTCATCACTACACCCATCAATCATAGTCAAATCGTCAGTGAATTGCGTAACATATTCTCTGAGAGTCTCATCAGGTTTATGCTTGATGTGAAGCAAATAGTGTGGACCATTTCTGATCCGCTGACTGCCGATGAATCTAGTGATAGAGGATGTGGCCAGTGTCGAGAAAGAGTATTGACCATGGCGGGAGGTTGTTAAACCAATTTACCCCTGTGGACGTGAGGCTGGTTGGGAAGGTTCTACATAGGGTAGGGTCTGAACTTTCTTTTAACGCCGTTATATGGTGAAAGTGGCTCAGATTATCCGATGGATCGGTGGAACCATCATAAGGTTCGAACTTTGGAGGGATGAACTTCTTGGGCAGAGGGGTGTTCATGATCTGATCAGAGAAGGGTGGCATGGTAAGTTCATACAACATGTTTGGATCTGTGACTCCGATCCTGAATGGGATTTGTGGGGCAAGTCCACCAGTCATGGATCCATCGTCTTGAGGTACCTTTCTTTCGAGGTTGGATCTTTGAAGCTCTGAAATGACTTATCGGTTCTCTTGAAGACGATTGGTAGAGTTTCGCTGAGGTTGATCTCCAGCGTGTTCAACAAGTTGATCACGTTCTTTTGTGAGTCTCTCGCCCACTTTGGTGAGTTGGGCTGTATGGGCCAAAAGCTGATTCACACGAGGGCCCATTACTATTCCCACAAGAGTAGGGGCTTTTTGGGATTCCAATCGAGTGGTGGGAATCGCTAGATCTGGCAGTAACAACTCACTGCTTTGCGCAGCTGGTTCCCCCAATGCTGGATTGGGGATGTTTTTGCTTGACAATTGATTTTTGCCAATGGGAGGGTTATCATGTGCATTGTTAGCTGGAGAATTGGTAAGGGGTTCCATTTGCACTGTAATCTCGTTGCGGTTTGTTCTAAGGAAACCACCAACTTTGTTCTTTAAAAGAAAATGTCATTCCCCTTGGACGACACTAAACTGATGAGTCCAAGTCTATTATCCTTGATATCCGACCTGCAAAACAAAGTTAGATTGCCAAATACCACCTTGTTGGTGGCTGAAGGCACTCCGATGCTTAAGTCAGTGAACTGATGAAGAAGATAAATTTGGATAGAGTATAGTTGTAGGGTTTTTCGTATCTCCTTCATGTTCTCTATCCTTTACCTTATATAATAAGAGTAATTAATTTTGTACGTGACTTAAGCATGCAAGGCGCAATGAAGGGGGACGTTTCTCATAATGGTCTCCTGCTTTATTGAGATACGTCCTTGGGGAGAGAGATTCCCTTCATGACTTGTCTACTTCTTAATGTCTTTGTCATCTGGGGAGAGATTCCTTGGGCCTGAGGTTTGGGCTTTTAACTTGGGTCGTGGTCCATTACTAATGCCTCTTTGGGCTTTAATGATTGGATTTGTTACTGATTTTTGGTTTGAACCGATTGTTCGTAATGAGAGATGATTTGTGTCACATGTCCATCCATGATTGAATGGTTGTTTGATGTATCATCAAAACCAAGTAAAGGGTGTAAAACCTTGCAAACTAACTAGTAGATGTAAATGTCATATCCTTTTTGTTTTAGCGGTTATGTACATACATGTATTTGGAGTTCTTCTGCCCTGACTTCACCAAGGGCTAGGGAAGAGTATCCATTGGTGAGGTTTCTGAATATCCAGACTTTTGCAGTGATGAGTCCCAATAGGATTTTTAATTTGAGGGAGTTCACTAGTTCGAGTGAGCTTCCAGTTGCTTTTGGGGGCTTCCATATTTACCTTTATATTGTGGAGAGGAATCGAGAGTACCTCATTGGTGCTGAGTTTGTCATCCAGCATGAGGTGTGCCTACAACTTTTTCCACCACCTTTGGGAGATAGTTCCAACAACTTCCTCTACCACTAAGTGGTTGATCCTGTAGTTTCTTTAGCTGCACCTCTGGCATTTTCTCCAGAAGACAGATTGGCGGAACACCTCTGGTAGATCTTTGCTCGCACCTTCTTTTCCACTAAGCTTAGATGCATGTATTGTGTAAACCTTTGATGTGATCAGTCTGTTAAGCTTTGTAGCGACTCTTTTTTTAATCAATAAAGTTTACCTTTTCGCCTGCACTTATTTGATTATATGTTTGACCTATCTAGATGCAAATAATATTTGCCCTGGTTATGTTGATTCAGACATACATGACTTAAACTGTGAAAGGCCACCTTCGTTTGGATGGAGGGGGCTTTGTAGTATAAGATAGCTTAATCATGAGTAGGAATTAGGCTGACTTGATCCAAAAGATGACGTAAGTTACGCATCGCGCTGTTCCAATCGATTTAGATCTCACAACGAGATAACTTAATACAAAGTAGGAGTTAATCTGTTGAGAAGTACTTTCGTTTGGGCGAAACAGGTTTCCTGATGTAGACTAACCGCTTCCTGAGTAGGAGCTTAGCTTGTTGAGACAATTTGACTTAATACTAAATAGGATCTAAGAAGTAGAATAACCATTTTGGCTTGAATAGACTCTAATCCATAAGATAGCATGCATTATCCCTGATCAGGACTTAAAGTATAAGAAAAATTATCTTAGTCTGAACCTACTAGATTTCATGAGATAATCTGACTTAATCTTGAATAGGACCTTGGTAGCGAGGGTCATCCTGGTCCACACGGACTGGATTACACAGTGGCAGTGAGCCACCGTGAGATTGAACTCGATCATTTATACAACGCCATGGTTCCTTAGGCAGACTAGGTCACTTTGATGTGGTGAGTCATCAACATCCTGAATAAAACTAACTCGACCATTGTGCGCCATTATGGTCCCCTTGATTGGACCAAGTTTGTAACAACCTTGTGTGGGCGGGCCCTAAGGCTGATGGGCTACCTTGAGTGGGCGGGCTCTAAGGCTGACGGGCTACCTTGAGTGGGCGGGCTCTGAGGCTGGCAGCTCTATGTGTGGGAGAGCTCAAAGGCTGACAGGCTACCATGTGTGGGGCAGGCTCAGAGGCTGGCAGCTACCTAGGTGTTATAGTCCCACATCGCCTGGGTGAGGGAGGAGTATGTGCTATATATGTGCGGGTTTTGATCTACAAAGTACTACGTGTTTTAAAGTTGTGTGGGTTTTGGGCCTAAAGGGGACAATATAGTACTCTCTTGATCGGGTCGTGACAGAATGGTATCAAAGCCGGACCTAGCCAAAAGTGTGCCAACGACTACATTGGGCCCTAAGAGGGGTGGATTGTAACAAGCTTGTGTGGTGCGGGCTTTGAGGCTAACAGGCTACCTTGAATGGGCGGGCTCTAAGGCTGGCAGCTTTGTGTGTAGGCTGGCTCAAAGGCTGGCATGTTACCTACGTGTTATAGTCCCACATCGCCTTGGTGAGGAAAGAGGATGTGTTATATATGTGCGAATTTGGATCTACAAAATACTACACGTTTTAAAGTCGTGCGGGCCTTGGGCCCAAAACGGACAATATAGTACTCTGTGGACCGGGTTTGACATGGTTGTTTTAGCACGGTGAGCCGTCATAAGACTGGACTCAGTTCGCTATGTAGTACCGTGGTTTCTTAGGTGGACTAGGTCACTTAGATGTGGCGAGTTGTCAACATCCTGAACAAAACTTGGAGCCCCCGCTGTGCACCATTGTAGTCCCCTTTGTCGGACCAGGTCATTTGAGCGATGTAAGCCATCGTGAGACTGGACTCGATCCGTTATGCAACACCATGGTTCCTTAGGTGGACTAGGTCACTTATGCACGGTGAGTTGTCGACATCCTAAATTGGGCTAGCCTTGGTCGTCTTGATCGAACTAGGTTATCCGAGCACGGTGAGCCATCATGAGATTGGACTTGATCCGCTATGTAGCATTGTGGTTCCTTAGGCGGACTAGGTCACTTAGACGCGACAAAAAATTGTTGACATCCTGAACCGGACTAGACTCAGCCATTGTGTGCTATCGTAGTCTTCTTGGTCGAACCAGGTTATTCAAGCATGGTAAGCATCACAAGACTAGACTCGGTCGGCTCTGAGCCTTTCTGGTCCTTTGGTTGGACTAGACCCGTTCCAATGCATGGAGTCATATGAAATGAAATTCTTTAAAGATAATACCTTTGTTAATAATAATTTTTTAAGTGTTCTACCTTCAATGGTATTTTTAGATGCTCCCTACTCAAGTTTTCCAACCAATCGGTTTCGGGCCTATTGATCGTTTCACCTTATAAGGACCTTCCCAGTTCGTACTCAGATTGCCTTCTCCTAGGTCTTTTGTGTTCGGCTTGGTTTTCATGAGTATTCAATCACCAACTTTGAATTCTCGAGGTTTAACCTTCTTATTTTAGAATTGGGTCATCTTCTTCTGCAGATAGGTCGTCATTTGATGGAAGCTCCATTTATTCACTCTTCAAGCAGATCTAGTTCGACTCTCAAAGCTTCATTATCGTTCTCTAGCCTGAACTCCTTCGTTCTGAACGTAGGTATTTCTAGTTCTACTAGAACTATTGCCTCAGACCTATACGTTAGGGTGAATGGTGTCTTTCTAGCCTGAGTCCTTTTTGTGGTAAGGTACGCCCAAAGGATGCCCGGAAGCTAAAAGACCCAGAGCCCTTTGGCTGCTTCAAGTTTCCTCTTGATTGCTTCCAGGATCGTTCGGTTGGTGACTTCTACTTCTCCATTGGCCTAAGGATACCCTGGCGCTGAATAATGGTGACTGATGTTCAGATTGGCACAAAGTTTTATTTAACCTTTTTGCTTTCAAACTGAGTCTCGTTATCACTGACCAATGTTTTCATAATTTCAAACCTGTAGATAATGGATTTCTAGAGGAAGTTCTCAATCAGGTTCTCTCCAATCTTGGAGACTTGTTCTAGTTCTACCCATTTGGTAAAGTAATCGATGACCAGAAGGAGAAATTTTTTTTCTTAGAAATGTGGAATGAGCCTACAATATCCATTCCCCGCTGGGGAAAAGGCCACGAGCTGGTCATTGGGACCAGGTTCTGTGCAAGCATATGCGTGTACGAGGCATACCTTTGACATTTATCACATTTATGAACCATGTCTTTGGCCTCTTGCTGCATATTTGGCTAGTAGTACCCTAGTGTGAGGGCGTTGTGGGCCAATGTCCTTCCTTCGGGGTGGTTTTCGTAGATTCCTCCGTGGATTTCTCTGAGGAGACAGTCCACCTAATGGGGGTCATGCACTTGAGTAATGGCCTAGTTGGTGACCTTTTGTACAGCCTGTCGTTAAGGAACGTGTACTGTACCGCCCTGTTATTTAGTTTACGAGCCTCCAAATTTTTTGTCGAGAGAGCTCCAACTTTTATGCAGCTGATTAGGGAGCTCATCCAGTTGCTCACCTCGCTTGTGGAGAAGGCCTCGTGGAGTCCTTCTTCCTCTAGGGCCGACTTTTGCTGGTACTCTATGAGTTTGCTGGAGTCGTCTGTGGCGGATAAGGCCATCTTAGCCAGAGTGTCAGCTTCCTTGTTGTTTGTCCCAGAACTGCGTCAGAGTATAATTCTATTGAACCCTTTCTTGGTGTTAATTGCTTTATTGCAATAACAATCATTCAAGGGCCCTTAACGTTGAATTCACCGTTCACCTAGTTGACCAAAGTAGATAGTCATTGAACATTGTGATTTCTTCTACTCCAATCCCTCTGGCCAATTTTAGCCCAACTAAGAGGGTCTCGTACTTTGCCTCATTGGTTGAAGCGTGGAAGCTTAATTTGACAGCCTTCCTATGGGTTATCTGATGCAAATTTTACTAACCTACATTAATAGGCTAATTTGATGACCTGATTATTATACCGCAAGTGCACGATCATCTAACTAGTAGACAATTGCAAGCAGGTTGATCCAACGAGGATTGAAGAAACAATAAAAAAACTAATATCTATTTAAATCAATTTGAAAGGGGGTTACAGTGATCGAAATTTTCTAAACTAATGGAAGGCAGAAAAACAATAAAAAAAAATAGAGTCTGAGAATCAAAGAGAGTGATGCTAAGGCTTTCGAATCATTTATCATGTTCATAAAATTATATTAGTGTCAATTATTGTCTCCTAACAATGTAGTGGATTGATTTTAGCAAGGATGCAATCCCTAGCATTAATTGTTTGTTTAAGGCACAACTAATCACATTTTTAACTAGCAATGTAATTGATTGATTTTAGCAAAGATGCAAACCCGTAGCATTAATTTGTCTATTTAAGACACAACTTATCACAAGTTTAACTAATACGAATAAAACATGCTTAAACTAAAACATAGAATAATTCTAACTACCATGGATGCATGACATACACGGTGAAAGTAATATGCGTTTGTTCACAAACCAACTCAATGTCAAATCATAAAATGAATTGAAAACAATAAAAACAAAAATAAATTCTACTAAGCCTGAGGAATTATCTATGCCGTAGCGAAGGGTTTAGAAGATCATAGTGGCAGTGGTCGCAACGGCAGGGTAGGCGAAATCCATCAGCTCCTCACGAACGCACTTCACAAAGGTTACGACTACTCTGTGGTGGTACAAAATACATATCATGGGCACAAATAGCCAGAATTCAGAAATCAGTTATTTCCCTCTTTTCTTCCTTCTTCCTTCGTCCTTGCGTGTTGTTGTTGTGCAATCTGTGTCTCCCCTGTGCCTGTGAGAGATGTGGTTTCTTGCTCTGTGCGCTCGATGAAGTTAGCTTACTCAGTGGTGGGTGGTTGCAAGGTGATGAAGAGGGGGATAAAAGAGGCTGGTTGTCACACCCTGATTTTCGACACCTAAATGCCTCGAAAACCTTGGCGCGACTCCATCACCCTAAATATTTTTTTTTAAAAGAGAAACATAACATTCATACAAGCAATCCAGTAAAATATGAAAACTCACCATCTTAAAGGACGAGCACCGACAACTTAGCTCCACTAGCAGCATCACCAACAACAACAAATCACCTGCACCTAGGTAGGGGTACACCCATTTGCCACAAAACAAGCAAACGGGTCAACACTAGCTAGTATGAGCAGATCACAAATACATAACAGTACTACACAACGATAGGATGCCAGATGATGCTATAAAATATAGTGTATCTATTAGTGGTAAACCTACATGCAGATAATGCATGAGATGCAAGCTGAAATGGGAGAAATTTACATCAGGTTAAGATTTTCAAACAACGCGCCAGAATATAAGTCATCAAACTATTCATCAATTTATGAAAATCTTCACCTTCATGACTATGTATGCACATACTTTTAAACTAACATATATACAACACTCGGAGAGAACTCATGTCATACTCTAAACTAAAGTCCTCGGGAACAAACCATTGCATTAGGTTAAACCACCCTACGACAATGGCTTAGTTTGATCATATAAGTGAACAAACCAAATCTCAGAGACTCTATCCCCAAAGAAAATACATAACATCAACTGAAACGGTTCAAAAAATCATAAACTTAACAATGCACCACCATCTTCATCCGGAATGCTCAATGATGTTAACATAATTATTACATAATATGCCTCCTAATTTATATTTGTTAGTGTTTCGAATAGCATATTTTAGTTTAATTATTTTATTTTTGTATTTTGTAGGATTTGGAGTTTAAATGACAAAAGTGCATTAGCGTGGCAAATTTGAAAATTCATAGACAAATTGATGAAGTGGAGCGGGAGACACTCAAGCCAAAGATTAAGAGAACCAAACAAAAAAATAAAGGAAATTAGTTTAGAATTTAGGTGGAACAAAGGAGTAATATGGATGAACATAGCCAAACCCACCTTTCCTGTTATATTTGGTTTCCAATTATATTTTGGTTTACATTTATATTTGGTTTCCAATTTATATTTTGGTTTCCAATTATATTTGGTTTCCTTTTGTATTTGGTTTCCAATTTATATTTGGTTTCCAATTATATTTGGTTTCCAATTTGTATTTGGTTTTCAATTGGGTTTCCAATAAGGAGTTGTTTCTTTCTACCATAAATACAGCAACACAGAGGGAAGAGAGGCACACAACACATCAACAACCGAGTACGCATCGTAATCCACCACGCGCTACCATGAAGCTCCACACCGCTATTGTTGTCATCACCTTCACCACGTGTCACTAAACTCCACGCAAGGCGAAGAGATGAACTCCTAGATGTAACACACTTAATTGGTATTTGATTCGTTTTATGCTTTCATGATGAATAATGGTGTTTATGATTTTCACTTTTATTTAATATAGGAGTTTATGTTATTTTAGTGACAAAGATTATATCAACTTCTTTGTAGATTATTATTCCGGTGGTTGTCTTTTTCTTCTCGATATAAACTTAGTCACGCTTTTCTTATTTGTGGAATTTTTAAGGATCAATTGATTACGGTAGGTTAGTTATATGTGATCGTCTTTTATTACGTTATTGTCTCCGGATATATCGTAAATTTAGGATATCACATATGACCAACCTTTGTGCTTTCTAGAATAAGTGAAATATAAAATCCATTTACATTAGAATATATTGGTGCATTAAAGACTATTTTTCCGATTATGTTGTTTGGGATGTGAAACACGTAATCGAGTCATCATAGGAAATCAATACTAGTTGGTGCGTGAAATCTAGGAAGGATTCTTGGAACCTTGTGATTTTTCTAAACTTAATTTTTATTAAACTAAATTTAATTTCATATTTTAAAATTGCTAAAAATTCTTACATTTAATTTCGCGTAGTTTATCTTCCTAGACCTTGTTTTGTAAATCATTTTTCCTAGTGGGATCGACACCCCAATCTTTACTGCAATTGACCGCGTGTACTGTTTGGGCGTAATCAAATTTTGGCGCCGTTGCCGAGGACAAGCGTCATTCTACAAGGGAGGTTTCGGGTATTATCTTTTTTGCTCATTGTTTTATTTTATTTTTAGGTTTTAGGTCCAGTTTATTTTTATTTTTTTAATTTTATTTCTTAAAAAAAATTGCAAAAAACAAAAAAGGACATTGGGGGAGTGTGAGTGAATAGAGAACACTTAGGGAGACTAATTAGGGTCCCAAATTTAGAACACCCACAAATTCACATTGAGACCAAATTAAGTTCTACTTCTAATTCTAACACCATGAGTAATCACGAAGATGACCATGTTCAGTCGCTAAAGGACTATTTCCACCCCACGCGCACTACTACTCCATCATGTATCATGTTTGCACCAAGTACACCAAAGCTAGATTTTAAGCCGGGTATGATACAATTATTACCCACTTTTCATGGCCTAGAGAATGAGAATCTTTATGTTCACATTAGGGAATTCGAGGAAGTTGTGGCCACTTTCCACAACAAAGTTGAGGCTGTAGACTCGGTTAGACTAAGGCTTTTTCTTTTTCCCTTAAGGAAAAAATGAAGAGTTGGCTATACTCTTTGCGACCAAGGTCTATAGGTTCGTGGGAGGAGATAACCCAAGCATTTTTTAATAAATATTTTCCTCACCACAAAACCAACGGTCTAAAGAGACAAATTTCTACCTTCACCCAAAAGAATAGCGAGACATTATATCAAGCATGGGAGAGGTTCAAGGATCTCTTGAATACATGTCCACACCACTGGTATGAGAGTTGGCGCTTAGTTATTTTTATGAGGGGCTCACCAGTAGAGAGCGTCAGTTCGTTGAGATGATGTGTAATGGGGAGTTTTTGCATAAGGACCCTGATGAGGCCATTGAGTACCTGAATGACCTGGCTGAAAAGGCTCATACTTGGACTGGTCCAAGTGCTACTGAGAGCACGGGTAGAACACGCCCAGCTGGAGTCTACCAACTTAGGGAAAAGGACAGCCTTAGAGCCTAATTGGATAGAGTGACTAGGGAGTTAGAGGCACTTAAGACCAAGGATGGTAGGCCCACACATACTGTTGCCAGAGTTGAGCTACAAGACGCCTGTTTTATATGCGGGGGAGTTGAACACTTAGCATAGGATTGCTCGACCTTAAATGAGATGAGAGGGATTTGTGAGGAACAATGTAACGCTTTAGAGATGTACAAGAAGCCTTACTCACCATTCTCTAACACTTACAATTCTAGCTGGAGAGATCACCCTAACTTAGGTTGGAGGTCCGAAACAGACCAACCTACACACTCACAGGCACAACTACCTAGGTCATACCCTACACCTCTACACAATGCGCAATCTAACAAAAGTTCCTTATCAGACACATTACATGCATTTATAGAGGCACAAGGTAAAACTAATCAAAAATTTGAGGTTGCATTGACACAGTTGGCAGAAGAGAACAAGGAGATCAAAAGCCAGATAACCAAGCTGACAAGTTCATTAACAGTACAAGAGCGGGGCCAATTTCCGTCACAGCCTCAAACAAATCCGAAGGGCCAACTTATGGCACAAACCTCTACTTCAGACTCTCAGAATGTCAAAGAGGTTAATGCCATCACTACTCGAAGTGGTAAGATTTTAGATGGATCAATCTCATCCACGACTATAGGCACCTCCCCAAGTGCAAACGAGAGCATCCCTGAGGATGAGCTCGACAGGAACATTCCAGTTCCAGTTCCTTTTCCTCAAGCACTACAACCTACTGGAAAGAAATCGGAAATGCATGGTGAGATTCTAGAACACTTGAAACAGGTTAAAATTAACTTACCTTTGCTGCATGTGATTAAACAGGTACCAACTTATGCGAGGGTCATCAAGGATCTCTGCACTATCAAGAGGAAACATCATGTCAAGAAGACTGCCTTCTTGACAGAACAGGTAAGTGCGGTGATTGAGCAGAGGACACCACCCAAGTACACAAATCTAGGGTGTCCGACAGTCACCTAGATTGGGACTCATGAGTTCGGCCAAGCCTTGTTGGATTTAGGAGCAAGTGTAAATCTAATGCCATATTCTATTTACTTGTGACTGGGTCTAGGAGAGATTAAACCCACATCCGTGGTACTACAATTGGCCGATAGATCGGTTAAGAAGCCAAGAGGAATAGTCGAGGATGTCTTGCTGCAGATTGATAAGTTTTATTATCCCGTCGACTTTCTTATTTTAGATACTCATTCTGCGGTTAATATGGAGTCTACAGTTCCGATTATTTTAGGTAGACATTTTCTTGCCACAACTAATGCTCTTATCAATTGCAGGAACGGTCTATGAAGCTGTCTTTTGGGAACATGACTCTGGAGGTCAACATATTCAATATTAGCAAGCAACCACGTGATGATGATGAGTGTCATCATATCTACATGATAGACACGCTGATATCAGAGGAGGCGCTCCTGAGCGCAGACTCTGAAACCTTAGAGTACCTCATTTCTATTTTTGATTCTGAGAGTTCACTTTATCCTGACAATGTTTTTGATATTTATGTTGTTTCAGGGTTAAAGGATAAAGGAGGATGACAATGGAAACCATGCTTTGAGGATTTGCCAAAGGAAAGACAGAAACCACAACCATCCACCATAGAAACTCCGAAAGTTGACCTAACTCCACTGACTGAGGGACTTAAACATGTATTCCTCGGACCAGGTGGTATTTTTCCTGTTATTATTTCTTTCGTGCTTGATAGCTTACAAAATAAAGAATTGATTAATATGTTACGTGAGCACAAATCTGCATTAGGTTGGACTATAGCTGACATCAAAGGTATTAGCCCCTTAATATGTTCCCATAGGATTCACTTAGAAGAAGGAGCTCACCCCCGTAGAGACCCTCAAAGACGACTTAACCCTACTATGAAAGAGGTGGTGTAAAAGGAAGTCTTAAAATTGTTAGATGCATGCATCATTTATCCCACCTCTGATAGCAAGTGGGTTAGTCCAACTCAAGTAGTTCCCAAGAAATCTGGAATAACAGTGGTGACTAATGATGAAGGGATGCATGTTCCTACTAAGGTAGTGACAGGGTGACGCATGTGCATTGATTATAGGAAACTTAATTCTGCCACCCGCAAGGATCACTTCCCACTTCCATTTATAGACCAAATCTTAGAGCGAGTAGCTGGTCATTTTTTCTATTGCTTTCTAGATGGGTATTCAGGATATTATCAGATTGAGATTGCATTAGAGGATCAGGATAAGACTACTTTTACATGTCCTTTTGGTACTAATGCTTTTCGGCGTATGCCATTCGGTTTGTGTAATGCACCGGCTACTTTTCAGAGATGCATGATGAGTATTTTTAGTGACATGGTTGAAAAATATATGGAAGTATTCATGGATGATTTGACTATTTTTTGTGATTCCTTTGATTCATGTTTATTTCACTTGAAGGTTGTTTTAACTAGATGTGAAGAGAAGGGTCTGGTGCTTAATTGGGAAAAATGTCATTTCATGGATTGCTATGGAATATTTCTGGGACACATAGTTTCTGATAAAGGAATCGAGGTTGATAAAGCTAAAATTGAATTTATTTCTAAATTACCTACACCTAAAAGTGTTAAGGATGTGAGATCATTTTTAGGGCACGCGGGTTTTTATAGGAGGTTCATACAAAAAAAATTTGCCATCTCTAGACCATTAAGTAGCCTCCTGGTCAAAGACGCCGTGTTTCAATGGACACAAGAGTGTGAGGACGCCTTCCGAACACTCATTAATAGAACACCTCTGCCCCCATCATGCAGCCACCGGATTGGAATTTACCATTTGAGATAATGTGTGATGCAAGCAACTATGTTGTGGGGGCATTCTTGGGACAACGAAGGGAAGGGAAGCCCTTTGTTGTTTACTATGCTAGTCGAACACTTAATGATGCTCAAAAGAATTATTCGACTACTAAAAAAGAGTTGGTAGCTGTAGTTTTTACTTTAGATAAATTTCGCGTTTATTTGATTGGTACACCTATCACTGTTTTTACTGACCATGCGACTCTTAAGTTCCTTCTTTCTAAAAAGGATGCTAAGGCAAGATTGATTAGGTGGATTTTACTTCTGCAGGAATTTGATCTAACTATAAAGGATAAGAAGGGGGTCGAGAATGTTGTGGCAGATCACTTGTCTCGTTTGGAGTTCAATGACTCTGCCAATGGCCCACCCGTCCGTGATGACTTCCCTGATGAACATCTATTCGCCGTTACTCAAGTACCATGGAGGTGCCAGAGGAGATCTCTCTGGTTGCCCCTGTCTACTTGATTTGATGTTCTCCACCCGATATTTAGTTTAGGTTTTTATTTTTTATTTTTTAGTTTAGTTTAGGTTTTTTATTTTATGTTTTTCTTTTTGTGTTTTAGGTTATTTTAGGTGTTGCTACTGGAGTCACTCGGAGCTCCTCATCCCATGTGTTCCTTTTTCCTATCGGTATGATTTTCTTTTATTTTGGTGACTGTGAGGACATTGTCTATTTGAAATTGGTAAAGCTTCACCATGGTAATATCACTCTAACCCTCCTATTTTCTTTTTCCTTCATTTGTCATGATTATTATTTTATACATTGAGGACATTGTTTGGTTTAGGTTTGGGGGTGATGGTGGTTTACTAGATTTTTTGGGCAATTTTCAAAAATCTTTGAGCTTAAAATGTATTTTACAATTAAACCGAGTCATTTTTTGTGTTCTCCTCAATCTCCATTAAATACTTAGATGATTACAGTAATTGTGCAAAATCTTTATGAAAATGCATTCGAAATCTGAACTCTTGGTGTATTTAAAAAAAAAAATTTAATAAAAAAAAGTAGTTTTGAGTCTTTTTAATTTTAGAGAATATTTTTGTTGCCTTAGAAAACACATACTAACATGTGTCACATAGTTATATTAGTAGAAAACATGATATTTGATATTATTCTTATGTTAGATGTATTTCGTGAGACTTTTCAACTCGACTATTCATGCTATAAGCCAAGTCAACATGATTTAAAGTTGATTAGTTAGTTATTGAATTAGAAAACCTTAGAATAATAGTGGAGACTTTAACCTTTGTGAGTTTTGAGCCATTATTTATTTCTTGAGGGTTATTAATTACACTCTGATTTTTCTTGAGTCCGCATTATTTCGTTGATGATCTCATTATTCTTGACTTTCTTATTGATTGCTTTAAGAATGACATAAAAATTATAGTTTTACACTAGAACTTCTTGCTTTATTTAGTTGAGATGTCCTAGTACTAATTAGAACTTATGAAGTGATATAGGCATTTTTTTTTTCTTTAGACCATTTTTTTAGCCTTTTAGCCTACCCAATACTAAATATCCATTTGCAGCCCTTTGAGCATTTAAATAGCCTTCTTTTTGTTAACCTCATTCCCATTACCTACTCCAATCAAGGAGTAATACCTATATTATTTTATCCTTACCCAATTTTTTGAGAATGTATACGGTGAGATATATTTATGGAATGGGCAAATAGAAATAGTTGAAAATAGATATTTCATGCTCCCTCAAAGTAAAAGTGTTTGATTGTATAAACGGGGAAAAGCAAGTAAAAAACAATGGTTGAAGAAGAAAATAATGAAGAAAAAGTTAATGGTTTACAACATTGATTTGTTCTTGAATGCCCTATGTGTTTATTCAAAGGTGTAGCCATTCTCAGGAAATTTTTGTATCCTTTTTGTCCATTATTGTTAGTCATAATCCAAGCCCCATTACAGCCTAGTAAAGACCTAATTGATCTTAAATGAAAGTTGGTTCAGTAGATGTGGAGATTGAATAGGCAAGAACTATGGTGTTTGATTCAACATTCTCAAATGTAATCAATATTCCTGTCCATGAGATCATATTCATTTCACTCTTTGAAAATTCTATTTTTAATGATAATTATATGTGAGACGTTTGCATTTTCCATAGTTTATATTCTTTTCCTCACATATAAACTAAGTGTCCAATCTCTGAGTGACATGAGAGATTTGTAGTCGAATCGTACTTTCTAAAGGTCATCTCGTCACATCTTTACTATGAGATGAAGAGTTATGTTGATAAGGCTTCTCACACACACACTTTTAATTGAGAATGATTATGAAATTTATTTAACCTTTAGATACTATTAAAATTATTGTACTCTATTGGTATACTATTGTGACAGTTTTAGTTTGTTGTTTTTCTTGAATTTAAAGCAATTAGAAAATTACTCTAAGGAAAATAAAGGGGAATGCCCATGTTTTTGCATTATGTTTTTAGAAAATAGATTTTGTTTTATTGAGTCAGTAATGTTTGGGAGTAACATTTCTGGAAACCCTCACGAGACTATAACTCGTCCACTAAAAGTAATCTAGGGGTTTAAAGCCTTGTTGCACGTTAAGGTAAGTGCAACCGTGATTCCTACGAAAGTAAGTTAGGATTTTATTCTTAATTTTGTTTTGCTTGAGGACTAGCAAAATATAGGTTTGGGGGTATTTGATGTTAACATAATTATTACATAATATACCTCCTAATTTATATTTGTTAGTGTTTCGAATAGCGTATTTTAGTTTTATTTTTTTATTTTTTTTATTTTGTAGGATTTGGAGTTTAAATGACAAAAGTGCATTAGCGTGACGAATTTGGAAATTCATAGACAAATTGATGAAGTGGAGCGAGAGACACTCAATCCACCACACGCTGCCATGAAGCTCCACACCTCTATTGTTGTCATCACCTTCACCATGTGTCACTAAACTCCACGCAAGACGAAGAGATGAACTCCTAGATGTAACGCACTTAATTGGTATTTGATTCGTTTTATGTTTTCACGATGAATAATGGTGTTTATGATTTTCACTTTTATTTAATATAAGAGTTTATGTTATTTTAGTGACAAAGATTTCATCAACTTCTTCGTAGATTATTATTCCGGTGGTTGTCTTTTTCTTCTCCATATAAGCTTAGTTACGCTTTTCTTATGTGTTGAATTTTTAAAAATCAATTGATTCCGGTAGGTTAGTTATAAGTGATCGTCTTTTATTACGTTATTGTCTCCGGATATATCGTAAATTTAGGATATCACATATGACCAACCTTTGTGCTTTCTAGAAAAAGTGAAATATAAAATCCATTTACATTCGAATCTATTGGTGCATTAAAGACTTTTTCTCCTGTTATGTTGTTTGGGATGTGAAACATGTAATCGAGTCATCATAGCGAATCAATACTAGTTGGCGCGTGAAATCTATGAGGGATTCTTGGAACCTAGTGAATTTTCTAAAATTAATTTTTATTAAACTAAATTTAATTTCATATTTTAAAATTACTAGAATTTCTTACATTTAGTTTCGCGTAGTTTTTCTTCCTAGACCTTGTTTTGTAGATCGCTTTTCCTCGTGGGATCAACACCCCAATCTTTACTGCAATTGACCGCGTGTACTGTTTGGGCGTAATCACTCAATTATGATGTAAATATGTATGTGAAATGCAACACTCAAATTTGCTTAACCAATATTCTGTTTCCATACACGACAATGTCTCGTTTCTCTAGGCTAAGTGTTACTCCCTTTACAGGTTTGGCGTAGTTCCTTTTTTCTAAATGGGTATTTACGCAAGTGCTCAACAACATTAATGTCATCATATAAATGTCACAATAATATTATTTCCTTGGTAGCTTGCCAACCATATCCCTCCGCTACCCGCCCACCCAAGGTGTTACAATATCAAACATGTGCTCAACAACACCGACAATAGTCTTCCCTTGGTAGCTTGTCGTTCATATCTCCCTCGCTGCCCGCCCACCCAAGGTGTTACAATACTCTCTCCTTGGTAGCTTGTCGACCATATCTCCCATGTTGCGCGCCCACCCAAGGGGGTTACATCAATATACAACCAAGAAAACATTATCCAGCAGAATTCTCACATACATACTATGAATGCTTAATTATGCCATCACTATTCTCAAATACATGATCTGAATGGTTATTATGCAATCACTCTCATGTGCTATTGTACAACTCAAAGCAAAAATTCATGAAATATTATGCAATCTCAATACACATACAACAACACAAGAACCAGAAATTCCACAATCCATGATACAATTTCAAAGAACCCACAAAAATGAAAACCCAAAACAATCCATTTTATTTCAAAGAAAATATTCTAAACTACCAACTAAAAATCGGATCCGAAATTTAACTTTTAAGTATGATCTAACTCACAAACAACTCAAATTTTGTACTAGAACCTGTTGCATGTCATAGATCAACACCCAATACCTTTAATTAACAACAAACAAGCAAAAATAAGGGAAGAATACGCAAAATCAAAACTTTTTAAGGCCATATTCACCTTAATCCAGCGGAATCAGCTCGACGAGCTCCCCAACACCTCTTAACCGCATATTGAAACTCACCCGCAAATCACAACCCAAAACTGTCACCTTCAAACCTCACTCTCCATGTTTTACTCCAATTTAGGGCAGGACATGAGGGGAAAATGAGAGGGAAGGAAAATGAAGAAACATGAAGAAGGAAGGAGGAAGTTTGGGCGAAAAAATCGCCGACAAGTTGCGATTGCAGACGGATAAGATGAAGAAAGGCTCTGCTCTCACATGCAAGGGAGAAAAATGAGAAAAAAAAAGAACATAAAATTCTAAAAGTTTCAATTGAATTCCAATAAATCAAAATAATTGTTTTTAATCCAAAAACTATAAACTACTGCAATTAAATTTCTACGGGTGTTACACTGGTTTTTTGTCTGTCGGGCAAGAGAGATAATGAGATGAGGAAGGAAGGATTGATGGGAGGTCGAATTGTTCATCTGTGAAGAAGAACATGGAGCGAGATGGATTTCGAGATGGTGAGGACGTGTTGGTGTTCATCTCTGGAGAATAAGGGAGCATGAAAATGGGTGGGCGATGTGGTCTAATGGTGGATGGTGGTGTTTACTGTTGATTGTTAGAAAGCACAGATGAAGGGGAGAGACGTGATTTGTGTGTCAGAAACAGGGAAGAGAGGATGAGTGTTGTGATGGTGGTTGCCGGCAACATGGACTATGGGTGGTATGGAGGCTGCGATGGTGAGGAAGAGGCGTGATGTGGGCTGTGAGTTTGGCTGCAAGAGAGATGGTCGAGAGGAAAAATATGAGTTGTGGCTGGCGGTGGTGATCTCTCTCACGAGCAAGGGAGATCTAGGATGAATAAGACGTGGTGGCTGGAAAAAGAGAGAAGAATAAAACGCGTCGGAAAGAAGGGGTTGTGGCTACCCTCAAAGGAGAGCGGAGAGGATTTTGTATGTAGAAGGAAAGGAGAATAAATAGGTTTTGGTCAGATTTTGGCTTAGGTTTAGATTTGATTCACATGGGTTTGGGAATGAGTTTCTATTGTTGTAGCACATTTCAAATTCACCAAAACCGTCACTTTGGCTTGTTCTTTAAAACGCATTGCGCTAACGCAATTCCGTTTAAGCTTCAATTCCTCAAAAAACATGAAAACAACATAATTAGAATAAAATGCAATATTCGAAACACAAACAAATATAAATTAGAATATATTTTTGTGATAATTCGACGTCGGGCAGAATAGTGATTATCCTGCATGCTAGTTCAATAGACAATTCACAAGGAAGGATACAAGAGATTCGCCCAAAAACATAGTGAAATAACTCTAATGTTATATTAAATTATTCAAACAAAGGTCTCTAAAATCAGCCCACAAGCTGGGCTTTATAGCTAAAACTCGTGATTATTAGAATTTTACCAAAAATAGCAAAACCCTAATAATCATGCTAAAAAAAATAACGTAATAAAAGAAATAAACTGCCAGAAATCTGGCCCAAATTGGGTTCAGAATCACTTCGTAAACAATAATTGAAATATTACTATAAAGGGGAAAAAACTACTAAATTTGTGGATTCGGAAGGGAAAACGGTGGATTTTGGCCTCGAAAAGATGTGCAACGAGTATGCTCATTGACCACAACGTGCGCGCCGAAAAGGGCTTTCCGAATTGGGGTCATATGCATGATTCTGATACTCGTAGCCAAAGTTATGGCAGAAATACTAAAACGCACCAAAAACTGCCAAATTAGAAAAAGGACTATGATTTTCTGCCATCCTTGCGCTGATATGCTAATTCAAGATATCTTAGTGCTAACAACGTGCTATCTGACAGCTCAGCAACATCTGACTCGGATCCTCCTGCATCAGTCGCCCCGGGTTGGAAAGAACTCGTCCTCGAGTCACAATAGCATCATCAAAATCTGCAAAACAAGGACTCAAGTGTTTAACATTAAAGACATCAGAAATCCTCAAATGACTGGGGAGGCGTAGTCTGTAGGCATTATCATTGATCTTCTGCAAGATCTCACAGGGTCCAATCTTCCGCTCCTTAAGCTTATGATACTCTCCAACAGGAAAACGATCACGGGTTAATACTGCCCAAACAAAATCACTACCATAAAAAAGTATCTGACGACGGTGGCTGTCGGCTTGAACGTTGTACTTGGAATTACTCTCGTGGATACCCCTAAGATGTTCTGCCATCGGATCTGCCTTGGGACTCAAACGACCCACACGTGGAATAGGGGCTAAGTCAAGCACCCCGGATGGATTCTGGCCATATAGTCGGTATTTAGTAAGTAGTAAGTAAGTGAATTGACCATTGGAAAGGAGGAATAGGACTCATTTCACGTATATCTATATTATTCTACTTTTATTCTTTTGTAAGGCAAACCGTTCTCTTTTGTTATGTCAAAGCAACGGTTCTGTCTAACCTTCTCTTACTCACCTTACTTGAAACCAGTCCATTTTTCGTACAGGAGTATCTATAATCTAAAAACTTCTCACCTCTGTGCCTTCTGTACTTCCCGGCTCAAGCAAGAGCCACAGTGACTGGAACAACAGGAAAGCCACCTTAATCTGTCAAGCAAGCAATTTGAATAGGGATTATATATAGACAATCTCAAATGGGCTCATTCCTGTGGTTCTATTTTTCGACCTGTTATAGGCAAATTCTGCCTGAGGTAATGCCAAATCCCACTGTTTCGGTTTAGTGCCTGCGAAACTACTCAAAAGGTTCCCCAAACTGCGGTTCACCACCTCGGTCTGTCCATCCGTCTGGGAGTGGTAGACGCTGCTAAAATTCAAGTTCGTCCCCAAATTCTCCCATAAACTCCGCCAGAAATGACTCATGAACTTGGTGTCACGATCTGAAGTAATGGATCGGGGAACACCATGTAAACGCACAATCTCCTTGAAATAAAGATGGGCGATCCGGGCAACATCCATTGTTTTTCTGCAAGCTACAAAATGGGCCATCTTGGAAAACCTGTCAACCACAACCAAAATAGAATCCCAGGCCCGTTGGGTATGGGGTAAGCCCAACACAAAGTCCATACTGACATCAAACCAAGAGGCCTCAGGTACAGGTAAAGGTGTGTACATGCCCGCATTAGTGAGAACTCCTTTGGACCGCTGACACACATAACAACGCTCCACATAATGAGCCACATCACTGGTCAATTTGGGCCAATAATAGGAAGAAGAGATCAAGGCCAATGTCTTATCTCGCCCAAAGTGACCCTCATTATGAAATTCACGAATAATCTGCTGCCTTAGTGAACAATCTGGAATGCAACTGTAATCAACGAAACAGATAACCATTATGCAAAATAAAGTCATGTCGTTGACCATCAGTTACCTCCTGAATTATCCTCCCAAAGGTAGGATCTGCAGCATACATATCAGAGAAAGCCTCAAATCCTGCAATTCTAGTGCTCAAAAAAGCTATTGGGCGCCCTTCCTAACTCAGAACACCACCAATGCCAACCCTAGATGCATCACAGTTTACCTCAAACACCTTTTCAAAATAAGGAAGTGCCAAAATTGGTGCTTCTGTCATCTTCTGTTTGACAAGTTGAAAATTGGCCTCCGCCTCCTCGGACCACTGGAAATCACGTCCCTTGAGGCCCCCTGAAGTTTTTGATGAACTGACGGTAGAAGGACGCCAATCCATGGAAACTTATGACATCGTGTAAGGTCTTTGGTTTGGGCCACTCCAAGATCGCATCTATTTTTGACTTATCTGCATGAACACCATTAGTAGACACAACAAAACCAAGAAAAGTAACAGCAGTAGTAAAGAAAAAACACTTTTTCTGGTTGACGAACAGGCGTTCCATCCTCAACTTACCAAAAACAACACGAACGTGATCAAAATGTGACGCCCATGTCGGACTATAAATGAGAATGTCGTCGAAGTAAACTACAACGAATTTCCCCATGAAAGGTCGTAAAACCTGATGCATGAATCTCGTAAATGTATTGGGCACATTGGACAGGCCAAAAGGCATGACCATCCACTCATACAACCCATGATGCGTCTTAAACGCTTTCTTCCACTCATCTCCAGGCTTTATTCTTATATGGTGGTATCCACTTTTAAGGTCAATTTTTGAGAAGACCTTAGATCCGGACAGCTGATCTAACATATCATCCAGGCGGGAAATTGGAAACCTGTATTTCACTGTAATCTTGTTGATTGCCCTGCTATCAACACACTTTTTTTGTCGTTTCCGACGGATGACACCAAACTAATGCATCCAAATCTGTCCCTGTCAATTCCTGGCCTGCAAAACAAACAACGTGATCCAAGGACCGAGTAAGGATGGGTGTTGACTGTAAAATTGGAAGTGTGTACATTTCTCATCCCTTTTGTTTACCTTATATAGTGATTATTTCACTCCTTCATTGACTCTACCGTCGAGGGCGTGATGGAGAGAGGAGATCTCGCTCGGGATCTTACCTTTCCATGACTGAGTTCCCTTCGGTACTTGGCTCTGTTTAGGACTCAATACTTGATTGGATCAAGAGCTGTGAAAATGAACCTCGGGCATGTGACAGCTCAGAGGGCTGCGTTCGGGCCTTATTGTCCTGGCCTTGGGCGCATGACTTATGGGCTGAACAGTTATTGGGTTGAGCCTGGCTGGACCATGCTTGGGCTTGTTTAAAACCACACTAAAGCCTTTCTATATTAGGGTTGATCCGTGCAATGTTCACGACTGCGATCGAATGACTGTTTGATGTCTCATCAGAACTAATTCAAAATTTTTCACCTTATCACCACATAGTTTTATTGTACAAACTTATGAGTGTTTCTTTTGTTAGAATATGTAGGGCTTGCACTCAACATAGCCAAACCCAATTCCAAGATTGATTCACCTCTATAAGAAGGAAAGTACAAGAATAGGAAAGTCACAATAAGACTTTATTTTGTATAGGAAGTTTTAAGTTTCTTGTTTCCACAAGGTTAGGTAGAAGTTAGCTTATATAAGCTTGTATTCAGTCAAGGAGTACACAAAAATACAATAATATAATTCTCAAATTATTTTCTTTACATGGTATCAGAGCAATTTTCTTCGGTGACCTAACACTCCGGGGATTCAAGCTCTTCCCCGCCTCCGACAACTACGTACTTTGATCGTAGATGCAAAAGGCAGGGAAGGGAGGACAACAGCAATAGCCTACCCCAATCAATCAACAATATCAACTTAGTCGTGTGTCTGATCCTCAACAGTAGCATGAACATCCTCAAGAACAACAAAAAATTCTCAACCACGCCTTCCCTATTTCAATTGTGAAATCCCTCAAAGAAAACCCAATTAGTTAGCTCAAGTTCAAACAACAGCAACTTGACGCAGTCAGATCCTCGACCTTGACGCCAATCATCAAGTGCAAGGAGAGATCACAAAAAAAAATACCAACACTAATGTTGAGCAATACCAGCACCACTACTGAGCAATGTCAGCACCAATGTTGAGCAATCCAGCACCAATGCTGAGCAATACCAACATTTGTGTTGAGAAATTTCAGCCTTCGCACTGAGGGAGAGTCATATGCTGACCACTCAAATCGAACCATTAGATGTTTACTCGAAGTCATGATTTCGTTATACCAGAATTATCCAGAAGCATCCAGAATTGGAGAGTCATGCTGACCACTCGAATCGAACAATTAGTCGTTCACTCGATAGTCATGATTTCTTCATACCAGAATTGGAGAGTCATGTTGACCACTCGAATCGAACCATTAGCTGTTCACTCGACAATCGTGATTTCTTCATATCATAATTTTATTCAGAAGCATCCAGAATTCGACAATCATGCTGATTCGAGTCGAACCATTAGCAGCTTCACTTGACAGTCATGATTTCTTCACCAAATTGGACTTCAAAACCACACTAACTCACACTCATCTTCTTCCCTTAACTCACGCTCATCTTCTTCCCTTTCCCAACCCTGTTACTTTAATAAGGGTTCTTCTTCTTTCACAAAGATTGAGCATCGCAAAGATGAGGCTTTTGACACCCAACATGCTATCAAGCAACATCAAGGGAGTGAAGAACGGGTTCCCACTGGGTCTCCAAATTGACAAATCCGTGACAAAGGAGGTTGACTTCAACCCCGATTTCCTCAAGAACATGTTTAGAGCATTGTTGGATGCAGTAGACAGGCGTTGTCACCTTAAGGTAATGAAAGAAAGGATTCAGCTCCCAACCATTGTTGTTGTCGGTGACCAATCTTCTGGCAAGTCGAGTGTGCTAGAATCACTGGTTGGAATTAGCCTCCCTAGAAATCAAGGCATTTGTACAAGAGTGCCTCTTATTATGCGGCTCCAACGCCATTTGTCTCCAATGCCATAACTCTCCCTCGAGTTTCTTGATAAAACTGTGCAAACGGATGAAGACCACATCTTCGAAGCCATTGTGTTGGCTACAGATGAAATTGCTGGGAATCGAAAGGGTATCTCTAACACCTTTTTAATTAAAGTTTGATAATAACATACTACAATAGTAAAACATCAATAAATTAGTGAAGCTGTAAATTCAAGATTTGGGAACAAGAACCACACCAACTACACTGCTGTATGTGAATTCACATAATATAAAGTGTACATCATTCTAAGGTATCAAGAAAAAGCTTATTACTCAAAAGAGAGAGATTAGTGTATTTATTCATACCCATTGTTATCTTCTTCATGATTATTTACAACTTCCGTTTGTTCAGCCTCATCTTCTTCTTCTTGATCCTCGTCTTCAGAGTAATAGCCCATAAGATTTCCCCTGAGGGCGAGATAGAATAGGGCAATTACATTATCTCTATTTATGATGAATCCATCACCACAACCCTCGTTTTCATCGACCACCCCTTTAAAAAATGATCCAGGACAAATCGGGTGAGCCAAAAAAATTTGTTTCCTGACTCGTACCGTTCTCGTTTCACTATACCGGGATTACCCCACACCCGGACTGTGCCCACCCCTAGATTTGAATGAATTTCAGATTTGAGCATATTAAATGGATTTGGATTGCACTATTGGGGAATTTCTCGAATTGGATTTGAATTTGGATTTGCTTAATTTTTATTAGATTGGATTCGGATTTCTATTGATCTGACTAGAATCCGATCCATTGACAACCCTACAATCTGACCAATATGTCACAAAATATGAACAAAATCTATGAATTCTAATTTTGTTTTGGCCCCTTAACCATGTCGACCAAGACTTGTCTACATTCATATTTTACAAAGTAAATGAGGTCAATGAGTCAAAACATAATTTGAAGTGATGGAAGTTGGATGGTTAACGAAGCCAATTTTTGTTTTGGGACCCAAAATTTTAACATGAACAAACTAAGGACCCATTTGCTGAACTATTATAAAGGATGGAAACCAAGATTTTAAATATTCATTTTTTTTTAGGATTAATTATGCTTTCTCTCGCTAATAAAGAGCCAATACACATTTGCCTCCAATAGATATTAGGGTGTGTTTGGTTGCACCCATTCCATGGGAATAGGAATCCTATTCCCACTTGGAATGGCATTTTGGGTGTTTGTTTGAGATTTTATTGGTGGGTGAGGGATGCCAGCACGTGCCATAGATTCCCACCAATGGTAGGAATCGGACACCTCACTCACACTGGGAATACAATTCACGGGACACAAAACCTCGTGTCTCCTCGTTTCTCTCCAACATTAGATCTACATGGAAGACCTCCATTGAAGATCTCTTTCTCCTCCATTGAAGATCTCTTTCTCCATTGAAGATCTCTTTCTCCTCATCTCTGTCTAGCATCAGATCTCCTCGTCTCTCTCCAGCATCAGATCTCCATTGAAGACCTCCTCATCTCCAGCATCAGAGACTCACGAATATCTTTTTCTCATCGTCTCTGTGAAGGGCTGATCGAAGATCTCTTGATCTCTATCGCATCAGAGGCTCGATCTCACCTCTTTCGAAGATCTCTCATCTCCGCGATCTTTTCTCCTCCTCTGTGATCTCATCTCCGCGATCTCCTCTCCTCCTTTGTGAATCCATCGCATCAGAGACTCACGAATACCTCCAATCCAATCGCTTGTTAAACAGAGTGGTATATCCCCTACCCCCGGTTCAGATGCAGCATAGCCATGGATGGAGGTAGATCTATGTCTATAATTAGAGATCAAGGTTGCCAACTTCTGGTTTCCATAAAATTTAGAAAGTACTCGTACTTTTGGTTCCCAAAACACCTCTTATGTTTGCATCTATAATTATACAAGTCAGCATTCATTTTTCGATCATTTTTTTTGGAAGGCGAGCGGGGGTTATTTAGGATCCCCAAACCTGAAAATAAAATGATTTTGTTACAGCCGAGCATAACACTTGCCTAATTTATCGTCATGTACAATGTCTTTCAAATCTTGGGCAAAGGAACTAGGTAAGATTTCCATAAATTCTGTACTAGGCCTCAAACTCGCCAGTTTATCAGCAACCCTATTCGTTGCCCTGTAGGCATGCTCTATTCTGTAATCCTCTAGGGAATCAAGCAGCCGCATTATTTTTCGAACAGTCTGGCGTACGATCATTTTATACTACTACTACTCATGTTTTCATACAACTGATGCATTTTCTGTGACAAAATCACATTTATCTGGAAAAACTTGGTACACTTATCTCCTGTAATCCAGGTTTTTATGGTGGGCTACAGTCCATGGTAAAATTCGAACTCTAGACATCTAGATAACCTCAAAAGAAGGAGGATTGCACTTCCCAGCAAATGTAGTTTCAATTCACAAACCACACTTTTTCCTTACTTGCAGATCAAAATCTGTGTGGAAAAACTAATAGCTACGTTAGATGTTAGGGGTGTTTCAGAAGTTAATTGTTATCAATACTTGTTTTTTTTTTCTTAAATGTGGATGAAGGGCCATGGGGTTTACTTGTTGACTGTTAAAGTCACAGGCTTTTCTGTTTTTTTTGTAACATGTGATGTGTTATGATTACTGGCTTTTACTGCATATGTATGCAAACAATCCCATAATCTCTCAGATTGGAGAAAGTAAATAAGAGGAATACAGTATTTTAAACAGAGGCCATTGTAGCTTCTTAAACATTTCAGATTCCAGTATGATTTTCTAGCTGTCATTTCACTATCAAATTGCTTGTACTGATTCTTTGCTTTTCGTAATCTCAATCTCAGGTTGGAAACTTCAGCGTAGAACCAGTGGGCGTGGAGAGCGTCCCAAGGTTCTTTACTACCTTCTTGTCTTTCAAAAAGTGTTTGAATAAGTTTGCTAAATTGAAATGCTTTAAAAATCTAGTGGCTAACATCTTTTATATGATTCAGATTTTATGTATTTTAAATTCTGTGGTCGTTTTGGTTCTTATTGTAAGATGGGAAAGCTTAAAGAAGCGTATCCGCCCAAGTGATATTACAATAAATATCAGGAAATGTGTTCCGGTTCCAGAGTATCTTGTCCCTGGTGAAAAGTGAGAGTTCAGTTGTTTGTGTTTGAATTTCTAGATTAGGATTAGTTCAACACTTTGTCCAGGTTCTGAAATATTTGTGTTGCCTGTACAGTTGGAAAGAAGTAAAGCATGACAACATAGTGACATGGTTAGCCTTTTGGAATGATCCAATCCAATTAATCCAAATGAGTTCAAATATGTCTTCTTGGCTGCTAGCAGTTCACTGAATGGTCAAAGTGACAAGGAGAAATATGAGAAGGCAAGGCTACTGAAGGTATATATAAAACAATTTAATTTATCAGCTTTGATTTCTTGACTAGTATCTATCAGCTTAGCTGTTAATTAGTCAAGGTGCTTAATGCCTTCTCCCACTCTTACTGAAACAGAACTACATACATAATATTAGATCTAATTACACTAAGGATTTCACGACCAAAGATGTTACAAAGCGGCAAATAGCAGTTGCTACTTACCTTATTGATAAGTTAGCTCTTACTTCTCAGGGCAGGTAATGAAAATGTAATATCTAGTTGAATTTTTTTTCTTCTATGTCTATGGTGCACTTTTTTTCCTCGTTAAATGCCTAAGCTTTTTAATTAATTAATTTAATGATTCAAATTGGACTACTGATCTAGTAGACCTCTGCAAGTTGGAACATGAACATATATTCAAAAATTGCACGCGATAGGACTGAAAGATGTTTCACTATGAAAAACGTTAATTAATTGATTGCTAAGAACAGATATCGCAGAATTGAGAGAAGGATATGACATTGATGCATAAAGAGTACATTTTTGAAATGGCCAATGTCACGTGTTAGTTCTTATATTTTTAATCTTGCTGTTTTGATGCAGATCCAAATGAATGGAAGAGTACTGTCCAGAAGGTTATGAAAATCGACAACAGCTTAAAATAACACCAGTAGCAAATACATTGACATCTACAATTCTATAAGAGTAAGAGGGTAGTAAGCTAATCAGTTAAATATTGTTCTTTCTCCATGCCTTTCAGTGCTCATGCTTCCAAGGTGGTCATGCACAAGTATTGGTTTCCTTGCCTGTATATATATTTAGCTGAATAAGAGAAAGCCTTTTGTTATGTCATCAGATGAATAAATTGCCTATCAAAGTAGTGGTTTTGATGAATGATACTAATCTTTAGATAAATGTTGGTGCCGGCGTCAATATTATCTCAAAATGGATTTTAGGTGGTGTATCTTATTTTTTTCAAGGTTTAAGCCACTACTAAATCCACTCTTATTCTTTAATTACTAAAACATGTTCCTTCACTAGAGAGTTACAAAATTGATCAGAACATAGCATGGAAAAAATTACATCATGAAAGTTTTGCATAGATTTAGGTCTACTGACCATTTCTTCCATCATTCATTCAGACTTTTATTATGAATTCAGGTTTCTTTGACTACATGCCTCATTAATTTTCTGTGGTAGTGCTATTGCCTTTGATGCATGATTTAGGGTAAACATGCTTCCTTGTGCATGTTAGCACTTTGTGGTGAGCCGAGGGTTCTTACTTCTTGCACTCTGTTGCTACTCTGTTCTTGCACTTTGTTACAATTGATACTCTGTGGCGAGCCGAGGGTTAATGTTGCTACTCTGTTGTTTTTTTATACAAAGTCTATGTGTATGGGTTGCACCTGTTTACCTTTCTTAGTTTTGTGACTTATGTTCATTTGGTAATTGATATCTATTAGTATATGTTTCTCTTGCTTTTGATAATTGATAGGTTATCTTTGTAGGTATGGCATCCAAATTACAATGGAGTGATTCGATGGATTTGGTTTTGATTAGAACATAGAGTAATACCAGAGGAAAAAACAGTTAATGGGTGGAAGTCAAGCGCACTAGAGAGCGTGGTGGAAGAAATTAAGAAATCTCACAATATGGTAATTACCCACGATCATGTCCGGTCGAGGCTGAAGACCTTCAAGAAGCAATATTTGGCAGTCCGAGAAGTTCACAAGCAAAGTGGGTTTGGATTCGACTATAGTAGCGGACTCATCACTGCAGACAACGAAGTGTGGGAAGACTATGTTGCGGTAAGCTTTCTTAAGCATGGTTCAATATGGTTCGGTAGGACCTCATGCGAGTTATTTTTCAATGTCATTGAGAATGCTAGTTAGAATTTATTGAGAATGTTAGTTTTCTAATCTTTATTGAAAACTTTTCTCCAACTATTTTTATTTTGTTGATTGTTCTAATCTTTTTGTTAAATTAGATTATTTTCTCAATTATATTTCTTAACATTGTTTAGGCACACAAGGAAGCAAAAAAAGTTTGAGGCAAAATCTTTCCATACTATGGCGACCTTGCAATCATCATAGGAAATGATCAAGCAACTGGCGATCGCTGTATAGCAAGTCGTGATGATGACAATGTACCCATGGTTGAAGCAAGTGAAAGTGTCCATACAGACACTAGAGACAGGGAAGATGTTGCCACGGGTTCTACTACATCGTCTCGCAAACGCAAGCGAACGTGTGACAAAGATGATCCCGAATTTGCTAAGGCCATACCGAGTATATGCAAGGCATTTGAGCAAGCGAGTGTTATGCCTATACGATTGGAAACCTTCCCTTGGCAAGAAGTTGAGAATGCTGTAAGGGCGGTTCCTGGACTTACCGAACGTCAAATTTTAAAAATCATGAGAAAGTTCAATGGGAACATAGAGCTTGGTACTTTCTTTTTAGGATTGACCGAAAAAACAAGGGAGGGTTGGGTTCTTGCAGAGTTGGAGGATAATTAGTTTGGAGCAAAAGTAATTGGCTTCTTGTCTTTAATACTTTTTATGTGTTTTGATTAGTAATCAATGAGTTAGAAAATTTGGATTTTGTTTAATTGGTGTTTGGGAGTATGTGGTTTAGGACTTGTTATGTTTATGCAGTAAACATGATTTCATTTTGAAAATTTTAGTCAAAATATATATTGCTAAAAAAAATTTATTAGAATTCTGAATACCAGTATTGAACGTTGATTTCTCATTGAAAGATTTAAGCAGACGTCGAGTTTAAAATTATACTGTAGGGATGTTTTGCAGGAAGCAAAATCAAAACCATATTCTAGTTTATATATAAAAGTAGAATTGCGGGATCTTCAAAATGAAAAAAAAAATAAAAAATTTAAAAAAATTCCCATGATTAGTTTTGGGCAACCAAACACTCACAATAGGAATTTGGATCCAATTCCCATGGACAACCAAACATCAAAGTTGGTCAAGTCCATGGCATTTGCCATGGACTGGGATTCCAATTCCCACCTTAGGATTCCATGCAACCAAACACACCCTTAGTGTTTCAATCTTTCCCCACTTAGTTGTCCTAAGGAATAAACCTTTGGATGAATGTGAAAGAGAAAAATATATCTCGAGAATAAACAATTAGATCGTGTATCTTGAAAAAATATGGGAATTAAAACCTCATCTAAAAAAAACCTTCTTTGTCGTAACAAAATCATTCCGAGAGGTGGGTAAATAGCTTGTTTCATGAATATTTTTGTTATTCAAATTTGAATAATATTCCGTATCTTTCAATTGTGCACGATTTTTTGGAGCCAAAAGTATTTAACACAAATTTATTGAATGTCGATTCATTCCATTAATTCTATTTTTTTTAAATAAATAAATAAACAGCTCATCCACTACCAATTATTTCCAAAAACAAATATGAAAATTTAAAAAAATTAAAATTAAAAATTGTGGATTTGGAAACTCAGTATTCAATGGTCTCATAATTGATATTAATACTAGGTAGTATCGGAAATATATTTACAATAGGAAAGTGTATGTAAAGTTTCAAATTTGTAAAAAAAAAATAATTATTACTCCTTTTTTAATTGATATTATATTTTATAGTTGGAAATAAAGAATTAACTTATTATTTTGAATTTACGCATTTTGAAAGATGTATTTTCACCTTTACTTGGATTTTTATAGTGTGGTAATTTTATGGACCATTACAATTATTCAAGTACTTATTATGTGTACATATATGCAAATTTTTGTTATATTTTCAAGATAACAAATAGTACATGAATTTTATTTGTACCGCTTTATTGTCGTCTTGCATTTTATTGACTGAACCCAATATTTGAAACTCCGTTTCATACTCGAATTAACGTACCAAATCTTTTCGGTATGTCGAATTGCTAATATGGGTAGGTGTGGTTGGTGGTTGTTCATGGGTGAACAGAAGTAGAGGAAGGGCAGAGGTTGAAAACAATAGAGAAAGGGAGAATTGGTGGGGGTGGAGGAGAATAGAGAGGGAGGCGGGGTGGGAGGGGAAGGGTGGGGAAAGGGAACAGTTTGGTTTGCAATCTGTAATGAGATAGAGACAGAGGATGGTGTGTTAGTTATTTATTATGACAAAACACAATTAACCTATTTTTCCACCTACCTATTAAAAAGATTAAGATATGGACGCAAGAATACTTACTTGCAAACTAGAATAGGTTTGACCTTTTGCCAGAGATTTATAACTCGAATATTTTCAACAAACAAGTTGGTCATTCTTTCACAGAATTTATATACTGCAACTCACTGATGGTTTCAAAGATAACATGAATTCCTCCCCAGATCACCTTCAAATCCAAGAATTGCGAGGGCTTTGATATGAAACAATGTCAATCAATCACGTGATCGATTACGTAAGAGATGACAAATTCCACCCAAGAGAACAACAAAACTATTCAAGCTTAATTAACTTTTATTCATAGCAAACTCCACTAATTAGTAGGGAGGTATTGCTATGAAAAGATTGAGTATGTCGATAAATCATAAAAAAAAAAAATTTGTGGTAATAATCCTATATGTATTTATCACTGACGAAGCCATGAAATTCATTGCTGCTAGCCAAGTCAACCGAGCTGATCCATCTAAACAGTTTCTCATAAAACCTAGTAGCTTGTTAACCATCTGAGTCACTACCAGCATCCACATTGACCATTCATAATCCCCATCTCCTCCACAAAAACTAACCTTCTTAAAAAAAGAGATCGAACAGTGCTTCAAAAAAGACCATGGTGAATAATGCAGAATTGTTGTAAATGCTGTAAAAATTCAAATTAAAAGATAGGAAAGAAGGTACCAATTGTTCTTGGGTTGAGTCGCGGACTAGGTCGCTCTCTTTAAGACATTTCGCAGCTCTGCCCAAAAGTGTGCCAGCAGTCTAGTAGCCCCGCCGTCCCTAGGATAAAAACAGCCCAAAATTTTCTCTGTCTCGTTCAAACAATTGCACTGTTGATGAACGAAATACTATCCACCCTTAATCTCTTGTTTGCTCGGAATCACCAATACAATGTGTAAATTTCAAACAAAAAAGAAAACTCTGAAATACGAAGAGAAAGATTTCCTTCTCTGATTGAAATACTAAGCTAAAAGTGTTTTTCTTTTTCTTATTTTTTTTAAACTCTGAAGTTGTGTTGTATTTATAGGGAGAAAATACATTCATTGAAATACAAAAACACGACTAGATACATCGCGTGGAGAATTCAATTAAAAAGAACACGTGATAAACATGTGGGGTTTAGGAAGGTGTCTAGATACATGGACAAAGTCCTGTCTAGATGCATGGACACAGAATCGCATGGAAAACGTGGGCGCAATGTATGGCGTGAAAACTGCGGCGTGGAAAACGTGTGAGAGAGGATACAAAATCCCGTCTAGATTCAGTCTCTATGCAGCTATTAAAAAGTTTATTTTCATTTAAATAAAATTTTCAGCAAAAAGAAAGAATGGGTTGCTCTCTAAATGACCCGACCGGACGGACGGCGGCGGCGGCGAGAGTCTATCTCTCCCCTCCTCACAAAAGTGTGGTACCCCCAAGGGGTCCAAACCCAAGTCCAAACAATCTCCTTATAAACTCTACCACAATGAGTTGTATAGAAGATGTGGGACTAAAATTAGAGAGAGATCCAGATATCGAAACCAGATACACACCCATTTTCTTTTATTTTAAAAAGCCATATTTCCAACAATCCCCCACTTGGATTTTTAAAAACAATTTTCATCGAGCAATCTAAAAAAAAATAAGATTGTGCATAAACAAAAGTGTCTTTCGACTTGAACTCTTGCATAGTGTTCATGCTTTAGATTATACTAGAGTAACTCGTAGTTTTGAACTCTATCTCTAACAGACATTACACGCACAACCTTACCAGGGTGAAGTCTAAAAAGCCCGTGCCTTACGGCCATGCACGTGTATCCCAGTATAGTGAAGGTTCTAGGAATCTTGCCCACAAATTCCATAGGAAGCGGCCAAACTTCCACAATCACTTAGGTGAGTCTATCAAGAGTACTCCTGTAGCTAGGTACTCCACTCCACATAGAGTATAGATCTCATTAAGAGTTTTTAACTCATCCTACTATCGCTTCAGAAACTCATGCTTTAATCTAGGAATGAGATTGCTATTTTGTCAGCATGATTCACTTCATATCATTCACGACTTGTTATTACCCATTGAACCTATTTCTTGGGATCTCCAGTCTATAGGTTGGGTTACCATCATGAATAACTCATCAATCTAAGGGCATTAGTCCCATTCCTTTCGAGGTTTTGAAAACCTTCTCGCTAGCTAATCCTTTCGTCAAAGGATCAGCCAAGTTCGCATCAGTTCGTACATGATCCACTCTCACATCACCAGTAGACAAAAACTCTCTAACTGTACTGTGCTTACGACGTATTTGTCGTTTCTTGCCGTTATAATAACGGTTCTGTATTTTTTCAATAGCCGCGGTACTATCGCAATGGATCAAGACAGCTGGAATCGATCTTTCCCATAAAAGGATCTCTGCTAGCAGGTTTCTTAACCAACCTGCTTCTTCACTAGCCGTGGCTAGTGCTGTCATCTCTGACTCCATCGTGGACTGTGACAGAATGGTTTGTTTCTTCGATTTCCAAGAAACAGCTCCACCAGCTATATTGAAAATATAGCCACTGGTGGCTTTGGAGTCATCTGAGAAGGTGTTCCAATCAGCATCGCTATATCCTTCAAGGACAGCGGGAACCTTCTGATAATGTAATCCGAGGTTTTTAGTCATCTTCAGGTACCTCATGACCCTTTCAATTGCATGCCAATGCTGTATACTAGGTCTACTGATAAATCTGCATAGTAATCCCACGGCATAAGCTATGTCGGGTCTAGTGCAATCGGTAGCATATCTAAGACTACCAATGATGCTCGCATACTCAGATTGTCTAACACCGTTACCGGTGTTCTTGAACAACTTTACACTAGAATCATAAGGAGTACATGCAGGTTTACAGTCAGAGTAATTATATTTATTTAGAATCTTCTCTATATAGTGTGATTGATCCAAATAAATTCTCTTTTTCAGACCTAGTAATCTTGATACCAAGGATTACACTTGCTTCTCCAAGGTCTTTCATATCAAAGTTCGCACACAATAAAGCTTGCACTTTATTCACGGCATGGATATTAGAACAAAAGATGAGCAAGTCATGCAAATGCCATTTTCAGCTTTATCGGTTCCATTCATCCTGATCAAAGGCACGTTATTTGAGGATGTACCCCCACTATTCCTCGAAATAAAAGGAAATTTATCTTCATAGAAATCAACATCGTTTGATTCTATAATAACGTGATCTTTAAGATTATAGAATCTATAAGCTTTGTTGTTCATGGCATATCCTATGAATACACATTCATATGCCCTACTGGCAAGCTTATTCCTTTTAGGATCAGGAATTCTAAAACAACCCCAAGGTTTCAAATATGACAAGTTTGGTTGTCTATTTAAAATCTCATAAGGAGAGGTTTTACTTTTCGATTTGGGAACTCTATTTAGCACGTAACAGACCATCAAAATAATTTCTCCCCACCAATGCGATGCAACACCGGAGTTAAGTAGAATGACAACTACTAACTCAGTAAGAGTTCTATTTTGCCTTTTAGCTTTGCCATTCATCTCAGGAGAATACGGTGTAGTTGTTTCATGAATAATTCCTTGAGAAACACAAAAAATCTTTTCACAAAAAAATCAGGATCCACACAAAAAAATTTAGCATATATTATGTTAAAAATATGTGTGTGCTTTCCATTAAGGGACTTTTGAACTTTGGTCCCTCTAACTATTGTCATAAACGGGTTTAGCCACTTTTTGAATGCATATTAAGTGATGGTCCTTTTGCTAGCTGAAGCAGACCGTGCAGTCAACTGTTAAGGACCCACACAATGAGAAGACCGAATAAAATACCCTTTCTATTCACCTCGCTATTCTCATTTTTCTTTTGAGTTCAAGGATCAACTAAAAAATATCATTAGAAAACGTACTGTAAGTTCAGCTTCTGAATCTTTTCAAACTTTGATGTAATCACCAAGCTAGATTTGTGCTTAAGAGCAACCTCTAGGAATTTAGTTGCAGACTTAGATGGTAAAGGTTCCGCTGCAAAACCAAGCAATAGCTTGAATTGTTCTAGATTTCCATCTTCAAATATGATTAGATCCATCAACGTCATCATCATGAGAACACATCCTTTCCATAAGAATTCATGTCCTCTACCAAAAACTATACAGTAAAAATTCTAGAAAATGCACGAACATCATCTTGGACCTCTTATGACTTCTTGGGCTACTGTCCATCTCTTCAGTGAGCAATTGGCTTTATTAATTAACTTTGCTGGCAAAAACAACTAAAGATACACACTAGGAAATCATATTCGTTGCAGCAGATACTGCAACCCAAATATATGCTACCTTTTGTGTTGTTAAGAAAAACAACAACCTAGCTAAAAAGGTTATCCTCACAAAAAACCGAACAGTATTAAATAATCACACACTTACACACAGGTAATCAAACCAAAATCTCCCTAGACACAAAGGGTATCATTTCAACCTAATCTGTGGAAAAGAAGAAAGCTTGCACAAATCAAACTTCGAATAAAAAATGGATCAAAACACTGTCAAGTTCTGCAATTGACAAAGGCTGTATCATTTCTACCATTATTTTCACTACTTGTTCCATGTCCTTTCTTTATTTCGTAAGTTGTATTATGGAGAATACTAAATATCATTGAAGGGATCATTCTTTCGATCTTATAGAAAATTATGAAAGAATGTTGTAGTCATGGCAGAAATAAAACGTCTTAAAATTGTTGTAAATGCTGTAAAAATTCAAATTAAAAGATAGGAACGAAGGTACCAATTGTTCTTGGGTTGAGTCGCGGGCTAGGTCGCTCTTTTTAAGACGTTTCGCGGCTCTGCCCAAAAGTGTGCAAGCATCTAGTAGCTCCGCCGTCCCCAGGATAAAACAGCCCAGAATTTTCTCTATCTCGTTCAAACAATTGCACTGTTGATGAACGGAATACTATCCACCCTTAATCTCTTGTTTGCTCGAAATCACCAATACAATGTGTAAATTTCAAACAAAAAAGAAAACTCTGAAATACGAAGAGAAAGATTTCCTTCTCTGATTGAAATACTAAGCTAAAAGTGTTTTTCTTTTTCTTATTTTTTTAAACTCTGAAGTTGTGTTGTATTTATAGGGAGAAAATACATTCGTTGAAATACAAAAACACGACTAGATACATCTCGTGGAGAATTCAATTAAAAAGAAAATGTGAAAAACATGTGGGGTTTAGGAAGGCGTCTAGATACATGGACACAGAATCGCATGGAAAACGTAGGCGCAATGTATGGCGTGAAAACTGCGGCGTGGAAAACGTGTGAGAGAGGATACAAAATCCCGTCTAGATTCAGTCTCTCTGCAGCTATTAAAAAGTTTATTTTCATTTAAATAAAATTTTCAGCAAAAAGAAAGAATGGGTTGCTCTCTAAATGACCCGATCGGACGGACGGCAGCGAGCGCGAGAGTCTATCTCTCCCCTCCTAACAAAAGTGTGGTACCCCCAAAGGGTCCAAACCCAAGTCCAAACAATCTCCTTATAAAATCTACCACAATGAGTTGTATAGAAGATGTGAGACTAAAATTAGAGAGAGATCCAGAGATCGAAACCAGATACACACCCATTTTCTTTTATTTTAAAAAGCCATATTTCCAACAAGAACAAATACCCACCATATCCATGGACGGTGTGTTCCAAGTTACCAATTGTGGATCGTTGGCATAACTATATACATAACACATCTTCAGTTTTTGTATCATAGCAATATTTGTACAACTTGCAAGGAGATCTTTAATATGATCTGAGGAAGCATCTTTTTCTCTAAAAATAATAAAAATGTAATACCATACTGATGCCAGCATTAGAAACATGAAGCATAAGAGTATGACATGCTCGACAATAAATGTAAAATAATCACCCCAATGCTCTTTTGGATACAAATATTCATAACGACGGTGACTACAAAGTTTTTCTTCAGTTCACAATTATGTTCTTCATGCCTTTCCTTTTCAATGCAAAGCTCCTCATTGCCCTTCAGAGATTCCTTTGCATCCTAGAGACCCAAAGAAAATAGGAAGAAGAGAAGAATGAAAGAGAGGATGTAAAGAAAATAATTGGGAATGGTATTGAATTATTTTTTTTCCTTGACTGAATACAAGCTTATATAAAGCTAATTTTGACATAACCTTGTAAAAACATGAAATTTAAAACTTCTTATACGAGATATTATAATTCTGTCCTATTTTGACTATTATATTCTTGTACTTTCCTATTTTTGTATTTTCCTATTCTTGTACTTCTCTATTATTGTACTTTCATAATCTTGTACTTTCCTTCTTGTAGATGTGAATCAATCTTGGATTTGGACTTGACTATATTGAGTGCAAGCCCAACATATTCTAACATAAAAAAACAGAACATACACCACAAGAAATATGACATTATGTGACGAATTTATATGTGACGTTTTTAAAGTTGTCACCGTTTTCCCGTTTATGTGAGGAATTTTGACGAGTTGTCACCTATTTGTTCAAGTGAAATTTTGGTTCCTAATTCCTCACATAAACGTTTTGAAATCGTCAGACTATAGAGAGAGGAAAATTTTGTGCCTAAATGAAATACTTTTGGTAAGAAAAATTAACACCTCGTCACATTTGATCGAAGCCCAGCCCATGAGTGAGGAAATAAAAACCAAGAGTGACGAATAAATGAAAAAATAAAATAAACCTAAATTCCAAATCCTCAAAATCATTGAAGAGTTGTTCCAACTCTCCTTCTTGTATCACGATCTTTCTTCTCCTCCAAAAGCATATGTTCAGGGTACTCTTCTTCGGGGGGTGTATTGTATCTGGATTTTGTGGGCAATTTAATAAATTCCATGGATTCTGAAAATCCAAGTGTATTCAATTTGGATTTTAAAAAGTCCAGATTTTGTGGGCAATTTAATAAATTCCATGGATTCTGAAAATCCAAGTGTATTCAATTTGGATTTTAAAAAGTCCACAAAAGTCTAGGGGTATTCAATCAGGATTTTAAAAAGTCTTTCTAAAATCCACAAAGTCTAGGGGTATTCAATATGGATTTCGGAAAGTCCACAAAAGTTTTAGGGTATTCAAAATATCATTCATATTTATGGATTTGAAAAATCATGGATTCTCATGGACTTTATAATGTTAGGTATAAATAACAAAGTTCAATAGTTTGCCAGTCTCCATATCAAAGATTTCAACGTGAAAAAAAGTCTCCCCAAATTCTTTCTTGTGCCAGTTTGTAGAATTTCTTTCGAGGATATATTTGTGAGATGAGTTTTTTCAAATTCACAGGGGTTGTGGTGTTGTTTTTCTCTCTCGTCTCCCTATTTCAGATGAAATTTTAGAACCCCAATATATCTTCTGAATCATTGTTGTTATTGCTGCTCAATCCAGCATTGAAAGCAAAGGAAGAACACTTCTTTTTGTTATTGTCCAACAACTTTTCCCTTGCTTTAGTTGAAAAGTTGAAAGTTCTTAATCTATGTGTGACTTTTGTGGCCTCCCAAAGATCAGAGTAGTAAAAAGAAGATCTTTCATACCCACACCCAAATCAATAGTAGACAAGAAGCTATTTCAAACCCATATCTGTATTGCAAGAAAATTTGGATTCAATCTCATTTCATCAAACATTGACCCAAACGTTCACAGAGAAAGTTAGGGATACCCATTCTTACAAGTCGAAATCTTGGGATTGAAATCAAATGCAAATCAACCTAAGAGATCTTTCTTGACTAAAGATGGAGAAGAACCCAAGTTTGATCTGGAAGTGTTCATCATGGTTCATGAGTGAGTGACAAGAACAAGAGATCCGATGGAGAGAAGAAGTGGAAGTTGATTGAAATTGGGTTCTTGATTCACAGGGGCGGTGGTGATGAAACAGAGAGGTGCGAAGAGAGGCGGTGGGCTGAAACAAAGAAACGACAAGAGGGATGGTAGTTTTGAATATAGGAGGGAGAGAGAGGCAGGGATTGGGGGTGGTGTTGTCGCGCGTGGACGAAAATGGGGAGGAAGTGGAGGAGGTGGTAGTGGCAGGGGAAATTCAATCAGAGAGATAAAGGAGCAGGAGGTGGGTTGGGGATGAAGATGAGTTTTTTTTTTTTTTTTTTTTTAAATCACTGTGGGATTTTCTTTGAGATATGCTTTATGTTTAAGTGGACCTTTGATTTTATTCGAGATACAAAACATTGAATTTTAGCCTTAGATTGTCATCTCAATGTGGACATTTTGAAAACAGGCGGTCAACGAGCGTGGATGGCTAACCTTGAGGATATGTCATTACCAACTTCTTTTTTATCTTGCAAATAATTAGAAATCTGTAAAAGTCGTTCATACAAAGTCCGTGGATTTTCATAAATCTCTAGAAAGTCTGTAGCAAAAGTCTATGGATTTAAGAAATCAGCAGAAGTCCGTGGACAATTTAAAGAGTCTGTGGACAATTTAAAGAGTCCGTGGACTTTCAAATTATTTATCAATTCCATAAGAATCCATATACAATACACCCCCCTTCATCTCCTCCTTGTTCATTCTTCTTATTCTCCTCATATTTTTTCTCTTTTTTCTCTACTTCTCTCTTCAGTCTTCAAAGCTTCGACAGTGAATCAGAGAGTAGCAGCTAGAGGTAGGATTCTCTTCTTCTTCACAGGTTCCGCAGCCACCATTTGGATCAACCACCAAGTCGCAGTTGTTCGCAACCTCCCAGCCATCCACCCCTCTGTTCGATCGATCTCCACAGTCCATCTCCTTGGTCGATCGTCTACCCCTTCTCTTCGCAACCCTCCCACTTCCATCATCGAGAAGGTAGAAGAGAAATTTTATCGTTATTTGATTTTGGTGAAATTTTGTTGTTTTTTGATTTTTTATCCATGTCTCACTCAATTTCTGAACTCACCTTATCTTTCTACACTCTCATATATTTTGATTTTGTTTCTCTTTCGTGTTGATCAGATTTGACATACAAGTTAGTGAAGCTCTCCCTCAAAGCAGAAGCAATGGCTTTGGTAAGTCTCTATCTCTCTTTTTTTAGATCTTCCCTTGTCTTGTTCAGCATTTCGTTCATATTATTTGTCTCGGTGAAGTAGATTTATTGTGCAATTTGTTCAGCATTTCAATAATTGAATATGTTTTGTAATTTGTTATGGACATTTAAGAGAGGTTTAGCAGTGATTGATTTTATAGTGGGTTTTATTGCTTAAGGAAGAGAGACTAACATTGTTGAACTAGCTATTGTGACTTCAGCTTTCACTTGGCTTACATTAATCCCACCTGTCCATTTCAATGGGTTCCTTGAAGGATGGCCTTATGTGTTCTTCTTTGTATACCATTATCTATTTTCCTCAGTGTGAGTGTCCAAGAGCGCCTATATGACGATTACTATGCCCACGAGCATGACCCCACGTAGGATATAGTTGTGCCGAATTTGTATCGTGCCTTGTTTTGTGCTGGGGTCTCTGTTGGGCACATAACCTGGGGGCATTCAAAGGGCCAGGATTGCACCTTATTCCAAGTGGATGGAGCAATTTGGGTGTTTGGGTTTTGATCATGATGACATTGTTTATGCAGTATCATTCGACATTGTATCTTGCAAAGTATTCAGAGAAGGTGGTGCAATTTGGGCCGCATCGATGGGTTCGCCATCCTATATATGCACCCATGATACTTTTGTTTGTGACTTGTGTGTTGCTCTACGTGCACTAAGTTTATTGTTTCTTGTTGTTGTTTGTGTTTTGTATTATGAGCGAAATGAGAAATTGGAGGAAGCCTTGATGATAGAGACATTTGGGGAGGGAAATACATGAGTAAGGTTAGGTACAAGTTAATCCCTTTTGTGTATTAGTTGAGTGCAATTTTTTATTGTGTGAAGGCAAAGATTTGTAGGATTGTTGTTCTTATAAACTAATTGTATTTTAGATGAGATGTTATGATGGTTTGGATTGAGCAATTCAAATTTATCGATCATCACTGTTTGATACATATTTTTAGTTCACTTAAGGGTTATTTGAGTCTTCGCTTTCAGTATTGTGTCACATTGACATAGCTTGCCGAGAAAAATAAAGATTTTCTAGACATAAGTCAAGTCCCTGTCATGGATTTATCCAATGGCATATGTCGTTACCAAGGATGCACGGACTCGGACTCGGACTCGGACATGGATACGACACGGCGACTCGGCAATTTTCAAAAAAATAGGACTCGGTGACACGGTCAAACTTAATTTTTTAATATTTTTTTTTTTGTAACTCATAAGAAGAACATAAAATCATAAATAAATTAATAATACTATTAAACAATCAAAACATATCAATAATACATTCAAATTTACAAATGCATTATAAAGTCAAGCTCAACTACTTAAGTCATACTCATAAAGCATAAGCAATATAATTTCATTAACTTGATAATGTAAATAAAATGTAAATTGATAATTTTAAAAACTCACCAGTGAGGCGACTACATCTCTTCAACAAATTGTCGCACCTCTCTAAGTTGTATAAGGGAGATTTTGGCACAAATAGCTATCCCACGGCCACTTATCTTCAACAAGTGGTCCTTCAATCTAGTAAGAGAGCCCGTATAGTCTTTCTGACAAAAGTTACACCTCCATCTAAGGTTTCCCCCACCTTCACTTGGTCTTCCTAATATTGTCACATGCTTCCAAAGATCATCTCCAGTTACTTGGCCTAAAACCAGTTTTAATTTCTTATTTAGTTTTCAGCCAATAGGTGCAAGTTCAATATGGGGTATTTGAAGTATTTCATGCATGCTTTCATATATATGCAGAGAAAAAAAAGAAAAAACACATCAAAAAAGGAATTGCAGGAAAAAAAAAAAAGGAAACAAAACAAAATCGCAAGATCAGGAAATCGCAGGAAAAAAAACGAAATCAAATCGATCGATCTCAGAAATCAATCTCAGGAAGATCGATCGATCGATGAAATCACAGAAATGAGGAAGGAAACAATAACAGGATGAACTCTTAACAGAGAATAGCAGGAAAAAAAATAAACAAAAAAAAAAAGAAATCGAATCGATCGATCTCAGAAATCAATCTCAGGAAGATCGATCGATGAAATCACAGGAAACAATAACAGAGAATACTCAGAATAGCAGGAAAAAAAAATGAAATCGATCGATCGAAAGTACCTAGTGTCGATGAGGACGCCATGGATTCTTTGTTCCAACTTCTCTTCTCCTCCGTCTCGATCTCTCTACCGTCCTCCGTCGATCGATTTAGGGTTAGGGTTTGGTTTTTTCGATTTTTCGGTGGTCTGTGGGAGAGGAAGATTCGGGCAATTTATTTGCATTTTTGAAGTCAACAAATTTTGACTACTTTGGCCGAGTCTGGACCGTGTCCAGGCCGTGTCCAACCCAGTCAACGAATTTTGACCGTTGACCCCGAGTCCAATACGTGTCCAGCGCGTGTCGGGCGTGAATCCGTGTCCGACACGTATTTGACTCGTGATACGGAAGTTTTCCGGAGAGTCGGTGCATCCTTGGTCGTTACATGTTTGGTATAAAAAGAAAGAGATTGGTATAGAAAGAAATAGAAGGTAGGATAATGGAGGAGCCTCATTCATTTTCTGTACCTCCCTTTTTGTCTTTCATCGTAGCCCAGTAATCCTAACTTTATGATTACCTAAGCTACAATTGAACTCTACATTGATGTATTAATATTTGCCATCTTTTTTTTATTTCAATAATTACAATTGAAGATATGTTGGATAATCTCAGAGTCAGGACTCTCCAATTCATAATTTTAACTTTGAAATTAATGAATGTACCAGAAATGTTCCCTCAGTAGTAGTCACTATTGGCAATACAATCCTCTAAGAAGTTCTGAGCAATCAATCAATATTTCTCTTTGTTTAGGTTACACTATACCATAAATGGCAATTTATAATACATTAGTTTTGTTCCTAAAAAAATTTGTAACACCCAAAAATCTTGCAAATCATGACATTACAAATATTAGTAACACCTCGAAGTGTTACAAACTTCAATTTTCGTAACAGTTGTCCAATGTTACTAATGGCACTGCAGCATGTCCAATGTCCAAATTTTCGTAACAGGGATCACTGAGTCTTAGGAGCATTCAGGAACTCCATAACCCTATCAGCAATGCTCATGTTTCCAGTGAGAGTGCAAGGGTCAGTATGCTAGTATAATGTGAATTAATGTTGTGAGAAAAACCAGTTTGAAACAAATAAACCTGAATTATGTGAATACTATATTGTAGTTGATTTTCTTACTTGATTTGCAACAGGTGCTTGATTTACCACTGGTGTATTCCGCACAGCGATGCTCATTGCAGAATTCCCCATTTGGTTCTGCGTCTGGAAGCCACCCTGAGTCTGTGTATGGATGTCGCCCTGAGCCTGTGTATGGACGCCGCCCTGTGCAGTGCAGATTACATCAATACATGGGAACAGAACTTGCATAAATCATACTGTGTATAGGCAGCTCAAGCGATAATCACCTGTGCCTTGGTGTTGGAAACATGTACGTGTATGCACTCTATGAAATGGTAAGCAATTTCATTGAAGTCCGTTACAGGCCTGAACATTACATTTCAAATATTAGATAGACCTCAACAAGATTTCTTATTAGACACTCAACCTACAAGACTGTTCCACCTACAACAAATTTACATCATAATTGCTCCAAACAATTTAACAACAACCACGCCATTTTTCTAATCTACTTGAAGTGGAAAAACATGATTTGAGAGCGTGTTTCAGGCCCAACCTAGTTTGAAATAATGGGGAGCTCTCAGATTGTGTCATCGTTTTAACAAAAGGTACAAGATTCACCCTCCAAGTTATTTCAAAAGGGAAAAAAAACAATACATTCAGTAAGCAATTCATACCTGACAGCAAATACTATTATTTTCTTTTTGTTATGGATATCTTTCATTTGTCCATGAACCCAAACATACACGCCATCCCTGAGGAGGAAAAAAATCATAAAACAGTTTGTCAAGAGCAACTGCAAATCCTAGATGCTCTTCTTCTTCAGGATCGTCAATATCAAGGACTGGAATGCGGGAGATGATGTGCCAGTCCTCCTGTGAGACCCTTGTGTGGGCGGACCTGAGGGGGAAGGTGAGGGTGAGGGTTGGAGCCCAATAGGCCCGTGGATCCCAGCGAGAGGTTGGACGAGCTACAAAGGGGGACATAGTCCCACATCGCCTGGGTGCGGGATGGTTATGTGCTATATATGTGCGAGGTTGGATCCCCATAGTAAGAGGCCTTTTAAAGCCGTGCGGGCCGGTTGGGCCCAAAGCGGACAATATCTTACTGTGCGGATCGGGTCGTTACACCTCCCTCTTGTCCTTCTTGCATTGTTTGTGTACATCACGATTGCAATCTGTAATCTCTAGGGACTGAAGAGTTGTGATTCGCTGCAGCCACTCTGGAAGGCTTTTCAGATTCTCGCAACACGATATTTGCAAAGATTAAAGCATAAGAAGGTATTGGATCCACTCTGGCAGAGCTGTCAACTGAGGCAATTTGAAAAATGTTAAATACTGAAGACACTTCCAACAAAGCAATTTGGGTAGATCCTCACGAGTTCTCAATCACCCCAATGCATTCTTCATGGTCTTCGAAGAGATGAAACTCCTCATGAGTTCCATCATCAAAGCTTGAAGACAATGTATCAAGAACCTTGTTATATGAACTAAGGAGGAAACCCGCCTTGGGTTCCAAGTGCAGTGGAGAGACAGTCTCATGAACAAGTATACTCTGAGAGACTATGAGGAGAACTAATAAAAGAAGAGAAGTGGTGATGAAAAGGGGATAAAGGAATGAGAGAATTCTAGGAAGGTATGGAGAGAAGAAGATGAAGTAGGAGAAGTATAATGGGTGAGAGTGTATGAAAGAACACAAGAGGAAGAGATCAGTGAGGAGAAGAGTTGAGAAATGAGTAGCTGAAATAAATTTAGCTATGAAAATGCAATTCCATAGCTACTTTCAATCCACCAATCCATCATAAAACAATCACACTATCCTTACTTTCATATCAAAACCAATTGTTAGACATTTCTGTATCTGTATTAATCAAAGAGATGCCATAGAACCTGAATAAAATTGAAAAACAAAGAGATTGACCTTTCTAGGGTTCTTAATCTGAAACATGAGAGAAAGGCCTCCAAATCCATCAAATGGATCAGCAAAGATGTCATATGAACCTCTTCTCTGCATCCATCAAATTCTACCAGAAAACATACCAAATGAAACACAAATTAGGCCATGATTCACTGTGATTTTGGTTGAACAACCAAATTGAGGCAAAACAACTAAAACTGTAGAAATGGTGAAACAGGAAGAGAATTTACGTGACCAAAATCAATCAAGGTAAAACTTGTATGATTCTCTCTAAATTTCTAACATTTTTCAATGTTGATTTGCTAAAATCAACTGATTTCATTCCACTAAACCCCCAATCCTCCAGTGGAGGAGGTGATTTCCTCATTGATCCACTAGACCTACAAGTTACAAACCCTAACTTCTTCTCATCATCAGAAACAACAGCACTGTAGTTACTATCAATCGATTTACAGTGGGATTAGACAGTAATAAACTAGTTTCTATACCTAGTTCATCAGGATCATCGTGAGGCAACGCTCATTCTGGAAGTCATCATCTTCCTCTTCCAATGTTGTCTCTTTCCATGCGAACCTGTTAGCTTGATCAAAATGAACTTAAGCTCAAAATAAAATGCAATTTCATACCAAATCAAATTAGCTATGAAAATGCAAATTCAAATGGATTCCACCTCAAAATAAAATTAACTGATAATTACCTTTGCTTGGTTTCTCTTTCCTCTATCAAGTGACAGTATCTCCTTCCCACCACTGGGCAAATCAAAGCAGCAATAGCTGAAATCCAAAGCATAATATCGCGCATTATATCAGCTAACACGTCAAATTCTTACAAACATTTACACCAAAATCCCCTAAAATTTTGTAGCATTTCATCAAACACTTCAAATTCTACCTAATTCACAATCAAACTTCTAACCAAAAAGCGATCAACGATGATCAAAGAATTCTTACCATGTTCCGTTTGAATTTATGCAGTAAATTCTGTAGCGATCTAGGGCAACTGTTGGAGATCGTCCATCACCCAGGTCTTTCACAAGTGACCGAGTGAATTCTGAGAAGAAAATCGATAAATTTGATAGCGAAATTCATCAAAATGTGAAAAGAATTTATTAGATGTTCAACGGGATACAACACCAACACAAGTTATCCAAATCAACAAGACTGAAGAAGATTGGGAGAGATCGAAAGAGTGATACAAGAGTTTGAGATCGATCGATGGAGAGTGAGAGAGAAATTTAGTTGGAGATCGAGATCGATTGAACATTGAGTGTAGTTTGAGATTGCGAGTTGGAAACTCAAATCAATCAAAAGGGTTTTTTGGTTTTGCAGTGAATTTACTTTGAGAAAAAAATATAAATGAATAATAAAAGGGATTTAGGCGGTCGTATTCAATTACGAATTTTAATAGATTGTGAAGGATTTTAAAATTCATTAAAATTCAGTGGTATTCAATTAAAGATTTAAAATAATACATGTAAATTTAGGGGTATTCAAATAACGATTTTAAAGGATTGTTTTAAAATCCATCAAAATCAGGGGTATTCAATTCATATTTTTCGAAAGTCTACCAAAATTCAATCTTCCCCCCTTATATTTCAACGGATTTGTATTGACTATTGTTAAATAACACCACCATTTTCGTTGAAAGACGCCACTATCCCATTTTTTTGTGATCTGCTGAAGGACACCACCACCTTCCCTTCTATTCTATCTTCATAGGAGCAGCACCACCATGCCCCACAACTTTCGACCACACCACCGTGCCCTACCACCGCTGGTTGCACCACCACCCGCATTTCCTCTTCTCTTTTGTTCTTGTTCTTCTTTTTTGCTATTATTATTCTTCTTCTTCTCATTTTCTTCCTCTTATTTTCTCTTATTTCGTCCTCTCTTCATCTTTGTTTTTTTTTTTCCTTCTGATTTCTTCTTATTCTTCTACTTTTTTCTTTGTTTTTTTTTTCTCGCCACTTCTTATTTTCCTTTTTTTTTTCTTCTTCGCTCTTGCGGAGGTTCCTGCAAGTGGAGGTTCCCCATTTGCCAGAACCTTCGCTAGGGCAAAAAGAAAAAGGAAAAGGAAAAAAAACAGAGAGAAAAAAATGGAGAAGGAAGAGAAGAAGAAGGAAAAAAAAAAACAGAGAAGAGGTGAGGGGGAGGAGGTTGAGAATAAGAAGATGAAAATGGGGAGGTGGGATGAGTGGTGGCGATGGTGATTGAAGAAGAAGAAGAAGAGGGGGGAGGAGGAAGAGATGTGGCGGTAGCGTGGTGGTGGTGGTGATTGAAGAAAAAAAAATGAAGAAGAGGTGGCGGGGATAACAATTTGAAGTAAAATAGTTATTTGTATTACTTTTGGACCATATATATATTTTTAATTTGAACATACAAACAATTGTTTAATTGATGTTTTATGATTTGTGTTGGCATGGATAACAATATAGGTGATGTTCTTTCATTGTTTTCTATGACTAATAACACATTTATAAAAATCCATTAAATTTATAAGAATCCATAGAAATTCATAACAAACCTTTATAAAATCTACAAAATCCAATCATTAAAATCAATCAAAATCCAGTGGATTTTGTAAAATCATTTGAAACTTTATAAAATCCACGAGATTTAAAATTCTTCAGAGTCCATTCAAATCCTGAATTGAATACCCCCACCTTACTTACTTTTATAAATAATAAATTTATTAAAATTATTAATAGTAACTTAAAGTCGATAATTAGTAACATCTTTTTGTGTTACAAGACTTGTAACACAATAAAAAGTTACAAATTAAAAAAATATTGATGTAACTAATTATCCATTTTGGTGTAGTGTTATGTGATTTTTGTTGTTGTGACTGTATTATTTTTCTCTTCTCATCTCTCCAAACAGAGACTCCACACATCTACACACCCAGACTTCCAAACCTTGCTAAACCATTGTTCCATCTCAAACACATAACCTAAGCTCATGGATTCATGATCCCAAGAGGGCTCGATTCGAGCAACATTCTCCTTAGGAAGTTCATTGACACTTGCTCTGGTTTAGGGTTTTCAGATTATGAATATTCGGTGTTTACTCACAAAACACATCCAGATATATATATTTGTACAACACCATTATCAAGGGTCTCTCTCAAACTAACTAAGCCAAAGAGGCTATCTTGTTGTATAATGGAGTTCAAGTTATGGGTTTTCGACTGGACACATTGACATCGGGCAGAATAGCGATTATCATGCAGGCTAGTTCTAACAGACAATTCACAGGGAAGAACACAAGAAGATTACCCAAAACACAGAGAAATACTCTAATGTTCAATTAAAATTATCAAAATCAAATGTATCCTACAATATTGAGGAAGAGCTCTATTTATAGTGCTCAAACAACTTGAATAATAAGCAGTCTATTCCTAAAAGAAAAAGTATGATCAAATACTAAAATAAGAAACAGTCTATTCCTAAAAGAAAAAATAGAATCAAATACTAAAATAACAAACAATCTATTCCTAAAAGAAAAAATAGAATCAAATACTAAAATAACAAGCAGTCTATTCCTAAAAGAAAAAGTAAAGCCTAATCCTAAAAGGAAACTAAAAATACTCCTAATTAAATTGAAAGACTACGAATAAGTTATTAGTAAATAACTTTGAGAGCGAATTAGGAACCCTAGAAACCCAAATTAGGAACCCTTGAAACCCTTCTGCATCAGTCGCCCCGGGTTGGAAAGAACTCGTCCTCGAGTTCACAACAGCTTCATCGGAATCCTCTAGCGGCAGCCCAGGAGGAAGATCCTCTGGTATCAGGTCAGAAAACTCTGCTAGTTGCTGCACCTCCACTGGCAAATTTGGATTCACGTCTGCTGCCAAATAGTAACCACTCATCATCCTAACATATCGCTTGATGGCTGGCCTATTGGTGAAATAACCTGGCCAATACGCATTTGCACAGGCTGCATATGGGAAGAAGTCATCAGTGTGAAATGGCCATGTCTCATTTACTGCATGCTTTGCATCAGTATATATTGATGGGGTGGAGTAAAGGACATTCACGCGCCCATCCATATTGACATAAGGAATGAACTTATCCATCTGCCTGAACCATGTATGAGCATAATAATACTTAAAATCTGTCCCCACCTGCCTCAAAGCTTCTTTTAGAGATTTTGCTTAAGGGATTTTGATCCTGGTTGGGCATCTCCAAGTCCGTAAACCTTACCTCAGTTTCCTCCAATGTTGACTCATCTTGGGTTGATTCAAGAGGATTCAACACTTCGACTTCACCCTGATGGAATTGCTTGAAGCCTGAATCAATATCTTCAAGGGATCTTGTTTCAGTAACTGGTAGCTCCAAGACGGTCTTCATGGGAATTAGATCGCGGTTGAGTAGGTGAAACTGTGCATTTCCACCTTCTGTTTCCTTTGGCTCTGGCTCCTCATGTTCATCAATGCTAGATTCAACAACTTTATCTAGTTGGTTGAATGTGTGATCAACATCTTCATTAGAATTCGCTTCAACACTACTCTCCCCCAACTCAAAGTCAGAAGAGACAACCCTTGATTGTTGATTCAAGAGGGTGTTGTGGCTCCAGAAAAGCTTCAGGTTTTACCAATTTCTGGGAGTCATCTTCAACATCTTTAGTAAAGTCTGCCATAAATTTTTGTAGCTGTGGGAGGCTCTCTTGCACCTCAGTTGCCAACTGTTCTTCCATTTCATTTGTGCTTGCTCTTGACTCTTCAATGCTAAAATCACCAACAGCGTCGAGTTCAGTCAACAGCCCTTCATCGATCTCTTTGAATTCCTCAAACAAGTCAACAACATTGGTTCTGTTTGTTGACAACTCCAAACTACTAGATGGCTCCTGGATCTCTTCATGGTCGCTGTCAGATGGTGGTGGCTGCTTCGACTCTAAATGAGTTAAATCTTCAAATGACACTCCCGAATCATAAACCTTTCGGTCTCTCTCTTAAATATCAAATAAATTATATTTGCTTTTCTTGTTCACTTTCAACTGTCGCTCACGCTGAAAACGCAAAATGGTTTTGCCAAACTCATCGAGCGCATTATTCTGTTCCCCAATTCGCTTATCCACAAACACAGAAGATTTGGCATTTTGTTTATATTCCTTCAATAGTGTATATTTCCTCAACGAGTGAAGTCGCTGAAATAAGGTTCGAGTGTAACCGAAAGGAAGAAAGTGACCCTTCATCTTCTTCTTCATCTTTTCCCAATCAGTGATCTTGGCCTTGCCCTGCTTGTCTCGTGCTCGCTTCAACTGCTCCCACCACGCAGATGCTCTGCCTTTGAGTTTGATGGCGACCAATTTCACCCTGACACGATCTGGAACTTACTTATACTCAAAAATATGTTCTACTTCATTCAACCAATCTACGGATCCTTCGGCCTGTAACGTACCAGAAAACTCGGGCAGATCCACTCTGAATTCGAGGTCTCTATGACGATCCTCCCGACCACGGTGCTCCTAGAATCGAGCATGATGGTTATACGGGTTTTCGAAACTGGAATCAGAATCGTGATTTTCCATCTCACGATCACCGAAATCCTGCACCGTTAGATGCCGAGTTAACTCTGCAACTTGCCTCTGTAAATCCTCAATCATCACATCCTGAACGTTACGATCACGGTTTGGGGCTTCCTCGTTCGAAACCTGCCCGCGACGACCACGACCACCAGCCATAGAAACTGATGAAATCTCACCCCAAGAAGATGTTGAAGCTCTGATACCAACTGACGCCGGGCAGAATAGCAATTATCCTGCAGGCTAGTTCTAACAGACAATTCACAAGGAAGAACATAAAAAGATTAACCAAAACATAGAGAAATACTCTAATGTTCAATTAAAATTATCAAAATAAAATGTATCCTACAATATTGAGGAATAACTCTATTTATAGTGTTCAAATAACTTGAATAATAAGCAGCTTATTCCTAAAATAAAAAATATAATCAAATACTAAAATAACAAACAGTCTATTCTTAAAAGAAAAAATAGAATCAAATACTAAAATAACAAGCAGTCTATTCCTAAAAGAAAAAGTAAAGCTTAATCCTAAAAGAAAACTAAAAAGACTCCTAATTAAATTGAAAGACTACGAATAAGTTATTTAGTAAATAACTTTGAGAGCAAATTATGAACCCTAGAAACCCAAATTAGGAACCCTAGAAACCCTTATGCATCACACATATTCATTCCCCTTTGTGTTAAAGGCTATTGTTCATTTGTCTGCAGTTGAAATTGGGTAATTGGTTCATGTTCAAGTTGTTAGAATTGGGTTTGGTTCGGATGTACATGTTGTGATAGGTTTGATTCAGATGTATTCGTCTTGTGGGGTTATTTCTGATGCTCGGGCTTTGTTTGATAAAATGACTGAAAGAGATATTGTTTTGTGGAATGCAATGGTGGCGGGATATGCAAAAGTTGGGGATGTGGACAGTGCAAGGGTGGTCTTTGAACAAATGCCTGAGAGGAATGTGATATCTTGGACTGCAGTGATTGCGGGTTATGCACAAATGAACAAATACAATCAGGTTGATTTGTGATATCTTTATCGAACCCGTCTAAGTGTCGAGGAAAACAGCGAGGGACCCCACAGGTAGGGGGGGACCGTCCATCCCCCTCGGGATGCGCGCTTGACTTTTCAAAGCACGCATCCCGGGGGGATGGACGCCCCCCCCCCCCCCCCCCCCCCACCTCTCGTTGTTTTCCTTGCCATTTCCCTCGACATTTAGAATTTTTCATCTTTATCAATCATGTTAAGGTGAATTCATTTATTTATTTTAAAAGTTTTATTCAACACATTGTATTCGATGCAATCAGGTTGATTTGTGTGTTATTGTTTTTGGTTTGGTTTGTTCCAGTTCATAGCATTGATGAGGAACATGCGCCGGAGTTGTACAAACCTTCAGGAAAATACTTGAGAGGATGATACAATTGAGACATGAAAAAAAAAGTGGTAAATTAACTCGTTCTTTTTCATTTTATCTCAATTTACTTTGATGATGCAATTTTACTTTTCTAGTATTGATGTGCTTTAGTGATTTTTTGACGATGAACACCATGTGCTTTAGTGATTTATTGTGGCTTCCACTCTGTAACTCACTTCTTGCAATTAGCACTCCTATGACTTCTTAAAGTTGTTTCCTGAATCTTTTTATATTTGGGGTTTCCAACTTCATGTATACTCAACTTCCACCTGATACTGATACTAAACGAGTTTTAGTCAAAAATAATGAGTTTTTTCTACAAAAATCCTAGCAAAACCAACCCCATTTTAAATTCTCCACAAAGAATAGGCTCTCTGCCTTGTTATAGGTTGAAGTCCCTTCTGCTTATGAGGAAACATAGTATCCTTCCAAAGACAACAAAGGGCTTTTCACCAAATGTGATGTGCCATGTACAACAACCAGCAGGAGGGCATGAGATATGATATGAACTCCATAAAATTACTTTTGTCTCCTGTTCTTTTATTTTTTTTCTCTTTTGCTTTTGATTTTGTTGTTTATTTTAGTTTATCTTTAGTTAGTAAATGCCTTACCATATATGAAGTAATGGACAATGGTTCGTGATCTATAGCAAGTTGGCAACCGTGAGTTACCATATAGAAAATTAAACTTTACTAACATTTATACTTGTTAATGTCGAATGTAGCTTTTTTTTTTGCAACTATGTCGTATCAACTACAGTGTTTCCTCCCGCCATGGTCCAAATAGTGGTAGTGATGTACATCCAAATGATCCTTATTTTGATGAGCTTGGTGACCATGATGGTGATGAAGAATGATTCAAGAAGGTGTGGGTATGAATAGATGATGAGTTAATGAGCTTAGTATTACTAGAGTAGACTTAGTTAATTTTTGGACATCAAAATGATGTAAATTGATATCATTATTGTATGTGACTTTGCAAATGCAATGAAAGAATCCAATATTTTTTTATGAATGAAAATTTTACTATTTTGATTTTAGGTTGGGCATTACACAAAAAATAGGTGGTGTTAATTAAGAGTATGTGCTAATAGATAGCTACAATAAATGGGTGAAGAATGAGTTGTCACAAATATAATTAAAGTGTGACAAAAAATTCATTACAGGTAGATAATATTAATGTATGAAATCACTACCGTGACAAACTGTTCCTAATGTATAAATTATATAAGTGAGGAAAGATTCCTCACAGAAAGTTTATAATAGATATTTAAATCACTATCGTGAGAAACTGTTTCTCACATATAAATAACATAAGTGAAGAACGATTCGTCACAGAAAGTCACTACACGTGACGTCAGATTTTCATTACGCATAACACTCTACAGTGACGACATTTTCATCACCCATGTTGTAATTGTATATTCACGCGCTAAGTATGTGAGGAACCACGTGCCACGTAAGCGGACTTTCCGTGATGAGTTGTGAATTCATCACCTAATAATTTCTTTGACGCCCTTCATGTGAGGGACGCTGTGTCGACTGAAATTTGTCACCGTTGCTTAACGGTGACGAATAAACATGTTTCAGTGAGGAATAACGTTCGTCACCAAAGCCCAAATTTCTTGTAGTAATAGGGAGAAACTTTGGGATCTGTACTGGCTCTTTATTCGAGCATTAGCCAAAACCCTGGAATTCAATAAGTTGGGGAAAAAATCCACAAAAAACATATTCGCAAGAAAACTGTGTAGCATGTCAACGAAGAGTTTCAATATGGGAGTAGACACATCTTCAGCATCTGAGAACTGCCCTCCACCATTGTTCAATGTTCATTCCGCATTCTTCAATAACAAAATCAACAAATTTATTTGCACTACCCTTATAATGTAAGTCATTGAGGTCCTAGTGCTTCCACTATATCTAACCAACCTTTAGTATCTATTTGTTCTCAAAACTCTTCAATTAGTTGTTTTGAGTTTGAAAACTTCATAAAAATGTGCCCTTTTCTAATTTTTGTTCAATTTCGCTTGTTGCCATTTCAGTTAGGATACCATTGAAAGATCGGAAATTCTGTAGTCACTAGAGAAAGCAAACAAAAGCAGTTCTTGCTATGGATAAGCGAATCGCAGACACTTGAGAATAGTAATAGGATTCATTCAAAGTTGTTTCAATAGTAACATGGAACTTCCCTCCTACAGCACGACTCCTAATTAGAGAATGATCTCCACGAAGATCTTTTTCCTAAACTACACCTTCGATGGCCTGGTAGAACCGAGACTCCTTGCACTATAAATAAGACATGAGGTTGGTAAGCTAAGGGATGCTACAAATTCCCTGATACAACATTACACCTTCCTCATATCCATGTCTGACTTTAGCATCGAAGTGTCATCGACCACCATAGCGGTGGTTTGTGGCTCACGTGTGTTTGCTTCCTAGTTAGAAGCAGAAAGCTGGTGTAGTTGCTTGTCCGAAGCTGATCCTTCCATGGCCTCACTCACACCATAAGGTGGGATGTTAGCTCACTTCATCTCACTTATTTTTTTTCTAAACTCTACAAATACTACAACTACTTCTCTCTCAAAAGTGTTATTTCCAAAGTATGTTTCAAGTGTGATTCGAAGTGAGACGAAGTATATCCAAACATGGAGGTATTTATAGGTGAAATGAGGTTAGGTTAATACTAGGATAAAGTGATGATGGTGTTGGTGGATAATAATGTTGTGTTGGTGGATAATAGGGTTGTTTCCAGTTTTAGCAAACATATAAGCTTGAGGGAACTATGGGGAGTGGCTTATAAGATTAGAATGATAAGAAATGCATGTGGTATATGAAGGAGAATGGTTTGCATACAGAAGAGGTTGTAATGTGCACAATATACTTATTTAGTTTATTGAAACAATTGTTCAAACTACAAGCTTATTTAATTCATTCAACATGCTTCATAACCTACTTTCACTCTCTCATGTTTTTAACACTAATAGCACATGTCTACATGAGCAGTGATACAGTTCTCATTACAATGCAAGAGAAAAAATGATGAAATATCCATAAGATCGATCAGAAGTTCTAATGTATTTGTTGGTTCCTATTATCAAGTAACAGTATGGTTGCCTTCCCCAAAAAAAAATGTGACAGTATGGTTATTAGTGTGATAATAGTAAAATTATGATTATTGTATGAAGAAATTGTACTCTGTCTACACCATATCCATGCCTTCAGCAAGGGTTTTATCTACAATTTGGCTAAGCACTTGGGGTTCAGCTCCATTTCAGAATAGCAACTCATTAACAATTCTTTTATTAAATAATGGAATACCATAATGATGCAAGCAATAGCAACAAGAAGCATATAAGATTAGGATATGCTCGACAAAAAATGTGAAGATCACCCAAGTGCTCATTTGTTAGCAAATATTTACGATGACAATGATTACAAAGATTGTCAAAGCAGTCATATTAGAAGACATTCTGAATTTGACACAGTACCAAGGGAAGGAAAAAATAAGGTCATACAAATGCAAATGAAGGTGGTACCAATGAGTTTTGACAATGGATCTAGAGGACCAGGCATTGGGGTGGTGAGATCAATTGGGAGCTTAGCAACTATATATGGACAGGAGAGTTGAAGTGAGCAAATTGAGTGAACAGAGACACAAGGAAGCCATGGCTCGCGTTGATGCAATCCAGATCAAAGCATGAAGAGAAGACATGCCAAACTGGCTTCTGCTATATATAAACCAATGACAAAATGGAGCAGAGTATTTGGATTCATTGAAGGTTCCATTTACAAACCGATGCTTTTCCATTTTCAACAACTGATGAGCTTATATTTGAGTGTTTTGATCTGCCTTTGGTTAAATGTCTTTATATGTATAACTGAAACCAAGTATAGTACTCACACTTTTAACAGTTTATTCTTTGAGTGATGGATGATCTAAGAGTTTGTTCATCATTATCTTTAGGTTTCACATTTCTAACACTTTCTTCGTTGAGACCAAGTGGCTTTTACTTCCCTAGTCGCTAAGCAGACCAGGAAACTAGGATCATATACATTCAATGGTATTCTATTGTGAGAAAAAACTTCAACACTTGATTACTTATCAAATCAGTGAGAAAAAAACTTTAACACTTAATCCTCACAGCAGGGAGTTTTGGTGTTGTTGCAGTAGATGCTTTTGGGAGAGTGTGTGCAAGATTGGTTGACACGATCCCGGGCTGTATTACAGATAGTACAATGGCCGAATATTTTGCTGCTGAAGCTGCTTTGCTACTCATCCAGGCGAGACAGTGGACATAAGGTCTGCTTCTAGGTGATTCTAAGAACCTGCACTCTCTTTTGCAATAAAAAATGGAGGACCGAGGCACAAACTCAAGGTGGATGTAGCAACTTATAGTTTGTAGCATTCAGTCACTTCTTTCAAGTCTTTCTAGATGATCTTGTAATTTTATTCCTAAAACTCTTAACCAGGAGGCACACCATTTGGCATTCATTGCCGCACAAACATTTTGTAACCGCATTTAGTTTATATAATATTGGCAGTATGCATTATAAAAAAAAAAAAAAAAAAAAAAAAGTCGGTGATAATGATTCTATCCTTGAGCAACAGGGGTTTTAAGACACCAAGACCTTTTATATCATGAACAATTAGTTAGATTTACAAGGCTAAATCACTCCCTCATTTTCTTCAATTGATTAGAACTAGGAATTTCCTTAATGATCACCACCCAATAACTTGTCAATGGTCGCGCACCTGCGCGCATCCCTTGATCTACTATACATAGCAACGATATTGTCCCCAACTTAAACACCACCATATTGGGCCTTCCATCTGGGCCTAGGTGGTGTGGGATTTTCTCTAGAAGGTATCGTTGCTATTGGGGAGTGGACTTTCTCCCTTATAAACATTTGTCACAATTCCTCCTTACTTGATGTGGGACTATTCAAGCCAATACTATCCCAACAATCTCCACCTTTCACACGAATTGTCACACATCCAACAATCCATCCGCTCGATCTGCAACATCTCGAAGTACATCTCCTCCTCGAGTGTCTTGCGCAACCACGATTCCGAGAGTAGTATTCGGTGTACGGGCTTGACTATTTCCGGCGTTGTTGGCTCCACCTTATTGCAACCACTGCACTAACTCCACCTCCCCCAAGACTTGTAGGATACTCACTTGGCAAGGATCCTGAGCCTCACTCTGGATCGTTCACTTGGAGGACATGCACTCCACCTGGACCTGCCTCGCTGCCTTGTGCCTATTCTCCTTAAACGATGTGCCGCCTGCACCTCCATCTCGCCAAATCCCCACCGAACCGTCAGCTCTAATACCATTTGTTGGGGTGTCACACACCTACGCACACCCCTTTGTCCACTATACATAGTAACGATATTGTCCCCAACTTAAACACCACCATATCGGGTTAGGGGTGTGGGGTTTTCTCTAAAAGGTCTTTACTATTAGGGAGCAGTGTTCTAAAAATCGGCCTAGGCGGCCGCCTAGGCGCTAAAAGGTGGAAAACCGCCCAGATTAATGGTTGGGCGGTTCTGGGCAGTATGGGCGGTTCTGGGCAGTCTGGGTGGGTCTAGGCGGGTCTGGGCGGGATCTAGGCGAACTCTAGGCGGGGTCTGGGCGATTTTTTTTTTTTTATTATTTTTTTTTAATGAGGCTGATTGTGTTCTTATTTTATTTTTCTTTCCTATTTTTTAGAAATAAACTATTTAATTATTTTTTATTCAGTATATGTCTAAATGTAGCAAAGGATGATTACTTAATGGAATTATCAAATGATCTGCCGATACCAATTTTACTAATGTAGATTTTATCAAACATAATTGAGGTTATTCATGCAATTTGAAGAAAAATAAAAGAGTACACAAATTCAAATTTATATAAAGTACCCATCATGACCAACTTCAGTCATTTGAGTTTTAATAAATTTTGTTCACGATTGTTAATTTTTCATGTTTTTAAAATTTGCATATGTATATTGGCATTAAATTGGATGTAATTGATAAGGTATTATGCTTACTTTTGTAAATTATTAAAGTTATAATACAAAACCTAAGACCGCCTAGGCGCCGCCTAGGAACCCGCCTAGGCCCCTGGGCACTAGGCACCTGCTCGCCGCCCGCCCAGCGCCTAGCAATTTTTAGAACACTGTTAGGGAGTGAACCACTTCCTTATAAACATTCATGACGACTCCTCCTTACTTGATGTGGGACTATTCAAGCCAACATAATCCTAACAATCTTCACCTTTGGCGCGAATCGTCACACATCCTACAATCCATCCGTCCAGTCCAAAATATATCGAAGTACACCTCCTCCTTGAATGCCTTGCGCAACCACGATCCTGTGGGTAGCACTCGGTGTACGAGCTCGACTATTTTTGGCGTTGTTGGCTCCACTTAGTTGCAACCACCGAAATAACTCCACTTCGTCTGGACTTGTAGGATACTCACTTGCCAAAGGTTTGGCATCTAACCCTGGATCGTTCACCTGGAGAACCTGCGCTCTACCTGGACCTGGCTTGCTGCCCTGCGCTCCTCCTTGAATGATGCACCATCTGCACCTTCTCCTCGCCAAGTCCTCGCCGAACCACCGGCTCTGATACCAATTGTTAGCGCGTCGCGCACATGCGCGCACCCCTTGGTCCACTATATATAGCAACGATATTGTCCTCAACTTAAACACCACCATATCGGACATTCCATCTGGGCCTAGGTGGTGTGGGGTTTTCTCTAAAAGGCCTTGTTACTATTAGGGAGTGAACCACTTCCTTATAAACATTCATGACGACTCCTCCTTATGTGGGAATATTCAAGCCAACACTACCCCAACAATCTCCACCTTTGGCGTGAATCGTCACACATCCTACAATACATCCACTCGATCCGCAACATCTCGAAATACACCTCCTCTTCGAGTGTCTTGCTCAACCACGATCCTAAAAGTAGTACTCGATATACGAGCTCGACTTTTTCCGACGTTGTTGGCTCCACCTCGTCCAGATTTGTAGGACACTCCCACTTGGCAAAGATCTGGAGCCTTTCACCCTACAAGGCATCCACCCGTATGCAACATCTCGAAGTACATCTCCTCTTCGAGTGTCTTGTGCAACTACGATTCACCCTACAATGCATCCATCCGGTACGCAACATCTCAAAGTACATCTCCTCTTCGAGTGTCTTGCGCAACCATGATCCTAAAAGTAATACTCGGTGCACAGGCTTGACTTTTTTCCAGCGTTGTTGGCTCCATCTATTCGCAACCATTGCACTAAATCCACCCCGTCCGGATTTGTAGGACACTTCCACTTGACAAAGATCTGCAGCCTCACCATGGATCGTTCACCTGGAGGAACTGCGCCTACCACTTGTTAGGGCATCGCGCACCTGCGCACACTCTGAACATATTGGGCCTTCCATCTAGGCCTAGGTGCGGTGTAGAATTTTCTCCAAAAGATCTCGTTGCTATTAGGGAGTGAACTATCTCCCTTATAAACCTTAGTGACGACTTCTCCTTACTTGATGTGGAACTATTCAAACCAACACTATCCCAACACAACTCAGATTTTATTCTTCAAGAAACCTGATCGTCAAACGTGTTCATTCTTTCCTTCTTGTCCTTGATTACAAAATAACATCCTCAAGCACAACATATGGGTGTTCCGCAACAATGTTTGTCTTTTGCGTTTCAATTTTTTTCATCAAAGTTGGATTTGTCGAGTTTGATGTTCTTAAAACAATTATTCCATTTATAACAAGAATATTCTGTAAAACAATGGTATGGAAAAAATAATATACCAGGATAAGTTTTTCATTATACAAGCAAGGGTATTTATACAAGAAGTATCCTAGTAGCTTTAGATAACTTCTGATAAGAATACAATTCAATTTCCACAACTACAATATTCCTAAGATTTCCACAACTACAATATTCTAATCATATCCCTATAGTATCCTAATCATATCCCTATATCATAGGAGAATCATTGATTCTCAACACCCCCCCCCCCCCCCCCCGCAAGTTGGAGAGTGGATGTCAAGAACTCCCAACTTGTGCAACATGCCATTGAAAGCGTCTTTTCCTAACGGCTTTGTGAGCACGTCCGCTACTTGCTGAGATTAAGTTACATACTTGGTTTCAACTGAACCATTTTGAATTTTTCTCTAATGAAGTGGCAATCTATTTCAATATGCCTTGTTCTCTCATGGAAGACCGGGTTAGCCGCAATGTGCAAAGCAGCTTGATTATCACAGTAAAGCATCGCTATCTCCGGATGTGACACTTGTAGATCTCGCAATAAGTTGTGCAACCAGGTTATTTCACAACAAGCACTCGTCATGGCTCAATACTCGGCTTTTGCTAAAAAGAGGGAAACAATTTTCTGTCTCTTTGTCCTCCAAGATACCAATGAATTTCCCAGAAAGACACAATAACCTGTTGTTGATCTTCTAGTAGTGGGACAACCAGCTCAATCCAAATCACAATAAGTTGTTAAACGCAAAGAATTATGAGCTGGAAAAAAAAAACTCTTCTTGGAAAACTTTTAAGATACTTCAAAATACGGAGTGCTGCATCCCAATGTGGTTTCCTTGGTTCATGCATGAACCTGCTAAGGACATGAACTGCATAAGTAATATCAAGCCTGGTGATGGTCAAATAGATAAGGCGACCTACCAACCTTCTATATTTTTGTGGATCTGCAAGCAATTCACCTGTGTCTGACAATTTGAGATTTTGTTCCATAGGAAAGGAAACTGGTCGTGTTCCTAATAAAGCTTCATCTTTAATAATATCAAGAGCATACTTTCTCTGAGAAATTGCAATACCTTTCTTGGAACGAGAAACCTCAATACCCAAAAAGAATTTTAAATCCCCAAGATCTTTGATACGGAAACGATTATGAAGAAATTATTTGAAGGTATTGATGGCACCCAAATCATTTCCTGTAATCAATATGTCATCAACATAAATCAAAAGGGCGGTGAATGATTTCCCTCTATTATGTGTGAAGAGGGAGTAATCAGTTTTAGATTGAACGAAACCAGCAGCTTGTATGGCATCAGAGAACTTAGCAAAGCATTGACGAGAAGCTTGTTTTAGGCCATATAGGGACTTGTTGAGGCAACATACCAGATTCTCTCCCTGGCGTCGTAGACCGGGAGGTGGGAGCATATAAATTTCTTCATAAAGATCACCATGAAAAAAGGCATTATGAACGTCGAGCTGATGAAGAGACCAAGATTGAGCTGCAGCAATGGCAGGGAGACAGCGAACTGTGATAAGCTTGGCAGTGGGAGAGAATGTGTCATGGTAATCAATGCCCTCAGTCTGAGTGTACCCTTTAGCAACCAAGCGAGCCTTATACCACTCGATTGAACCATCAGAGTGATTGGTTCCTTATCGGGAAGAAGAGAAGTAAGAGTCCAAGTGTGATTTAGTTCCAACGCTTGAAGTTCGGAGAGCATAGCTTGTTGCCAATTTGGACCTGAGGCAACATCCTCATAAGTTCGAGCCTCCACATGACGGCTGATGTTGTAAATGAAAGCTAGATGGGATGGTGAGTATCGATGGTAAGAAATAAAATTGGACAAGGGATAGCGAGTACTTGATGAGGGAACTGGAGACGAAGACTCTGATTGGATGGATGGTTGCAATGTGATGACATAATCCTGGAGGTGGCTAGGTAAATTTTTGGTACGGTCTGACCGACGAGGAGGTGGTGCGGTTGGTGGAGAGACATAAACGGGAGAAGTAGGAAGCACTAGTGGGGAACTTTCAGATGAAGAGGAAGGGTTACCTGGTGAGGGAAGGGTGTGGTCAGTAAGAGAAGGGAGTTCTGTGTTAGCGGGTAAAGGAGTAGATGGAGTAGGAAAGATGACAACCCTGGTGAATCATCGGGTAGGCTAGTATGTAAGGCATCATGGTGGGTTAGTGGTGGTAAGGGGCCCGAGGAAGGGAAATGGTTGAATTGGGTATGTTCGGTCTTGAAAGGAAAAATATTTTCATGAAACGACTAGTAAATATTTTTCGAGTGGACAAATCATAAAGTTTGTAGGCCTTTTGCCCATGAGGATAGCCAAGGAAAACAGATTGCTTAGCACGTGGATCAAATTTGTGAGAAGTGTAGATATGTTTGGCATATGCAAGACACCCAACAACCTTTACATGTGTATAGGATGGTGTTGCATTATACAATTTCTCAAATGGGGTTTTGTGGGAAATAAGTAGGACGGGCAACCTGTTGATCAAATGAACTGTTGTGAAGTATGCATTCTCCCCAGAGATGAAGAGGGAGGTTAGCTTGAAAGCGTAAGGCCCGTGTAGTTTCAAGGATATGACGATGCTTACGTTCGGCAACACCATTTTGTTGTGGTGTGGCAACGCAAGTATGTTGATATAAAGTTCCATGATCTTTGAAAAAATCCCTTAATGAAAAAAATTATCCCCCATTATCCACACGAATAGCTTGTATGGTGGTATTAAATTGGGTTTTAACCATGGAGAAAAAGGATTTGAGTAGTTCTTGTGTTTCATTTTTGTGGTGCATAAGAAATACCCAAGTAAATCGAGAGAAATCATCCACAATTAGGGGTGGGCACGGGATGGGATGGGATGAAATATACCCATCCCGTTCATATGGGATCGGGACGGGATCAGCGTGTTGCATGTGACTGCTGCGAAGGTTATCATCATATAAGAGCGTGAAAAATAACTTTCTTATAATTAGATATAGATGTGGCATGCAAATATAAGGGTAGCCACTAAATCCCCTAACAATGAAGTCGAGTGGGCTGACTTTTAGAAAATGACATTATAAATGGGACCCACTAAGAGTATTGTGTCGCTGCGATGGCCTCTCAACTGATTTTACAATTTCATTACTGTGAGAAACAAAATTCATGGTTCCTTGACAAAATGACATTTCATATTTTGTTAGGGAAGAAATATAGACATATTGGTGATGCTCTAACTTATTCATAATGGTTTACCATCAATACATATATTGTAATTAAAAAAAAATATTTTTACAGCCCGGGGCATCTCAAATTCTTGGCTCCGCCCTTGAATGTTCCCTTCTGAATATGTATTACTCAGTTAATTGTTATTTTTCATCTTCACCTGGGTATTATCAATATTTGGAAGTTAAATAATTGGAGCCACTTTTATTGGGAATCCAAGCAACAGTATGCTATCTTTCTCTTGCTTAATGAATATTTATTTCTTGAAATAACATTTCTCTTACCACTGCAAACACCATGAGTTTCTGTCAGTCATCTGTAAGTTTATATGAATAAAAAAATATTAATAATAAATATTAAAAATTAGCTCGGGACGGGACGAGATTGGTGGGATTGAAAATCTTCATCCCATCCCATCCCATTCTAGATCGGGACGGGATCGGGATGGAATTATTCAATCCCATTAAGACCCGAAAAAATCGGGACGGGACGGGATCGGGATCGCAGGATGGGATGCCCACCCCTATCCACAATTGTTAGGAAAAACCGAGCCCCAGAGATTGAAGGAGTTCTGTGAGGCCCCCAAATATCACAATGAATGAGGGGAAAAGGTTTCATAGTGAAAATTGAACTTTTGCTAAACAGAATGCGAGTCTGTTTTGCCAAATGACAGGCGTCACAAACATTATTCAAACTAGAGGAACAATTTAACAAAGTTTTGCCTAAAACATGTAAACATGAAGAAGAAAGGTGACCTAAACGGCGATGCCATAAGTCTGCGAAAGCGGAAGCAAGGTAGCTGGCTGGTTTGTTGGTAGATGGTGCTTGGTCAGAAACCAATGCCACTAAGTGATAAAGCCTGTCACGTTGTTTACCCAAACCAATCATCATCCTCGTTGCTAGGTCCTGCAAGATACACCAAAAAGGAAAAAAAAAAAAAAAAGTCACTGAACATTGTAATCCCTTTGTAATGCGACTGACAGACATGAAATCGACTTTAAAGGTAGGAACATATAAAACATTTTTCAAAGAAATATGAGAATTAAGAGATAAAGTTCCAGTGGAACTAATGGGTGTTGTATCTCTACTTGGCAACATTACTGGCTGCATAGAGGGATTTTTAGCTTTGGCTCTAAGCAGGTGAGAAGCTTAGGTGATATGGTCTGTGGCGCCACTATCAATAATCCAATTGAGATCATGAAAAGGTTTGGTATTACCTGAGGATTGGTGGGAGTCTTGTTCGCTCATCATATTTTGAATCTGTTGATATTGGATCTCAGATAAGTTAGGCATGATAGTTTGGATTTCTTCTAATGTTGGGTTTGAGTTCACATGGTTCACAGTCCTGGTGTTTGCTCCCCTTTTGTTGCGACTTCCCTTAGGCTTATTAGAACCATGCAAACGGTGTCCGGATGGAAATCTGTGCAACTTGTAACAAGTATCAACAATATGGTGGTCTCGGTTGCAGTATGTGCAATGCAAATGTGTCTTACTAGCATTAGTAGGTGTTTGGCCTTGACGAACTGCCATGGCTACGGACTCAATGGAAGGACAGGTACCTTGACGAACTACCATGGCTGCGGACTCAATGGAAGGATGGGATGTGCCCAACTCTCTTTGTTTTTCTTCCTGTGTAATAAGGGAATAAGCCTTGCGCAAAGTAGGCAAGGGTTGCATGAGCAAAATCTGTCCACGAACTGCACTATAAGACTCATTAAGCCCCATAAGAAATTGCATCAGAACATTGCGCTCATCACGCTCCATGTGTTTTTTTATAGCACCACAAGAACACAAGGGCAGATCATTATATGAGGGCAATTCATCACATAATTTGTTTAGTTTTGTGAAATAACTTGCTACAAACATTTGTTCTTGAGAAATAGAGGAAAGATCCCGCTGCAACTGAAAGATTCTTGGAGCATTGCTTTGAAAAAGTCTTTCTTTGAGATCCTCCCAAACCTCATGCGTTGTATATGAATAAATCACACTGTCTGCGATGTCAGGTTCAATGGAATTAAGGATCCATGAAAGCACCATGTCATTGCAACGTTGCTAAAGAAGAAACTTGTTCAAGTTTGTCTCTTCCGTGGGTACCTCCAACGTTCCTCCAAGCACCAATCCAGGGTGATCAAAGTGATGGATAAAACAAGGGCTAAAAGTTTCATGGTTCCTCCCAGCCAAAGAAATCTCTGTATTATCGCCCATGGTAAAGGGATGACGAAAAAAAGATGACTATAGTGATAGATGGCGGCTGAAACAAGAGCTAGGATTAACCTGGCTCTGATACCATATAAAACAATGGTATGGAGAAAATAATATGCCAGGATAAGTTTTTCATTATACAAGCAAGGGTATTTATACAAAAAGTATCCTAGCAGCTTTAGGTAACTTCTGGTAAGAATACAATTCAGTTTCCACAATTACAATATTCCTAAGATTTCCACAACTACAATATCCTAATCATATTTCTATAGTATCCTAATCATATCCTTATATCATAGGAGAATCATTGCGTGCATTATTAAGAGTGAAACAATTAAGAAAATTTTGAGGAAATAGAGAACAAATTTTGAATAACTATCGTGGAGAACATTGGCAAAAGTGTATTCTAGCAAAGTTATCAAATATTCTAGACAGGGGCGGATCTACCTTATAGCTAAGGGGGGCATTTGCACCCTTTAGCTTTTTAAGAAACTCCACCAAATTTACAATATTTGCAATTTTGCCCATCTTTAAAATTTTAGATTGCCCCCTCTTATAGATAATGGAATACAAATATACACAAAATCGAAAACCCTTTGCAAGTTTGCAAGCCTTCGCAAGTTCACATCTCTGCCTTCTCAATTGCCTAAAACGATTTCGACAAAGATCGATTTTCTCCAATCCCCTCCAAACGCACAAGACGATTTCAACGGAGATCAATTTTTCCAAACGCACAATACGATTTCGATTAGACACAGATCGATTTATGGAGGTGGTCTTACTCTCTTTCTCTCTCTTGCTTGTTTGCTCCTCATCGACATTCTTCAGTCTTCACAGTAGCCTGCTTTAGCTAAGCAATTGGATGGTAACATTCTTAATATTATCAGTTGTCCACCAATTGTAGCTCAGTTGATCAGATATCAACTCTCCTGTGAGAGGTTGCGGGTTCGAGACTCACCAGTTAGGATTTTGTGAGTTTTCACCTGATTATTAGGAGCACATGTGCTACGCCGTGGATGAGCCGTCTTTATGCAAGGTTGAGACAACGGACCAGAGCAAAAGCAGGTCTCCATGCGAGATGAAGGCGATGAAGATATTAAGTGGCAACAATACTGTAGCCTTCGAGCCTGGTTTGGTAAACCCTATAAAGTCAGTTATGTAGCCTTCGGCCATGGATTACTAAATAAATAAAAAAGGGTCAATGACCTAATTTAAAATAAATAATAATATTATTATTAATAAATATTAATATTACCAGTTGCAACTACCAGTGTCGAGAAAGTTTTTTCTACTATAAAGATTATAGGGAATCAATTACGTAATCAAATGGGGGATCAATGGAGGCAGATAGGTTGATTACATATGTTGAGAAATATATATTTAATGGAATCGATGATGAGGTGGTTATACAACATTACTAGAACATGAAAACTCGCAGAGAGTTTATACTAAAATCCAATGTGCAACAACATTGACACATAAAATATGTTTCTATTGTATTATTTTTAAAACTTTGTTTTAATCATATTTATCTATTTATTTTATGAATTAAATTATCTGTGATTTATTTTTTGGCACCCCTTTGTCTGCAATCCTGGCTCCGTCCCTGATTCTAGACAATCATCCTTGTAATATTTAAATGGACGAAACATGGAAGAAAATGTATATTACAAAACACTTATACGACACTCAGAACTCACGTACAAAAAGTACTTGAAGCTTAGAAGTAACTATACTATATAATCAACTTAAAATGAAACAAACGTAAATCATGGCTACAAGACCATAACATCAATCCCCAGGTTGCATTGTGCCCAAAAAAAAAAGCCCTAATAATTCAAACATATTCAGAGCTTTTAGTCAGCTAAATTATTTTTTTTCGATGGCATCTACATAAAATATGGCGAGAATTGCGGGATCATTTTAGCATTGCAAATGAATGAAATCGTATATGCCTACATGTTCATTGAGAAGCAAAAATCAGTATGGCAATCAGAGATTAGGTACTGGAATCTCAGTATTGCCACAATTATATAACCAAGTTTAACTCTTATTCTTAAAATCCAGTGCTAAACAGTGTGCAATTATTGTGCCAGGAGTACACAACCACTGCTGCGAAGATCGCCATTCAAAAACATGATAGGTTATATAGTCATGACGAATCCTGTGATGGACTTTTCCCGTTAGATCATAAAATGAACAAGAAGCATATCAAAATGGCCTACATCCCCGCTTCTGTCATAGCTTGTAATTGTCAAAAGCTTCTCGATCTCAGGACATCAAATGCTCAGAACTTGCAAGTTTTACTCTTAACACTTTTAATATATATATTATATATATAATAGGTTCACCATACTATTGCTTTCTACCATATTGGGAAAGTGTATTCCTATGTTAACTTTTGTTTGGTGTGTTGGTGGTGCTAATTCACATGTTATTGTTGAAAATCAAATACCTTTAAAATGCTTCATTCAATAAATAAATCTCAGGGCGGACCCTGGGCACGAATTGGTGCTACTCTTTTCTGGGCACCAATCACACTTATCGGCAAACAATGCAATCAACAAAAATGTTTTTCGAAATCATTATACATAATTGGTGCTACTCTTATTTGTAAAACGTGCAATTTCTTCAATTTCACTGGAAGCACCTAAAACTCTCCTTGATTCAGCTGGATGATCAGGAACAACAATTTCAGTCTTCAATTCGTGTTGTATACCTTGCAGAAACTTCACGAGGAAGAGGAGTCATCAAGCTAGTTAGCGATATTTGCTTCACCTGGGAACACCCACTGAAGTCTGCAACTTTTCAAGTTTGAGAATGCATTGAATGGCATGTTTTATGCTTTATTCATGAGATCCAGACGGAGCTTTAATGACACCCTTAGTATCGCACTTGCGAGTTTGACAAGAAATCTATGTAGAATATCGTCAAACAGTTGCTGCATATAAATATGAAGGAGATCATCCTCTGCTTTGATGATAGCATAATAGCAAGGTAATACTAAAAACTCATTTATTGTGATAAAAACAGAATATTTATGGTAATATTCCTAAATGTATATTGCACAGCCATGTCGTATGAGAGTAGACTAAATGACTATTGTTTAGATACCAAGCCAAGCTGATCCATCTAAAGAAGTTGCCATAAAACCCAGTGTAATGGTAACTATGTGAGTGGTACCACCATCTACATTGACCACTTATAATCATACCTCCACAAAAACTAATATTTCTAAAATAAAAGATTGAAGCAGCGCTTCAAATAAGACCATTGTGCATAATGCAGACGGCATACCCACTGTAAAACCAAAGGGGTCTTACAAGCTACTAATTGTGGATTCTTGGCATAACTATACAAATAACACAACTTTAGTTTTTGCATGATAACACTATTTGTACGACTTACAAGGAGATTTGTGATCTGAGCTGAAGATTCATTCTTTGTTTCAGTAATAGGAAAAAAAAAATCGAAAACCATAATGATACAAAGCATTAGCAACATGAAAAAAAAAAAAAAAAAAAAAAAAAAAAGAGTAGATAATGACATGCTCAACTCTAACGGTGAAGATCACCCGGGGTGCTCGTGCATACCAATATTCACATGAACAGTGACAAAAATACAGTCAAAGCAGCCATATTGGAAAGACATTCTGAACTTGACATTGTACCAAGGGGAGGCAAAAATAAGGTAATACAAATGCAAATCAAGGTAGTCCAATGAACTTAGATAATTGGTCTAGAGGACCAGGCATTGGTGTAGTGAAATCAACAGGGAGCTTTGCAGCCACAGACAGAGAGTTACAGTGAGTGAATTGAGACAACAGGGAAGCCATGGTTTCCGAATGCACAATCCAGAACAAACATCAACAAACACTAAGAGAAAACACACCAATAAGTCAATGGCTGGAACTGGAGAATAACACTTGGATTCATCCAATGTTCCATTTACACATCAATGGTTTGTCATTTTCAACAAGCTGAGTTATGGGTCTTTGGATATGTGACATCTTATGTAATCCATCTATATCACAATTCAGAGTTGTGTTTTACTATTCATTGCTGACTAGAACAAACGTCAAATCATAAGGATTAGAAATACAAGATGAATAAGATTGAAAGTTGGAAAATGTGTTGGGTTGAGATTCATTTCCTATGATGCCGTTTTTGTAAATATAAAACATATAGAAGGGCAAAGAAAATGAAAAACTTGGGGTTGAGATTCATTTCCTATGCATCATTGAAATGCATTTTTGAAGATTTTTCTAATAAAACCAATGATCAATACAAACAGTTAAATGAGTCGGGCATCTTAATGCACATTTAAACATAGCCCCTGAACTTCAAGGTTTGGCAAATTTCAATATTTGGAGAGAACTCACTCTCGGCGTTAAAAAAAGTTTCCCATAACTAATTCAAATTTTGACCGAATCTAACCTTAAAATTTATAGTATATATTTTATGGGAGAGAAATTTTTGTGTTCAAAATTATCATAACTATTTACATAATTGTCAAATTTTGGTAAACTTAGTATCGTTGGAATGCATTTTTTTGAAGATATTTCCAATAAAACCAATCAAAACACTTAAGTTTTCAAAATATGCTTTTAAAAAAAGTCTCTTACGCATTTCACGTCGTAACTTTTTAATATTAATCAAAGCATGAGATGGGGATCTTAAGGCGTATTCAAACAAAGACCTTGAACTCTATATTTTGGAAAATCAAAGTTCGGGGAAAATTTACTCCAGCAGTTTTTAAATATATATTTTTTTACAAACCGTGTTTGACCTAATCCCACAACCAACTTTCTATCGTGCCAACGACACGGGTAGTATACTAGTGCATAACATATATAATTAGAAAACAAGTAGAATTATCTCAATGTTTAAACTTTATTCTTTGAGTAATGGATATGATGATAATGTATGGTATAGGGTCCTACTAAGAATTTGTGTCTTTAATCTTTATCTTTATCTTTATCCATAGGTTTTTCACTTTTACATAGGCCCTTAAAACAGCACTGAGGCCCAGTTACTTTTCTGAGTTTATCGATATGCGCTACCAAGAACAATGTCTCTTTCACCTTTCTATCTTCCGCTTATTTTTTCCTTCTTTGGTTCGAACATTGAGTGTGCACCACTATCACTACTTTAAAAAAATTAATCAGAAAAACAAGTATTGTATTAAGTATGGGCAAACAACCAAAAAGATTAGTGCAGGTCACTAATCAATACAAAAAGTATATGAACACTACAGAGATAGGACATCCCAGTTGAACATACAAGAAGAAAAGGGACTTATTTAAACCTATCCCAGTTACAAACCCATAGCCATAAAGTGGCCTTGCATCAATCCAAATTTTATCTGTCTTTGTTGTTACCCTTAAAGATTCTACTATTTCTTTCTCTCCAAATAACTCAAACCATGGCATGAAGTAATCTGTCCCACATCCACTTGCCAAAAAAGGTAGGTTAGCTGGAGGAACAGAGAGAGTGTCAATGCTCAACCCATTCCAGAAAGGAGTTAGAGAGGGACGCATGAACATGGAAGTCTGCTAGAGCTAACACCCATAACTGTTTAACCAGAGAACAGGTAATGAGCAAGTGATCAATGGATTCTTCCTCCTGACCACAAAGGTCACAGTGGTTAGGGAGGAGGATGCCTCTTCTATTGATATTGTCCACTGTGAGGATTCTAACATGTAAAACAGTCCAAAATAGAAATGTTGCTTTGGGAGGCACCTCTTTTACCCAAAAATGAGATAACGGACCGTATTGATTCTCAAAACTAAACTAGAGGGAGCAAGCGGTTTGTGCCATTCCCTCACAGAGAAATTTGAATCTTTGCATTGCATAACCACTTATCAAGAGCTACATTGTTAGTGAGCTCAAGGAGACTGATCATTTGAGGAATTTCCCAGTCATTAAGATTTCTTCTCAGATGAAAGTTCTAGCTACTTGTAGTGCTATCCCCAAAATCTACTTAAATAATCACCAAGACCTTGTTCTTTCGAGGCTCAAGCATATAAAGATATCTTTATTTTCATTAATATGAAGGCTTAGGGGACACTAAAACTCTGCTTGATTTCAAAAATTATAATTAATAATAATTATTAAAAATATTTAAAATTAAATAAACATTAAAAAATGATGATAGCAATATATAAAAAATAAATAAATAAACGAAATATTTCAACACACAAACAACAATCAACCACGCAATAATAGAGAAGATAAGAGTCGAGACATCGTAACGGAGTTCACCCAATAGATGGCTACTTTGCAAGCTAGATTGTATTGAGAACCAAGGAGAACCATACACCACTTCTCATTCTTCAATACAATATAAAAGATCAGCCCTTCTCCAACCTTCCAACTCTTGCAAGAAACCCAACTTCAATACAATATATAGGAATGAGGAATCCTATGATTGATTCTTCCGATATAATTAGGTAATTGAAATAGAGTATCCCCTGCCTCTCCTCTCTTTCCCCTCTTCCACCTCTTGCCCGACCTTGCACCTGATTTGGAGCATTGACTTTATCCAAAGAAACCATAAGGTCTTCTTCAACTGTAAAGAATTGTATTGAAATATTATTGTATGTTTCATAGATTAAATACAAGCTTATAAAGCAAACCTGACCTAACATTGTAGAGATAGGAAACCTAAGACTTCTATTCTATTCTGACTTTCCTAACGTATCATATTCTGTAACACTTTCCTATTTTGTAATATAGGTAGACTTCTTTTCTTTAACACTCCCCCTCAAGTTGGAGTGTATGTTTGTAATACCCAACTTGCTAAGAAGATTATCAAATTAATAAGTGCTCAAAGCTTTAGTGAACAAATTTGCCCGTTGATGTAGTGTTCCAACATGCTCAGTCTGAATAGTATCCTCTTGTATCCTTTCTCTAATCAAATGACAATAAATCTCTATATGCTTCGTTCGCTCATGAAAAACCGGATTAGATGCAATATGGAGTGCAGCCTTGTTGTCACAAAACAAGAGAGTTGCTTGAGGATGATTAATGTGCAAATCATTAAGAATGTATCTCAACTAGGTTAACTCACAGCATGTAGAAGTCATGGCCATATATTCTGCTTCAGCTGTAGATCTTGCCACTGTAGTTTGTTTCTTAGCTTTCCAAGAAATTGGTGAAGCGCCAAGCATGACACAATAACCTGTAATGGATCTCCTAGTATCTCTACATCTAGTTCAATCTGCATCACAATAAGCTTTCAACTGTAATGAGCTGATGGAAGAGAAAAAAATACATTGTCTTGGTGAAACCTTGATATACCTCAAGACCTTGTGTGCAGCATCCAAATGTGATATCCTGGGCTTGTCCATAAATTGACTTCGGACATGTACTGAATAAACCAAATCTGGTCTCGTGATCGATAAGTATATCAATCTTCCAACAAGTCTGCGGGATTTGGTAGTAAATCTCCATCATTCTGTGTGAGCATCAAGTTTTGATCCATAGGATAACTTGAAGGCTTTGCTCCAAGATACCCTGTGTCCTCCAATATTTCAAGTGCATATTTTCGTTGAGATAAAGCAATCCCTTTGGATGACCTCGCGACTTCAATGCCAAGAAAATATTTCAATTTTCCTAAATCTTTGAGTTTGAACTTTGCAGTCAGAAATTTCTTTGTTTCTTCAATGTATTGGAGATCATTACATCATCAACATATACAAGAATTGCAGTAAAGTTGTTACCCTTGGATCGGACGAATAATGAGTAATCAACCTTAGACTGATTGTAGCCTGCTGAAATGAGAGCAAAGGATAACTTAAGGAACCATTGTCTCGAGGCTTGCTTGAGACCATATAAGGACTCGTTCAACTTGCGTACTCGAGTCTCCCCTTTTCGGCCGAATCCAGGAAGACGACTCATGTACACATCCTCAAAAAGATCACCATAAAGAAAAGCATTGTTGACATCAAGTTGACATAAATGTCAACCTTATGTGGCTGCAAGAGCAAGGAGAATACAAACAGTAGTCAATTTAGCAACAGGAGCAAAGGTCTCTTTGTAATCAATACCTTCAACTTGTCTGTATCCTTTAGCCACGAAACGGGCTTTGTAGCGCTCAACATTACCATTTGGATTAAGTTTTATCTTATAGACCCATTTACAACCAACCGGATGCTTGCCAGGAGGAAGAGGTTGTAAAGTCCAAGTGTTATTGGTTTCTAGAGCATCAATCTCACTTCTCATGGCTTGACGCCACTTTGGATCCTGCATAGCCTGCATAAAAGTGGTGGGTTCTTTGACTAAAGAAAGGGAAGTGGTGTAAGCCTTGTGAGAGGTGGATAAATGGTCATAGAAAAGAAAATCAGAAAGTGGGTAAACAATACCTGTAGAAGGCCCAACGTTTGAAGTAGACTAGTGAGACGATCAGGAAGGCAATCGAGCATCAAGATAATATTGTTGAAGATAAGATGGTTCATGGGTGGCACGAGTGGAGGTGCGAGGTGGGAGAAGTGGGTCTAAGGGTGGAACAGGGGCAGGAGTGACTGCTTGGGGTTGGGTTTCCGCCCGGTCGGTGACTGAGACATCGGATTGGGCAACCGATCGGTGGGAGTGATCCGACTGGTCAGAGAAAGACACTGTTGGAGGATAAAAAAGTGGAGCATGAGTGACTGGTCGAGAAAGTGTGTCAGACCAGTCAGTGAGGTGATTGTGCATTTTGTCAGAAAAATAAGGAAAAGTCTCCTCATGAAAAATGACGTCACGAGAAACAATAACCTTTTTGTGGGTGAGATCGTAGACTTTGTATCTTTTTTGCCCATGAGGGTATCCACGAAAGACACATTGACTAGAACGAGCATCAAATTTGCTAGGACGTTGGGCATGTGTGGAAACGAAACATAGACAACCAAATACTCGAAGGTGAGAGTAGGTGGGTGGTTTGTTAGAGAGAAGTTCAAAAGGCGTTTTGCCTTTAAGCACAGAGGATGGTGTGCGATTAATGAGATAGGCAGCGGTGAGAATTGTTTCTCCCCAAAATGTTTAGGGAGATGTGCTTGAAACAAAAGGGCACGAGCAACATTCAAAAGATGTCTATGTTTGCGTTCCGCCACCTCATTTTGTTGGGGCGTAGAGACACAAGAAGTTTGATGGGTAATGCCTTTTGAAGCATAAAAATCAGTGAGAAAAATTCAAGTCCATTATCACTGCGAATAGTTTTAATTTTGGAAGAAAATTGGTTTTCAACAAAATTAATTAAAGAAATTAAGAGTGTGTGTGTGTGTCAGACTTGTGTTTCATGAAATAAATCAAAGTACATCGTGTATAATCATCAACAATGGTGAGAAAATAGCACGCTCCAGAAAGGGAAGCAACGTGATATCCTCCCCAAATGTCAACATGTAATAAGGAAAAATGAACAGTACTCGAAATATGATATAAAGGAAATTTATTTCTAGTTTGTTTGTCCAAAGGACAAATAACACATTTATTGAAAACACAAGTACTAGCATCGCTAAAAGACACAAGAAGGAGATGAAGAGTTTTATCTGAAATGTGACCTAGGCGATTGTGCCATAACACAGAGTTGTTGTCTCGAGTGATGTGACAAGTGGTGGAAGTTGTGGTGGTGGTGTCGTCCAGATAGTACAAACCATCAAGCTCAGTTGTTGTCCCAATCATCTTCCCCGAATGAAGGTCCTGTATCAGACAATAATTGTTGAGAAAAATGGTGAGAAAGAGAGAATGTTTTGTGAGTTTGCTAATGAAAATTAAATTAAGATTAAAAGAGGGAACTCAAAGAACATCATGCAAGGTAAAAACATAAGAGAATGTCATGGTGTCAATGTGTGTAACAACAGCGAGTGTACCATCAGGAAGCTCAACGATTCGATTGTGGACAGGTTTGGAAGAAGTGAGTAAATGAGGGTTATGAACTATATGATCAGTTGCGCCACTATCAAGGATCCATGATAAATGAGAGCCATGAGATTTGAGAAAGAGTACTTTACTGTCAATTCTGTAATAAAAAGGTCATTACCAATATTGTGAGCCTTGGACTTGTTGTGGAGCAATGCCATGATTTGCTTGCACTGCTCGGAAGTGAATGGAAAATGATTGGATGACTACACATCAGAAGAAGTGGACACATTATTACCTTTAGGACGACCTTTCTGAAAACGTTGTTGTTTAGTATGATCGGTTCTCTTAAATTTCCAACAATTGTCGATAGTGTGGGCTTTCAATCCACAATAATCACAAGTGAGATGAGAACGACAGTCAGCAGTAGTATGACCTACCCTGTCACATGTTCCACACTTGACGTCGGGATGAAAGGGCTTTTGGGGTACTCCCGACTTGTCAATGTTGCATGCACCTTTGGGATCAATATTCCGCATGACAAAAGCTGCAACATCAAGTATGTTGAATTTGCCTGTGGAGATCTCTTGCTGGCGTTCGTGACGAAGCACAAGACAGTAAACCTGGTTGAGTGGAGAAAGTGGTTCATCAACAAAATTTGACCCCTAACCGAATTGTAGGCGTTGGTTAGCCCCATCAAGAACTTGATCAAGCGTTGAGTGTGGACATATGCGAGAACGGGGTCGTGAGATTACAACTATATCGGTGGCTACCAATCGTACAACTATACCGTAAATTCACACGGTAGTACCATGGATAAGCACATGGGAAATTTTAGGCCCATGGATAATTAGAGTGGGTTTAATATTCCAACACTCCCCCTCAGCGCAAGCGCGAGGAAAATACTGAAAATTCTCGCAGCGATTGCGCTGAACGAGACTCGAACCCACGACCTCCGAGGACCAATGCTCTGATACCATGTAAAGAATTGTATTGAAATATTATTGTATATTTCATAGATTGAATACAAGCTTATAACACAAACCTGACCTAACCTTGTAGAGATAGGAAACCTAAGACTTCTATTATATTCTGACTTTCCTAACGTATCCTATTCTGTAACACTTTCCTATTTTGTAACATAGGTAGACTTCTTTTCTTTAACATCAACATTCTAAAAACTTCTTATCTCCATATTATAATATCGGTATTCTTGTTTGCAACATTTTTCACTGAGGAGACTTCATCATTTTCCTTTCATTGAGTCTTCGTGTTTCGCAATCTTAGCAAGTCTCTCGATGAGTAGTAAGCTGGGCTTTTCTTTGATGGTATTATTCCATTCACACACCAATGTTTTGCAATCTAGTTTTTCAACAATTGAGCACTAAGTCTCTCTCGAGTGACGACTGATTTATGATGATATTAAGATATATAACTTTGTTCGCTTTATGTTGTCAGAGTTAAAAAGAATATGTTTCCTTCACAAATCTGACATGTTGCGCATACATTTTTACACTCGTATATCATCACAATTGCTCAAGAAAGTAAGTATTATTGCGTCCAAGATTACTTTCTTTGTTTCATAGCATCTCTAACAGCTCATCATAATGAACTTAACAATGTGTTTACATTGAGTTTTTTTTTATTCTGTTTTCACCTCTCAGCTGCTACAAATCCTAAATTATTTTAGTAAGAAGGTTAGCACCACAGACTGTCAACACACAATAGGCATTTTATTGTACTATTCTAGTCTCTGAACATTTTATGTGCTTATAACCAAGGATCAATCTAGATACCATAAGGAGACACGTAAATAATTCATTAAGATAACGAGAAAACATGATAACTTGAAGGAGCTTGTAGAAACCTACCTTATGACACTAGAGTTTGTCCTCCAGCTCTATTTTCGTTAACTATTGCATCAATTCTTCAGGGGCACCCATTCTTAAGCACAACAGTATTTTCAATAACTTCTTTGTCTTCTCCATTAATATCAACTAAGGCTTTCTTAATACTCCTCTTATCTCCCTTGCTTTCAAGTTTGACCGTAGGCCTTCTTCCATTTGTTGTCTGTATCAATTCTTTAGCTCGCAATTTGTTATGTAACATGTCCAAAGGATGTTTTAACGATCTTGTTTTCAGCTCTGGAAGAGCTACAATCCCACTTCTGTCACTCCTCATAATTGTTGAAAGCTTCTTGACATCAGGCCCATCAAGTACTTTTGACCTTGCAACTTGATCAGTGCTTGGCAACTTAATTGAATATACATGACCTCTGTTGCTAGTTTTAGGATCTGATAGTCTTAGGCCCCAATCTGTGGCTACCTTCGGTTCTGTTTTTACTGAATCAGTGCTTTGCAACTTTTTTGAAGAAATACATGACTTTTTGTTCAATTTAGGGCCTGACATTCTTGAAATATGAGCATCTGTGGAATTTTGTTCCAGTGTCGTGAGATCATTCTCTTTCTTCAGTTTAGGTAATGTCAAACCTGATTGGTTTGATCCAGTCGTAACTACATGAACATTTGTCAGTCTAGTTGGTTTGCTAATCTTTTGAGATGCATCAGGTACCGGTGAAGCAGTTTTGATAGGCAGCATCTGTAGAGGTGACCATTTTCCAGGCTCTGAGTCACTGAACTTTGATCCCTTGTATGGAACTGGGGAAATCTTTGTTTGCAACGTTTGTGGTCTCTTCTGGGAAGGCAATGTTGACTGAACAATGCCAGAACTGCTTCTTGCACTAATTCTCTTTTGCCGCTCTGTCTTCATAGCTTCTAATCGTTTTACCTCTTCCTCTTCCTGAAAATGAAACATCGGCAGATTAAAGGTATAAAAATTACCAGATTGTCACATATAAGAAGGTAAATTTACTTATTTTCACAAACTGGAAATTAAAGCTAGTAATTGTATTAAACTTCTAGCAAATTTTTTTTTTTTTTATGTTTCGACCTAGAGCTTCATATGTGAATGTTCAGGAATTATGATATCTCTTCTCTATTTATAAAGTTAGTCAAATAAGAAAAAAAGAATGCTTACCCTCTTTTTCTTCATATTCGGAAGATCCTCTTGGAAGGACTTCACCTTCCCTGCACATGCCTGTGCTTGACTAGAAGGATTTAACTTTGAGAATTCTCCTTTCTTTCTTTCTAGTCCCATCTTCCTCTTCTCTGGAATTTTATGCACGACTTTAGACTTTTCCCTTTCCTTGAATCCAGCATCTAGTGCTTTTCTATTCTGTAGAGTAACAGCATCTCCTGAACAGACCACCATTTCACAGCCCATAACAGGATCATAACCAATGGACTTAATTTCAGTTCCATCCATTAGTATCATACTCAATTCATCTGGTGCATAGCTGAGTTTCCTTCTAACCCTAGTAGAAAAGTCTTGTGTTTTGGAAATCACTGATGAAAGCTCATCACACTTGTCAGATGTTTTGCTATCCAATTCAGCATGATCTTGTGAACTCAATCTTATAGGTATTATAAAGGATTCATCAGTGACACTATGCAATGAATTCCGATAAAAATTACTAGTAGAATACTGAAAACGCTGCCCAGATGTTGGAACTGCATTAGAGCTGATCAAATCAGCCTGATTGTTCTGCCTAGAGATAATGGTATTGTCATTAGTTACCTTTCTATGTTCTCTTCCACCTTTAATTTCTTTTAACTGCTTATCTGTTTGAGCATCTTTGGATCCTCTAAATTCTGACTGAGAAGTAAACTCATCAGTGGATGCTCGAGTGAGATCATATGTCCTACACACTTGAACTGTACCTGGATGTTCTTTGTGAAGAATACTATGACCTAGTCCTTTTTTACGTCGCAATAAACAATTTTGAAATGCTTGCCAGTTTCCACCATCTTCCTCCTTTCCATGTGCAGTTGAAGCTTTAACATGTGAACTCCGTGTACTGGTAAACCTTGTATAGCTTTCTTTAATTTCTGAAGATTTCGTAGATTTGTTCTCCCTCATTTCTAGGCCATCAACCTGCACATCTTTGGCTTCCTTGTCAGTTTCAGATTCAGGAGCTGATGTACTATTCCTTGTTTTTAAGGTGATACAATTGATGTTCCTATTTACGACCTCATCAAATTGCTTTGCCCCATAACTACCAGCCTTTCTCCGTTGCTGTCGGTCTTCTGAACCATTCTTTTGAAACTCAGGACCCTCTTGTGATCCGCTGGAAAGACCCATACCCAAAGTGTTTACTTCAGCACTGACTCCTTTACTATCCATGATAGGTTGCTGAAATTGGCCCTGGCATGATCCCTGGCAAGCTGGAGGTCTATTGTCTGCCAAATGAAGTAAAATCTTCAAATTCCGTTCGTTTGTGCACAAAGAAAGGTAGATAACACAGTACAACACAAGTTTCAACAACATAAAGTGTGCTATATCAAATCAGCATTGTCTACCTAAAACCTAATAATTAGTCAAATGGAAAAAATATTGCAGCTCCATTTTTCATTTATTATTTTATTTTTTATATTATTTCATTTCTTAGCAGGAAAAACAGAAAATATAGATGTGGTTACGTCTGCAGTTTACCTCCTCTTTTATCAAACCCTATAATGGCCCTGCTAGTATTAGTTTCTTTTTTAGTACTCTTCAGACCATATGTACCATCATATTCAGTATGTTCCTCCATGAACTCCTTATGTAATTTTGTGTCACTAAGCATAATTTTAGGAGTATTCATTGCTGAGAAGTCAGGTCGCTTGCAAACTGATTCAGCTGCCTCAATGTCAAGCCACTGGCCTTTTTCATGCTTTAATCTCCATAAAACCATAAACCCTAAGCATGCTTCCCTGTTGCATTGACATATGAAAAATCATAGATAAATCCAACTTTCATGCTCCCTAAAACCAATCCACACCTTATCATAATCATCCAGTTTCTATATAGTAATGATGTAATGAAGGACTCTAATGGGCTTTCTTTTCGTATTATCTTACCATTAATTGTAAAGTGGCCTAACAAATGCCAAAGACAAGAAACCAGAGACATGCATGTGCTGTAAGTTGGAACTAACTCAAATCAACAGAAACAGGGTTCATTCATGAGGTATAGCTACTTCCACCATGATAATGTATATCTTAGAATGTTAGATCACTGAAGATTCACTGATGTTAGGTCTGTGTAAATTGCATAGATTTCTAATGTGTGATGTTATACAGACTAAACTGTTAACAAGATTTTGCCTCCCCTCCTTGATAATGGTATCTTAGAATGCAAAGTGCAAGTGTGTAATAACCCCTGATTCTTTTACCCCTTAGTAACCTTTTTCTCTACAATCATGCAGGGGTGGAACCAGGAATTTACATGAGAGGGGGCAGCAAGCGGGATGTTGACTAAAAATAAACATTTGGGTGAAACTAGTAAATGGGTTCAACTAGGTCAAATGGACACAAACCAAGTTCAACAATCGGTACAAAATTTTCCTCTCGTCAAGCAATCGGTACAAAATATTCCTTACGTCAAGCAATCATGCTAAAACCTCGTAGAATCAATAACACGATTTTATGAAAATCAAAACAATATTTTTGTTCAACAAAACATTAAAGACAATAACAAATTACCGTTAGCAAAAATAGCGGAAGAATACAATCTTGTATAACTTATGACTTAGCAGTCTAGCACAAGATAGCTTAAGATTTTAAGTCGTTAACCAGATCTCTGCCATTAAAACCAAGGGGAGGCAAAACCTTGTTAACAGTAGTCTGTATAACATCAAACATTACTCATAACTTGGTCTAGGAGCAAATCATCGAATAAGTAATTGAAAATTACCCTGCCAAGTCACCAACTAAGGTTTTTCCCACCCTTTAAGTAACATCTAAGCGGAAAAAAATTATAATAATTTAAAAAAAATGTCATATTAGAGTTATATATCAACTTGTGTACTGCTATAAACTAACAAAAAGACGTGTACATAATGGGTCAAAACCACAAAACAAAGACAACAATTTACAAAAGGTGAAAGATTCACTGATGATAACTAGTAAAATACAACCTAACATTTAACCCGATAAGAGCTATTATAGTATCTCAAGTGGCAAAAAATGTACATAACTAGCATGCAAATGAACCCTAAAACATGCACAACTACGCATCTCGGAATCTTCTCTATTCAAACTGGAGTAGAAATCAGTACCCAAAGCAATCAAGAAAAATAGGCTGATGACAATGTACTACATAAGAGAATTTAAACTAGGGAGCATAAAGAAAAGTCGGCCACGAAGCAATTTATGCTTTAGACCAATAAGAACTCAAATGAGCTCCAATGAAAGTACCTCTAAACAACAAAGAAGCATGAGACAAGTCCTATCAAGGAACATTACAAAATAACCCCAGAACTTCAAGAAAACCGTAAAGATAGATCAATAGTGAAAACCTGTTATTTTCACACACCATTTCCTTGTAATCTCTATGGAAGTTGTTAATCATTTCAATGTAGCCTTTATAGGTGAATTTATGTATCATATAAGTGAATTCTTGCTTATCTTTCTTATATATTTATTTTACTGCATTTGCATTTTCGTTGCACCGTCGTCTATATGTATATAAGGGTTGCAGAACATGACAAAGACTTGGTTAGGCTATCTATACCAGCCACATTCATCAGAACAATGTACATTCAAGGACAATGCGAGGTGAAGAAATTCACCACGACAGAGACTGTTAAATTAGCTTAAGTCTAGGGGAAAATTACTCTGGCAGGACTGACACAAGTCATTAAACTGAGAAGGCAGGAAATCTGTTCCAAACTCGAGTTATAATCGCAATTCAACAGGATGAAATTTCCTTGCCTTATGTCCATAAAACTTCTTATTATTTTAAGATTTATCACATTTATTTGTAATCACGATTTAGTAGTTTTACGTTATGTCCTTCTATAGATAAAGTTAAATTAGGAGAATAATTTTTAATTTTGCTTAAATATTGTTCTCATTGTTTAGGCTATAATTAGGAGTGTTTAAAATGTCCAATTTGCGTCCTAATAGGATTGAAAGGTTGCTTTTACATTTACAAATAGCTTGGGAGAGTGCTTTTAGAGGTTTAGAGGATTTTAAGCTTTTCTAGTGGAGTCAATATATAAGGAGCTCCAGAAACGGTTTGGTATTCAACTCTTCAATCAACAAAATGTATCAGTTTGTAGTTTTATTTCCGCTCGGCTGCAACTAGAGCTTCACCTACTATGCCAGCCCTATTTGAGGGTCAGTTTGCAAGATGTCTCTGAAACAAATGGGTCAGTTTGCAAGATGTCTCTGAGACAAACACATATCTACTTAAAAGATAAACTTATCCAATCCGATACCTCCAAATTCCAGTTTAGGTCAAGCATCGATTAAGAGAGCTCCAGCATAAGTTCTCAATAGAGTAGGAGATGCAATGGTCTAGATGGAAGTGTGACACAGATGCCATCGAGTCGTCGACTATGATGCACAAACTTCAATAAACAACCTAGCCATAATCTAATCTCCAATGTACAAGGCTCCTCCCTAAGTACACCGTACTTACAGTACAACATGATATGCCATTAAAATATCGTAACAATAGAGAACAATTTCAGAAGAATATTTCTTACATGAAACGCAAAGCCCCAAAGCATTTGGCAAATGATATCAAGTGTCCCATATGATCCATGTCGAAACCTGCCGCTACAGCACGTGCAAAAGCCATATCTTGTTCTTTCTGCAACAAATTTCTGCGTGTCTCAAGAACTCTCAAGAGCTGAACCCTGGGAAGAGATACGAGAATGAAAAGTTTTAAACAAGGGCCTCTTCAACATTTCACAGAATGGACACTAATAAGCATCATCATACATATATACTATTCTAATGCAAATACAAATATTTTTTGGAAGCATCATCAATGCACTTTATACGAATGGTAGCACCACTACATACTTTGAATTCTTCTTTGGTATAGTAGACCCACGTGCCTCGTGCTGCCAGAAAATATATACATACACATATCAAGAAAATGATTGAATGGTCCTTTCATTACAAAGCCAATCAGGACAAAAATACCTCATAAATGTGAACTGCTTTTTGCCGATCAACTTCAGTTAAAGATTGATTGCCTGTTCATGACCACACCATTTGATTAAGAAGAAAAAAATATTCTGAAAGCCATACTGAATATGGATCGACCTTAGTTTAATACCAAACCTCAACTAATTCTTTTGATGGTAAAGGCAAAAAAAGATTGTCGCGTGAGATAAGAATCATTTGAGTGTTAGTCTGGAATATATCTTTTAGGATAACCTACTAAAAGAATTAATGCAACATCCATCTAGATAGTACTGAATTTTTTCTTGATAGCAAATAATCAAATTTGATCTTTAATGATCATGGCATAAACCAATATTGGTGAACCATGTAAACTCTTCTCTTAAAATCACTGTCTATATTTGTTGTATAAATTGCAAATACAATATTCATGTCAATCCTTTGGCATCATAAAACTGATACATGGCATGCAACGAACTAGGGATTAATTAATCTAAGGTGAATAGATTTTTCGGCCAACTTAAAGCAAACATGACAGGCTTGTGGGTTTGCAAAAAGGATTTGGATCACAAATTTTTCCAACAGGTGCTAGCTCAACTGGAAGGAGTCGTGGCGGATGGAAGTCAAGGGTTTCGGGGATCCATGAAAACCCTGCTTCCTTCAAAGTTTTCGGGACAGCAATAAAAGTTTGACCAAAAAGTTCAGGTCAAGGGGTACATTACTTCATATAGTGTTAACTAATAACAGAACATGTAAGATATTTAATAATGAGTTAAGGAGAAATCTTGAAAATTTCTTTCCACGACTGAGAGCTAGGGATTACCTTGATAAAATATAGGGGGACTGCTAGCACTAGGTAGTCAATGGAAGGTAAAACTTTATGACCAGATGCATTCAAAATCAGATAACTGCGGGTGGTACAACGTATCACTCAACAGGTCATGATCTCATCTCATATGCCAATGATGCGAATTAGAAAGAACATGATGGGTGATGACCCCACTTACAAGAAATTATGAGATACTTTTTTTTATTCGACCATGTTACACAAGTCTAATCAAACAACCATACATTAGCAATGTCACATTTGACCATGTTATGCAAGTCTAGTCAACAATCCTAAATTAGCAATGTCACGCGAGGTTAAAGAAAATTTGACTCAATGAAAACAGCAAAGATTCTTTGAGATATATGTTTAGTATTTGGTATCATGATAAGCATGTAATGAGTGTTAGAGAATTAATCTAGACTAGTTCTAGAAGAGTTGTGTCTTTTGGTGTTCCAATGTGTCTTTTAGTATTACTAAGTGTCTTTTACTAAGAGATGTGTCTTTTACTAAGTGGTCATGTGAGTCCTATTTAAACCCATGTATCATTTGGTTTCAATCAAGGTGAATGAAGTAAGTTCTTTACACATCAGAGTTCTAAGAGATTACACTCTCTCTTGTTTTCCTTATTCTTATTCATTCACATAGTTGGTTGAATCCCAACAAATTGGTATCAGAGCCTAGTTGAGAGAACCATGGCGTCCAACAACAACAATTCCGTCCAACCTCCACTTCCTTTTCTTACCAGTAAAAACTACAATCATTGGAGAATGAAGATGATGGCCCTATTTGGTTCACAAGACCTATTGGAGATCGTAGAGATTGGTTTCCAAGAGCCCGAAGATGAAACAACTCTTAATGCACAAAACTTGGCCGAGTTGAAGTCTAACCGCAAGAAAGACTACAAAGCCAAGTATTTCATTATGCAAACAGTAGATGAAGTTATTTTGGACAGAATTTCAGTAGCCACAACGGCTAAACAAGCTTGGGATATTCTTTATTCTTCATACAAAGGAGATGACAAAGTCAAGATGGTGCGTTTACAAACTCTTCGAGGGGAGTTTGATACACTAAGAATGAAGGAGTCCGAGACTATTGAAGACTACTTCAATCGGGTTATCTCAATTGTCAACCAATTGAGATTGAATGGTGAGAATCTAGAAGACCAAAGAATTGTCGAAAAAATCCTTCGGAGTTTGACTCGAAAATTTGAGTCTAGTGTTGTTGCTATTGAAGAATCCAAGGATTTATCTTCCTTGTCGGTGGAGAGTTTATTGGGATCACTACAATCCCATGAACTACGAATGAAGCAATATGATTCTAGTTCTATTGAACAAGCCTTTCAAACGCAAGTCTCCTTTAGAGATTCCTCTAAAGATGGCGTGAGAGGAAGAAGTCATGGAAGAGCCACTTCTCGTGGTAGAGGAAGAGGCCATGGTGGACAAGAGAAATCTCATGATGGTGAGTTTTCATCTTATCGTGGAAGAGGGAGATCTTCCTTATCAAATATTCAATGCCATCGTTGTCATATGTATGGCCATGTCAAGAAATATTGTAGAAAGAAGTTGGAGGAGGACAACAAAGAATCCAATTTTATGCATGAGGAGGAAGAAGCCAATCTTTTCCTTATATGCAATGTTCATGGAGCTTCCTTAGAAGATGTGTGGTTCGTGGATAGTGGTTGTAGCAACCACATGACCGGGAACAAGAAGGCCTTTGTGGAGATAAATGAGACATTTCAAAGTGAAGTTAGAACCGGAGATGACAACAAGCTTCAAGTCAAAGGAAGGGGTGATATTCTTGTCCAAACCAAGCAAGGAGTAAAGCGGATCTCAAATATATTTTATGTTCCAGGCCTTAAGCACAATCTCTTAAGTGTTGGGCAACTTCTTTTGAAGGGATATGAAGTCAATTTCAAGGGAGCTTTGTGTGAGATCAAAGATAAGAATGATGTTATCATTGGAAAGGTGGGAATGACCAAAAGCAAAATGTTTCCTTTATCTTTCCAAAGTAACATTAATTCTTGTTTATATACTACTCAAGACAAGTCTTGGCTATGGCATTATCGATATGGTCACTTGAGTTTTAAAACTCTATCTCTTATGGGCAAGAAGAATCTTGTGGAGGGCTTGCCTACAATTCAACTTCAAGATACAGTATGTGAAGGATGTGTCTTGGGTAAGCATAGTAGGAATTCTTTTCCTAGTGGGAAGGCATGGAGAGCATCAAAGCCACTTGAGCTTGTGCACACCGATCTTTGTGGGGCAATGCATACTACTTCAATTGGCGGTAATCGTTATTTTGTTACCTTCATTGATGACTATAGTAGGAAGACTTGGATATACTTTCTAAAACAAAAATCGGAAGTATATGGTTGTTTCAAAAATTTCAAGGCTTTTGTTGAAAAGCAAAGTGGTTTCATATTGAAAACTCTTCGCTCGGATCAAGGAGGAGAATATATTGATCATGGGCTTCGAGATTTCTTAAAAGAGCATGGTATTCGACATCAATTTTCAGTCCGTGGTACCCCACAACAAAATGGAGTCGCCGAAAGAAAAAATCGCACAATTATGGAGTTGGCTAGAAGTATGTTGAAGGCCAAGGGATTGCCAAATTCTTTTTGGGCGGAAGCGGTAGCATGTGTTATTTATCTATTGAATCGTTCCTCTTCTAAAAGTGTGCAAGACAAGACGCCACAAGAAGCTTGGAGTGGACACAAACCAAGTATTGATCACTTGAGAATTTTCGGAAGCATTGCCTATTCACATGTACCAGATGAAAGAAGGAAGAAGCTAGATGACAAGTCCGAGAAATGCATTTTTGTTGGATATAGTGAATGTTCCAAGGCATACAAGTTGTATAATCCCCTCACCAAGAAACTTATTATAAGCCGTGATGTGAAGTTCAATGAAGGAGAATCTTGGAATTGGAAAGAAAATGCAACCAAAGAAAATTCAAGTTGCATAGAAATCGAAGAAGAAATTGAAGCTCCAATTGAAGAAAACGAAGAGGATGGTGTTCCACCTTCTTCTCCCAATTCTACTTCATCACCCTCTTCATCTTCAAGTTCAACTTCAACTTCAAGTTCCCCTTCGAAGAAGACAAGGAGTATCCAAGATCTTTATGAACAAACAAGTAGCAATTTGGGTGACGATTTGGCCAATTTGGATGATGATTTGGTTAATTTTGCTTTGTTTGTTGATGCCGATCCACTTATGTTTGAAGAGGCTTCTAAAGATGAGAAGTGGAAGCTTGCAATGGATAATGAAATTGATGCTATTCAAAGAAACAAGACTTGGGAACTTGTTGATCTCCCAAATGGCAAGAAACCCCTTGATGTGAAGTGGGTTTACAAAACAAAATTGAACTCAAAAGGCGAGGTTGATAAGCACAAAGCATGCTTGGTGGTGAAAGGCTACAAACAAAAGTATGGTGTTGATTTCCAAGAAGTATTTGCACCCGTGGCTCGCCTTGAAACAATTCGAACAGTACTTGCATTGGCAGCTCAAAGAGAATGGAAAGTCTATCAAATGGATGTCAAATCGGCATTCTTGAATGGCTTTCTTGAGGAGGAAGTTTATATAACTCAACCACCTGGTTATGTGAAAATTGGAGAAGAAAAGAAAGTATGTCATTTGAAAAAAGCCTTATATGGGCTTAAACAAGCACCAAGGGCATGGTATAGTCGTATTGATGGCTATTTTTTGAAGAATGGTTGTAAAAGATGTCCCTTTGAACATACTCTATACACCAAGGAAGGATCTCATAATGATTTTTTGATAGTATGCTTATATGTTGATGATTTAATCTTCACCGGAAGTTGTTCAAGTATGAATGAAGATTTCAAGAAAGCTATGATGAATGAGTTCGAGATGACCGACATGGGACTACTCCATTATTTTTTGGGCATTGAAGTTAAACAACAAAGAGATGGGATTATCATCACTCAACGGAAGTATGCACAAGAGTTATTAAGAAAGTTTAGAATGGAGGGCGCACTACCAATTAGCACACCTATGGAGGCTGGTTTGAAGCTAAGCAAATGTGAAGACAATAGGCATGTTGATGGAACTCTTTATAGAAGTCTTGTTGGTAGTCTTATGTACTTGACTTCCACTAGACCCGATCTTATGTTTGCGGTGAGTATGCTTAGTAGATTCATGGAATCTCCTAGGCAAAATCATTGGGAAGCTGGAAAAAGAGTCTTAAGGTATGTGAGTGGAACAATTCATGAAGGCATTCAATTCACGAAAGTTGAAGAACTAAGTTTGGTAGGTTATTGTGATAGTGATTGGGGAGGAAGTGTTGATGATAGTAAAAGCACTTCCGGATATGTTTTTAATATTGGTTCCGGCGCAATCTCATGGGCATCTAAAAAGCAAGCTATTGTGACTCTCTCTACAACCGAGTCCGAATATGTCTCACTGGCTTTTGCATCTTGTCAAGCACTTTGGTTGATTTGGGTTTTGAGTGAACTCAAGCATGGACCTGTTAGTTCTCCTACACTGTTTTGTGATAACAGTTCGGCTATTTCACTTACAAAGAATCCGGTTTTTCATGGCAAAAGCAAACATATAAGGATCAAATATCATTTCATTCGAGACTTGGTTAAGGAGGGACATATCAATGTGAAATTTTGCAGATCTCAAGATCAAGTTGCCGATATTTTCACTAAAGCTTTGAAGACCGACACATTCAACAAGTTGAAGAAGAAGCTTGGAATGGTGATAGTCTAGCTTAAGGAGGGATGTTAGAGAATTAATCTAGACTAGTTCTAGAAGAGTTGTGTCTTTTGGTGTTCCAATGTGTCTTTTAGTATTACTAAGTGTCTTTTACTAAGAGATGTGTCTTTTACTAAGTGGTCATGTGAGTCCTATTTAAACCCATGTATCATTTGGTTTCAATCAAGGTGAATGAAGTAAGTTCTTTACACATCAGAGTTCTAAGAGATTACACTCTCTCTTGTTTTCCTTATTCTTATTCATTCACATAGTTGGTTGAATCCCAACAATGAGTAGTTGGAGTATCAACCTGTATATGAGTTGAGTTGAATGGGGAGTACAATTCATGTTGGAGTTCACTTCCACATGTTTGATCCGTTTAATCTAAAATGAAGGACTGGGACTCGAACCCATTCACAAATTTTGACACAATGAACCTTATCCAGCATATCCTACTTTCCAGTTCACTGAACTTTTTTTTCGCTAAGAAAAGAAACCAACTTACTTTTTCCTTAAAAACAAGAAAGGAAATAGATTAATGTAAGGACCATACAACCTATACCCCCCACCCAATGTGCTAACACCCCCTCCATACTACCAATATTGTACCCAATTTAAGCACCCTTTGAACGAGTTATGGGGATTCAACTCCAATGGCCTCAGTGCTATTACAGTGTGAGCCATCACTTAAAAGACTTGTCAGACTGATGGCTTCTAAAGTGACATGGGACAAATTCTGACATAAGCTTCACCTCATATTGACAAGGAGCCTTTCCAACATACCACCTCCTTCTCGAGATTTCGAGTGGCATAAAACCCCTAGAGTCTACTACCTCAGCAACCAGCCGACCACACACACAAAAAGAAAAGAAAAATATTGAAAGAAGACTAGATCCTTATCCCCTGTAGTTGTGCAAAATATTATCGACAAAGAAATGTAAATAATAAACCAAAAGAAAAATCGTAGACATGAAATTTATGTTTCCTTCTTCAGTAAATACCTTTAGTTCTTTCCAAGGATCTAACCCAGCTGTCTTTTACCTTTTTCTGACAATTTCTTACCTGTTACAAAAGAAGAAGCTCAAATTTTACCTAATCACTACACACTGGGTCATTTATATAAAGAACTTCACTTACAGTGCTTAAAACTGTTTTTTCATTGTTTTGTATAGCAATGGCCTTCTCAATTTCTAAGCCCTCGGATTGTATTGATTTCACTCGCTCCAGAACTTCAGGAGTGTTCACAAAATGCACAAACCTAAGAAAGAAGATATTGATCAGAAATTGTGCCATATTCTAGAAGAATCATCCCTCTAGTTAATTTGGAGATTGAAGGAGAAACTCACAAAATAACACAGCATCATTGGTTAAATTGTAGGTTAAAGAAGCTAACTAACTGTTCAACATATTTTCAACAAGAGATTGGGTTCTACAAGCTAAGATGACAATGCAGGGAAAAGAACTCAGCTACATAAGCTTCTGCGTCATCATGATTATACCTGAGCACTGGTATGTCCAACCTCGATTGCAGTTAGTTCAACAAGGAAAAAAATTTTCAGTTTTCTACAGTTATTAGATCATGATGCTTCAACCATATTTTGATCGTGGTCTGTCCCAAATGAAAAATAATATTGCACACATATTCAGCACAATTGCATGACTCTGGCCATGTTTATTGGCTTTGATCTAATATGCAAACTTTAGAATCTGATGACATGAAAACTATGATGCTCAGGAAAGTTATATCAAACCAATATAACGCTTTTAAGTTTTGATATATGAGATTTGATAATAATAAAAGAATTACGAAACTTCTAAACATGATTTCTAGCACGATATCTCAACATGATAGATCATGTTAAAATGATCCCTACAGCATTAAATAAAACAATATAAGTAAGATTCTTACTGACCTAAATGATGGGGTTAAGGAAGGGGATATTTATGTGATTCTTGGCTGATTAAAGCCTTAAGGGTGGATCAAGATGGTGTTCCAAACTCCTCTATCTCATTACACCTCTAACTCACCCTTCATCACTTTTTTGCCTTCAAATGTCTATGCCCAAGACATCACTTACGCATTATTTGAAAGAAAAAAAAAAAAAAAAAAAAAAACACCATGATATTTTCTTAATATAAATTGCCCTTTGCTAGAAAAGTAAATCAATAAATAAAGTCTTAGGCTGTCATCCAGTAACTAACTTTAGATAAAATCTCCATTGTCTTCTTCTCCTCACAGTGGGACCAAAACATATTATGGGTGTGTAAATCAATAGAAGAAAATGTATATTTCTTTATGTGTATGTACACAGAAAATGTTTTTTTCCTAAAGCATGGAAAAAAATAATAATAACACAAACGAACAAACAAAAACCAGGTGTTCATATTTGTGAAGCTGTGTTAGATAAAATAATCTTAAAATTATCCCAACCAAACAAACTAAAACAATTTACGACCTGCCAGCCATCAATATCCCATTCCTCATGCTCGAGGGTTTATGACATTCTATTTAGCTTGCCTAACAATATGCTTTTCACGTCTCACCACATGTGCCTTAGGCATTAAATGCTTTAAAATGCTCTTTGACACATGCAATCCATCCAAACCCCCCTACTTCCACATTCTTAATGAAAACAACCCTTTGTACAAAAGTCTACTACAAATCTCCATGTGCTTTGGATAGTCCACTCTGCATGCTTCATGCTCCATCAGAAATTCATAAATTAACCGGAAGCAAAGTAGTTAGTAAACAAGAACAAATGTCTTGCTTGAGTAAAGGACACATGTTTCAAACACTTAGATAGATACGAGACATGTTCAGTATACTCCGTTAACTGATTACAATATTACCTTAGTTATAATAAGCTATATTCTGGATGGCATAGATTGCTCCATGGCAGTGGAGGCTTTTCCACAATAAGTGAGGACATGGGGCAGCTAAAAACACCTCAAAAGATAGCCCACAGCTACTTTTTTTCTTCTATTAAATAAACCATGGGCATGTTCGACAAGTAAGATTTAAGTTGTTTAAGAGCCTTTTCTATCTACATTTAGCACTTTTTTAAAGTTCTACCAGAACAATATGTTTAATCTTTATATAAATGTATTGTACGATTGAACTACGCTAATTCTACCTCACCTAACCTCAATTATATCTGTTGACCTACATGTTGTGGCATAGTACCAGAACACTGCTCACCCTGTCCAAACAGTCATAACTTGACTGACAACCTTCTAACGATTGCATCTAAATAAATCCACCCCATGAGAGACTAAACCAAAATCCACAAACATTTTGCAGTTTTTAGCTGACATCTTAAACATTGGGCTTAGAAGAAAATTTTGAAAATCTTCTTGAATAAGCAGAAACAGAAAGTGATCCAGGCTGAAACCCATGTAGCTAATTATCATTCTGATAATCAAGTTAACAATAAATAACAAAGAAAACACTGCCAAATTCACAAACCTTTGGATAGTTCCTTTCGTGAACCACGATGAGCCACTGCAAGGATTTGGCTGGAGTATAATTGCATAACCACCCTTGGCAACCTGATCCTCTGCTTCCTTCAAGTGCGCAAGGAACGGGTTCAACAACCCGTAAGCAATTTTTTCGGTCTTCCCATTGGCATTGATAATCAAACCATACCTGACAGACAATAATAAAGAGTAAAGTTCCTTGAAAATAGGAAAAATGGAACAAGACAACGAGAACCATCAGTGCACAAACTCAGCCGCAATTGGCAACATAACAGAAGCTCTAACAAGCTTACACTGCCCTGCATGACAGATTTAATACAATGCACACAAAATCAGACATAAAAACAGGAAATTTTTGTAACTAGTTTCAAATAGCCAATTCATAATGAGCTATCAACCAGCCTAAAACTTAAACATGTCAGTAACTACGTGCAGCAAAATCTAGAAAAATAAACACTGGGGTCGCTTCAAGGAGACCTCATTCAGCATAAAATCCAAAAAATGCAATCTTTCCATCAAACGAGAACACCCAAGATTACATTTAGCATTGTTTCTAGCAAGTCATCCAACATTGAAACTAAAAACTGAAACAAGAAAATAAAAACCCAATGAAACTTGTACCCCAAACAAATTACCTGGTTCGAGTTGGCGTTAGCTGAAACACTGCAGAATCAAGCCGAGTCCCAGACTCCATTAGGTCCAAATCAATGAGAAAAACCTCAAAGCATACAATGCTACTGGTTTCTAAGAGAGATCTGAGTAACAATGGCGACACAATATATGAATGAAAGTGAAGGAAGGGTGAAGGAGAGAGTAGAGAGCAGAGTGGGGCAATAGATTCCGACAGGAAAGCGTGTGTGATAACTGGCAATAAGATATAGGCTTGACGTCGGTTACCAACTTGATATATTTTAATTGGGGTGTGATTTGTTGAGTGTCACAAGTAGCTGTAATTGTACTTGTCGAATCTATTTGTTTCGGATATTTAGGGTGTGTTTGGTTGCATGAATTCTATGTTATAAGAATGTACGAGGAGATTTTTATATTTTAGGCTAAATTAATGTATCACTCCACATCCATCATTTGATTTTGTGATCAATGGTGGGAATGGAAGTCTCATAAACATGAGAATCATATGCCTTGGGGCCAACGAGTGGGATTCTCATGTTCATGGGACTTTCATTCCCACCATTGATCAAAAAATCAAATGATAGTCAAATAGTAGATGTGGAGTGATATATCAATTTAGCCTAAAATGTAGGGATCACCTAATAAATTTTCATGGCATAGAATTTCATGCAACCCAAGACACCATTAGTTGAAACACCATTAGTTGAAACCGAAGTTGGTTGGCTTGATATTTAGATAGGCATGTATAGGGCAGAAAACCGAATCGACGGTTCAGTTTTTCACCTAAACCGTGAACCGAACCGACTTAGATCGGTTTTAAAATTTTCAAACCGAAACCGAACCGACTATTAACAAAACCGATCCGAAACCGAACCGATTCTAATTTATGCAAACCGTAACCGAACCGAACCGACTAAAATCACACCAAAACCGAAATAAAACCGAACCGACCGACTATTTTAAACATATTGTATTATTTATATATAAAATATAAATTATTTATTATATATATTCGGTCGGTTCGGTTTGGTCGGTTAAAATCACATAGAAACCGAAAACCGAACCGACCACTTCGATTTTGAATTTTTTAAAACCGAAACCGATCCGAACCGAATTTAAACCGAACCGATTGGTTCGATTTAGATCGGTTCGGTCGGTTTAATCGATTTGATCGGTTTTTTGTTCATCCCTAGGCATGTATGTAAAATAGAGGAGGAAGGTGTTATAAAATGTTTAATTCACCTACTGAGAGAGTAGGGGTTTTGTAACAGTGCCTTAATTTTATTTGATATTCTCCTTGTTTAATACTTTGACAATAATAGAGTGCGAATTGAATTGAGAAAGTTTACAAAACAAAATAATTAAGATAAACGTATGGATTAAAGCCCGTGTAGGTATGGACTATGGAGACGGAAGAACCAAAGCTGAAACTAGAATCAACTTATGAGTCTGGAGTAATGTTGTGCAATAGAGAAAGGCATTGGACACCAGTGGAGGCCTAAATGCCACAAGGATCCATTACATTAGGATTGCACTAGACAATAATAGCATTGTGACATGGAGAAAACTTATATATATAGCTCATGTATAATGAAAATACAATTTCAGAATAGAAGTAAAACCATAAATTCTAAGAGCATTGTATAAGAATCTATCTACATCACACACCTCCTCAACTACTTTACCTAAAACAAATCATTAAAAAAACATAGTCACACTCATTTAATTATGCAACCATCCATTTATTTTAGGTTTTTTTTTAACAATCATTGTTAAACTATAACACTATTAATGACCAAATACTTGAATTATGTTGGGTATACCATGTCCAGTCCATGATGGTGTACTACCATGATCCAGCCTATGGTAAAGAATGTGGAGTTCTCTAGTTTATCTAGAATAAGGCTTGAAGCTTTGTTGGAAGTAGCTGGTTGATGGGAGTTGGCAAGTTGGTTGATACACTTAATGAAGTAGTTGGCAGAAGGATGGTTCACTTAATGAAGAGAGTTCCTCCGTGCCTATAAATAAATGAGCTATTCTTCATTTGTGATCATCAAATCCAGAAAGAAACCAAGCATCCCACTCCAAGTAGAGAGTGAGAAGAAGAGTGTTTCACACTCAAGTGTGAGTGAGTGTTTATTTTGTATTCGTCAAGCCTTGTCTGTGGCTTGGTAAGATTGATATTGTAATATTCATTATTCAGTTATAGTGGAAGAATGATCTTTGCTCCGTGGACGTAGGCACGAATTACCAAACCACGTTAAATCTTTGGTGTCTAATTTCTTCTTTTTTACTTCTTGTTTATTTTTCTCTGTCTCGTAATATCCACCCGATCCTTACAAGTGGTATCAGAGCCTGGTTCACAACAAATTATTGTTCACAACAAGACGATGGCACTATTCATTCCTACGTAACTATTCATCTATATAGTATTGTTCACATGTACATAACTATTCATTCGTATAGTACTATTCACATGTACGGAACTATTAATTTGTATAGTACTGTTCATGAATACAGTACTGTATACGTCACTGTTTATAGACTTCGGTGCTACGAAATGGAAGTAGCTGGCACTATGATCAAGCTCACCAACTCTAACTGGGTGACGTGGAAATCAAGGATGGAAGATATTCTCTATTGCAAAGATTTGCATGAGCCAATTGAAGGTGATGATGCAAAGCCGGATAGCATGTCCGATGCTGATTGAAAGAAGATGAATCGCAAGACCATCAGCACAATTAGACAATGGGTGGATGATAGTGTTTTTCACCATGTGTCTAACGAAACCAATGCTCATAAGTTTTGGGCGAAGCTTGAGTCATTGTTCGAAAAGAAGACCCCTGTCAAGAAAGACTTCTTGATCAAAGAGCTCATCAACATGAAGTACAAGGATGGTTTGAGTGTAGCGGAACACTTGAACAATTTCCAGAATATGATTAACCAGCTGGCCACAATGAACTTGGTGATTGACGACGAGCTGCAAGCGCTCCTGTTGCTAGGATCCTTGCCAGATAGTTGGGAGACCTTCATGGTGAGTGTAAGTAACTCTGCTCCTAATGGTGTTCTCACTCTTGATAATGTTAAAAGTAGCATGCTTAATGAAGAAACAAGGAGAAAAGTTTCAGGTACATATAGTAGCCAAGTATTTGTCATAGAAAATAGAGGGAGGAGCAAGAGCAGAGGGCCTAGAGGCTATGGCAGGAGTCTTAGCCGATCCAAGTCAAGGTTCAAAGGTACTTGCCACCATTGTGGCAAAGAAGGACATAAAAAGAGAAGTTGTCAAGCTTGGAGAAAAGAGCAATAGGAAGGCGACAACCAGAAGAAAGATGATACCAACAATACCACTGCAGTCTTATGTGGCAGTGTACAAGAGATATTGTATGTTGGTGGGTATCCACATATGGGTAGTTCTGTCAAAGACACTGAATGGATATTTGACAATGGAGCTTCCTTTCATGCTACTTCCAAGCGAGAGTTCTTCATTACATACAAAGAAGGTGACTTTGGCATAGTGAAGATGGAAAATGAAAGTCACTCCAAAATTTTGGGAATTGGTGATATTTGTCTTGAGACTAACATTGGTTGTCAGTTGTTGCTTAAAGATGTGAAACATATTGTTGATTTACATCTCAATCTAATATTCGTCGGTACCCTTGACTGACAAGGCTTTGATCACCATATTGGTTAAGGAAAATTGAAGCTTACCAAAGGTTCAATGGTGGTTGCTAGAACACAGCTCTGTTGTACTTTATACCGATCAAATGCCAAGGTCTTGAAGAATGAGTTGAATGTTGTGGATGACTCATCTTTGGACCTATGGCACAAAAGGCTAGGTCACATGAGTCAAAAAGGCCTATAAGTTCTGGCAAAGAAGTCCCACATTCCCTTTGCCAAATGTACAACGCTAAACTCTTGTGAATTTTGTTTATTTGGCAAACAAAATAGAGTCAGTTTTTATGTTCCCTCTGCAAAGAAATAAAATTTGTTGGATCATGTTTATTCAGATGTATGTGGTCCCATAGAAGTTGAGTCGTTGGGAAAAAATAAATATTTTGTTACTTATATTGATGATGCTTCACGAAAGGTTTGGGTGTTTTTGTTAAAATCCAAAGACCAGGTGTTGCAGACATTTCAGGAATTTCATGCCATGGTGGAGAAGGAGACTGGGAGACCACTCAAGTGTCTCTGTAGCGACAATGGTGGTGAGTACACATTTCATCAGTTCAAATAATATTGTGCAAAACATGGCATACGACATGAGAATACGGTTCCTGACACTCCCCAACATAACGATATAGCTGAAATAATGAACATAACCATTTTGGAGAAAGTAAGGTGCATGCTGAGAACTGCAAAGCTACCCAAGCAATTATGAGGTGAAGCTGTAAGGACGACCTGTTATCTGATCAATCGATCTCCTTCAGTTCCATTAGGTCTTGATATTCCAGTAAGATTATGGATTGGTAGAGATGTGTCTTATTCTCATCTGAAGGTGTTTGGTCGCAAAGATTTTGTACATGTGCCCAAGGAGCAGAGATCGAAGTTAAACTACAAGGTTACATCGTGCATCTTCCTCGGTTATGGTGATGAGGAGTTCGGCTATAGACTGTGAGACCTAATTCAAAGGAAGTTTATTAGAAGCAAAGATGTACTCTTTTATGAAGATCAGACACTTGGTGGTTATGATAAAGAGGCACAACTAGAGGCCGTGGTTAAAGGAGTTGATCACTTAGCTTCAGAATAAGAAGACCATGATGACATGCCTGAAGCAGCTGCTAATGAGATACTTCCAGAACCAGAGAATATTGATCGAGTGGAGCCAGACCATGAGACTACTAATAAGTGGGAGCCTGGTCAAGGGGAGCTTACTCAGGAGGAGCCTGATCAAGGGGAGCTTACTCAAGGAGAGCCTCCAGTTCAACAAGAAAGTGAAGCTCAACAGAGAAGATCCACTAGAAATAGAAGACTATCTACTAAATATCCTTCATCATGGTATATCCTGTTGATTGATGATGAAGAACCAGAGACTTACGAGGAGGCTCGAGCTCATAATGACAATGATAAATGGATGAAGGCATGGAGTTAGAAATGGATTCTTTAATAAAGAATGATACCTATGAGATGGTAAAGCTTTCAGATGGTAGAAAAGCACTAAAAAAATAAGTGGGTGTTTAAACTAAAAGGAGATGGCGATATGACAAAGTATAAGGCTCGCTTGGTAGTCAAAGGCTTTGGTCAGGAGAAAGGTGATACAAATTTTATTAACCTAAATTAATAAGCTAATAAACTCTGCTTGTAATACCGCAAATGCATGAATATCTAACTAGTAAACAGTGGCAAAAACGGATCGATCCCACGAGGATTGACGAGGCAGTCGAATTCTAAGACCTATTTAAACTAATTTAAATTGGGGGTTACAGCAGATGTAAATTACTAAGTTAAGAGAATTAAATTGAATTAACTAAAAATTTAAGTGATAAGACAATGAGAGAGTGGACCGAGACATCGAATTCACCACAGGTTCTTCGAGATTTGTTTAACCTAAACTACTATTTTCGAGATTCATGACGACTAATCTAAAGATTAATCTACAATCATAATTGATTTCAGCAAATGCATAAACCCCTAGCATTGCATGTCTTTCTACGACACACACAATCACATGTTTAACTTAATTAATTCTAAATTCCTAGCATTGCATGTCTTTCTACGGCACACACAATCACAGATTTAAATTAATTGATTAAAGCAGGCTTCGAATATCAATAAAGAGAACTTCTAACTACCGATTAGTCTAGATTCTTATACCGGATATAATCGGTGAAAGCAAATTATTGAAATTCAAAAATCAATTGTATTTAACATTCAAGCATATAGAAAATAATAAATTCAGATACAACAAACTCTAGGAAACCATGTGGTTTCATCCTTGCCTCGGCGCAGGGTCTAAAAGATCATGGTGCACAAGGTCACAACACTAGCATAGGTGAAATTCATCTCCGCACGTGCACGCGACACGAAAAGGGCCGCAAATGGATTGTGGTGGTACAAAATGAAAACCAGGGTGCAAATAACACGGATTCAAAAATCTATTTTATTTCCCTCCCAAAGCTATGGTTCTTCGTTCTCCTTCGTCCACGCGAGAGTTGTTTCTTCTCCTTTCGTCCTCTATTGTTCCTACAAGAGAGAGAGACACGAGATAGTGAGGAGGATTAAAGGAGAGGGTGAGGAACGAAAGAGGGGAGGAACATGGCCGGAGAGGTGGCTGGAAGAACGTCCTTGCGAGTTTGTCCTGCTATTCTCTGCTGCTGTTGCTCTTCGTGCGAGCTATTGTACCTGCAAGAGATGAAAACAGATAAGGGGAGACGAAAGAGAGAGCATGGAGAGATAAATGAGGAAGGAGGGCGAGGTGGATGTGTGTCTTGGTTGTGTTGATGCAGAGAGGGAGGAAACGGGGAGATGGCAGTGGTTGGGTGAGACAGTTATGGTGGTGATGGTGAGGTGAGGTGCGTTGTCGGTCCTCCTATCGATCGAGGATTGCCGGCAGGGTGGATAGGTCGTGGTGGCTGGAAAAAGAGAGAAGGAAGAACGAAACGTGGAAGAGATGAGGCCAAGGAACGTAGGAAAGAGATGAGGAGGAAAAGGGAGAGAGGAAGCCTAAATAGGGTTCTCCATCTTTCTCCTGGTTAGGTTAGGTTTGAGATTTTTAGTCAGCTTTTGAACTTGGGCTTAGGTTAAATTAGGTGGATTTGGGTATTCGGGTTAGGTTTAGACATGTGATAATCGACTTGTCACCCGTTACTTTGTACCACCATTTGAACCAACCAATTGATCATTCCTGGAATTGCCGCCTTAATGCGATTTCTTTGTTTATGCTCAAATTCCTACAAAAACACGAAAACGAAATAATTAGAATAAAGTATAATAATTGAAACACTAACATATATAAATTAAGGGATATATTATGTAATAATTACGTGAATATCAAAAGGTGTTGACTTTGATGATATTTTCTCTCTAGTAGTGAAGATGACATCTATCCGAGTCATCTATGGTATGGCAGCGAGCATGGATCTTGAGCTTGAGTAGTTAGATGTTAAAACTTATTTTTCCATGGCGATTTAGACGAGGAGATATACATGGAGCAACTAAAAGGCTTTGAAGTCAAGGGAAAAAAGGACTTGGTGTGCAAATTGAAGAAAATCTTATACGGTCTTAGGCAAGCTCCAAGACAGTGGAATAAGAAGTTCCACTCATTCATGGCGAGTCATGGATACCAGAGAACTACTGCTGATCCTTGTGTCTATATTAAACGTTTCTTTGAAGGCAAATTCATTAGCTTATTGCTTTATATTGATGATATGTTGATCGTTGGTCAAGACGCTTCTATGATCGAGAAGCTTAAAGAAGAGTTATTCAAGTTCTTTGACATTAAAGACTTGGGGCCAGCCAAACATATTTTGGGCATGCAGATTATTCGTGACAGAAAATTCAAGAAGTTGTGGCTGTCATAAGAAAGGTATGTTGAAAGGGTGCTTGAGAGGTTCAACATGAAAGATGCTAAACCAGTAAGCTTACCTCTAGCCAATCATTTCAAATTGAGCAAGAAATCATGCCCAAAAACAGATGAAGCAAATGAGAAGATGACAGTTGTTCCATACTCTTCGGCGGTAGGAAGTCTTATGCATGCTATGGTGTGTACACGGCCAGATATTGTTCATGCAGTAGGAGTCGTGAGCAGATTTCTCTTTAATCCAGGGAAAGACCACTGGGAAGCTGTTAAGTGGATTCTCAGATATTTGAAGGGCACTTCTAAGATGTGTTTGTGCTTGGGTGGTTCCAAACCAATCTTGGAAGGGTTTATAGATGTTGACATTGGAGGTGACCTTGATGTTAGAAAGTCCACCTCTGGGTACTTGTTCACTTTTCCAGGAGGAGCAGTGTCTTGGTAATCCAAGTTGTAAAAGTGTGTTGTTTTGTCCACAACCAAGGCTGAATATATAATAGCCACATAAGCATGCAAGGAGTTGTTGTGGATGAAGCGGTTCTTCCAAGAGTTGGGTTTGAAACAAGATGATTATGTTGTTTATTGTGATAGTCAGAGTGCTATTGATTTGAGCAAGAATTATGCATATCATTCTCGCACCAAGCACATTGATATCTGTTATCATTGGATTAGAGATGCTATTGAGAATAAGTTGTTGCAATTGAAGAAAATTCATACTTATGATAATTCTTCAGACATGTTGACAAAGGTTGTCCCCAAATCAAAGCTGGAGTTTTGTAATAAGGCCGTTGGGATGGACTTCAAGTAACTTGAAGTCATGGTTTGTCTTCCTCCCTCATGCACTCGAGGGGGAGATTGTTGGGTATACCATGTCCAGTCCATGATGGTGTACTACCATGATCTAGCCCATGGTGAAAAATGTAGAGTTCTCTAGATTCACTAGAAGAGGGCTTGAAGCTTGGTTGGAAGTAGTTGGTTGATGGGAGTTGGCAAGTTGGCTGATACACTTAATGAAGTGGTTGGCAGGTGGATGGTTCATTTAATGAAGAGAGTTCATCCATGCCTATAAATAGAGGAGCTCTTCTTCATTTGTGATCATCCAATCCAGAGAGAAGCCAAGCATCCCACTCCAAGTAGAGAGTGAGAAGAAGAGTGTTCCACACTCAAGTGTGAGTGAGTGTTTCTTTTGTATTCGTCAAACCTTGTCTGTGGCTTGGTAAGATTGATATTGTAATACCCATTATTCAGTTATAGTGGAAGAATGATCTTTGCTCCGTGGACGTAGACACGAATTGCCGAACCACGTTAAATCTTTGGGGTCTAATTTCCTCCAATTTACTTCTTGTTTATTTTTCTCTATCTCGTACTATCCACCCGATCATTACAAATTACATATTTATCTGTGAGATTCTAAATTTATTTTCCTGCCAATAAAACATAAGCTATCATTTCTCAAACATCAATCAACCATCGCTACCTTAACACTATTGTGATGCAGCTGCTTCATTCATCCATTTACGCCAAAAACAATTGTCATAGCACAATTAAAGCGAGAAAACCAGATGCAGTTATATCTGTTCAGAAGCACTAACCAAATTGATTAGCTTCAGTTGTAGTTAGTTAAGTGAATAATCACTACAAACAAATTGTATATAAACTAGACATATACAGGCGGCTCAACCACTAGCTTGACAACGCACATTCAAGTGTACTACATTGTGTCACTGCTCTAGATTAACAATTACACGAGCTCCATATTAAAGTTGTGTAATTTAAAATAATGATCTTGTTTAGGGACAACATAATTTTCTTGGCAAAATTTATTTATTTTTTGAAATAAACTTGATAGATTTAACATTGACCTTATCATGGTTTTGTTAACAAACTGCGTTAAAATGTTGAATAAGTGTAACTATTGAGTCAACCAATGTCTCGTACATGAGTGATTCTACCTGTCGAGGAAACCAGTGAGGGGGATGGAGGATCCTCGCTGGTTTCCTCGACAATTAGAATTTCCCCTCGTACATATGTTCAACAAAACGTTTTTGATTCAACTCCCAATAATAGATGGCCTGCCTATGGGGTTATCTGTGTATTAATAAATAGTTGTTGAATCATAAACCTTATTCCCCCAAATTGTTGAATCAGCCAAAAACAATTTAAGAGAAAATGACTGCGTTAAAAATACAAGAAACAATAAAAATTCTCAATTTCTATCTAGAAGCTAGACAATTTAAAAATATAAGTAATAATAAAATAAAAGGAAAAAAAAAGTATAAAAGCACACACCAATTTAGGTTTTAATGATTTATACACAATTCCACAACAACAAGTAAAAAAACCCTAAAGAACCAAAATGTCCTTTCAAGTTCTATCCTAAACTGGTACAATTTTCATGATCAAATTAAACCATCTCTATAATGACTTATTTACCCTACCATCTACTTAAATTTCCAGATTACTGTAGTAGACTAAGGGCACTTTCAGTAATTTCAAAAATATATTTGCAGAGAAATCTTTGCTTCTTTGCTGTTCTTCTAAAACCTCCCTAAAACCCCAAACACCTCTAGAGAGACAAGAGTGAACGAAGAACCAAATGGCGCTCTCTCGACTCTTTCTCGCAGGAGAAAGTCTTCATTTGCAGAGAAGAGGTAATCTACCCACTATTTCATGAAACCCCATATCTTTATAACTAAAAATTCTAAAGCTTTCTCACTGCAACAGGGCATTTGAGACTGTTTAGAAGTTTTTCTTCTTCTTCTCCTTCTTCATCTACAGCTTCTTCTACTAAGGTGACTGCAAAGGTTCCCACTTTAAAGAAATCCGATGTGGCCAGAGAGCAGAAAAGGGCAGCAGTGGAAGATTGTGTGAAGAGGTAAGTGCTAAAAGAACCCAATTTGTTGTATGAACCAACAAATGATTTTTTTTGTTTCTTAAGGATTTTGTGTACTGGGTGGTGATTATTTTTTGTTAAATATGATAAAATCGAAGAATATGATCATGAACTTGCACAAATCAATAATGGGTATCTTAGTTAATGACTTGTATGTGTGAGAACTTCCTATTTTAGGATCCATATTTGTACACTTGGAGTTGGGTTTGTATTAACTGTGGATTAGTTAATGGAAACAAACTTTGGTTTGGCGTGTCTTAGAGTATGGGAAAGGATGAAAGTCCATATGCAGGGGTGGGACTGGGGGTGAAATGGGAATTGAGAATTTTACTTGATGCAACCAAATGAACTGAGTTTGCTTGTAGTTTCGTTAGGGGGCATTTTTTGGTGAAAATGAAAGTGTGGAAAGTCTAGATTACTAATATATGTTATTGACCTAAAGGGTGGTAGGTTTATGTGCAAGACGTTGACGTATTGGCATACATTTGGAGTGAGCTCCACTCAGAGTGGATTCAAAAGAATATTGGATTTGAGAAATTCACCTAAATTGTCTCTTTTATAAGGGGTTTGTTTGTTGTTTCCTCTTTCAGTTTTAAAGGAAGGTCAAAATTTTCCCTCAGTGGTAGGTGGGGGGAATCTCGAGTTTGAGGGGTTGCATAGATTATACAGTTATGACCTGTGACTATTCAGTGCTTTATTTTTGAGAAGTTGGGATAAGATTGTGGGAAAAAAAAATCATCAACGATCTCATGTTGTATAATGATTTGCTTCATGAACCGAGATTAGATATTGATTTCCTTGACTGTTAATTCACTCAAGACATATATTGATGATTGGTCAGAATCAGATACTATAATTTTAAGAGGACATTTGGAAAGGTTTTTGATCTTTGATTTTATTTTATTGGAAAGACAACAAGAAATGTTCTTAAAAAAAACTGAAAAGGAGAAGGAGCATGAAGCTCTTATGCAGAAAACATACAACGAAGCGTTTGTTAATTGAAAAAAGAAAACCCCTCTCACATAGAAAACATACAAGCAATGAAGCAAGAGACTAAACTAAACCAACAGATGAGGAGAAACGCTTATCTAGGCTAAATTCCTATATAAAGTTACCCAACCAGACACCAAGTCTGCCAAGGGAGTATCCTTGAGGAGATTCAATGTAACTCCGAGCTGCCAAATTGATGCCTTGATATCCTTGCAGATTATGTATTTCCCTTCCCCAAATATTTGACCACTCCTTTCCTGCCATATTGCCCAAAAGTTTTGGAACTAAATCTATGTGAACTAAATCTATGTGAACAAACTTGTTCAACCACCAGACAGTAACATATAAATAGGAAACAAGAAAATAGAAACCAGTGACATTTCAGTGCAGAGAATGGTCAGTCCACAATTAGCTCGTCCTATGCTTCATTGGTGAAATCCAAATTGGAGCATTTTCCCATTTAAAGAGTGCACGACTCAAAGTTTCAGTTAATAGTTAATACGATGTGTAGCAGGGAGATCCTTTGAAAACTTCCTCCTTTATATTGGATAATATTTTGTGTTTATAACTTGGCTTGGAACTTGTTTCAAATTGAGGAATGGACATCCGGAAAGAATTCAACATAATACAGTATGGCATCGGTGGGCGATATTCTTCATTGATCTTTCCGAAGAATTGTTTGCTCACGCTCTTAAGGCCTTTTTACTATATATGATTCAATGCAAGCTTCCTTGGGAGATTGTGTTAAATTGGAGGAGTGTGGCACTTCAAAGTCAAACCAGAAGGAGGCTTCTCACGAGAAGGGGTCTTTGTAACCTAGGTTGTCTGCGGTGCGAAGCGCTAATATAGAAACACATTGAAGGTGAATTTTGCTAAGATAAAAATTTGGCCATTGGGCTAACTTATTACGATGTGGTAATGTCCTTTCCTTGTACTTATCTAGGTCTCCCTCTTGGAGCCAAATTCAAAGATTCTAGAGTTTGAGAATTCACTATTCGAAGACTCGTTCGAAGATTCGGGACCTGGAAAAAGAATTACATAATTTATCATTCCTAATCAGTTTCTCATATGATTGAAAAAAGCATGAAGAACTTGCTTTGGGGAAACTCTCCAACCTCAAAAAAATATCATCTTTTGAATTGGAACAGAGTTTGCCAACCTTGGGCTTAGGAAATTAAAGACTTCAACAAAGCCTTGCTCATCGAATGGATATGGCGGCTTGGGTCTGAAACTGAAGCATTATGGAGAAAAAAATCGTTGCAACCGAATATGGTGCAAGCATTGAGTATTGGTATGCTCAGTCCAGTATGACCACTCCTACTTATGGAAAGGCATCACGAGTCTCAAAGGAAGCTTAGAAAGGCATCACGAGTCTCAAAGGAAGCTTGGAGAACCACACCTCCTTTGAAGCCCAGGATGGAGCTAGGATTCAGTTTTTGGATCACAAATGGCTAGGTTTGCAAACACTTAAACTCTCCTTCCCTGCCATTTAAATGCTTGCAGAAAAAATAATAGTAAGATCTTGGATTTTTCGCCACTTTTTCAGAGTCAGTAAGATAACCACTCCTCTTTACTTTTAATTGAGAAGAAATCTCAATGTGGGAGCTCTCCCAAATTGTGAACTTATTAAATGCCATTGAGTCGATGCATCTAGATTGGGAATCAAGATAAATGGCTATGGGGTGACAGAGACAAAACATTCACTGTGAAGGATGGTTATGCAGAAGTGGGTACTTAACCTCGTTTCTCAGACTTGGAATCGAGACCTCACAAGTTGTACAAGGAAATCCCTCCTAGAGTCTGTTTTCTACTGTGGGCTATCACAATGGGAGTACTCACAGTTGACAAATGTCAACAGGAGAGACAAGGCATTCCCCAATTGTTTTGTGCTTTGTGGAGTAGCCCAAGAGACCATTGACCATCTCCTATTCTGTTCGCTCTGCTTCCATTTTTTGGAGAAAATGCTATGGAGAGTTCCACATCAACTCTCTTGCTCCCACCTCATTTCTGAACTGAACTGACATGTGAGCTCAGCCAACAGTTCCTGGTGAATTTATCTTTGATTGGTTTGTGAAAGAACACTCCATGCTTTTGTTTGGATCATTTGGAGAGAGAGAAATAACAAAATTTTCAAAAATAGTGTCAAGAATGCAGATAGTTTGTGGATAGAAATCAAAGCAAATTTGTGGGTGTGGGGATACACTTGGGGTTTTAAAGAATCCCACTACTCTCGTATGTTTGATTGGGGAGACATTGTGCATAACATAATTACCTGACACTTGTATTTTTGGTTTGCCTTAGCACTCCTTTCACTAAATGCTAGCTTCACTTTTATTAATGAAATACTTTTTGTTTTGCTGAAAAAAGGAGTACATGTTCCGTGTTATGGAATCTATTCCCCCAAAATTTCATATACTAAGTATTGCGTTATTTGGTATCAATTTACAGTGTAAATATTTGCAGTTTGTTAGTTACATGTTATGATTGTTTCTATGTATTACCTGCTTACAAGGCTTAATCTCTAATGACCCCAGCTATATGGAACAACATCCTGGAGTCTTCCCAAAAGCAAAACAGGTCCAAAACATGGTGGGGGGTTCATGGTACATTCTGAAGGACATCCTTTCAAATCTGAGGGAAAAGATATTGGGAAATTCTGAGAGTCAACAACAAACCACAAATAAATTATCAGATAGTTCACTAGATGCAACCACTGTTGAGGCAAAAGAGTCGGGAGAAACACCAGCTGCTCCTGAGCTTGGTGGATCGAGAAATGAACTTCAACTATCAGATACATGTCCTTGCAGCAGTGAGAATGGTATTGCAACAAGTTCGAGCGAAAAGCTAGTGAAAATGGAAGTCCCACCAAACAAGATGACTTCTTGCATGACATCAAATGGCAGCTCTGAATCAAATAACAATGCACAACAGATTTTAGGTTTAGGTCTCGAAAATAGAAGCAAAATGGATAACAGAGAAGTGCATGATGATACTACAAAACAAGAGACATCTTCAGATAATTCAATGAAAGCATCAGGTAATAGTTCTTTTGGGAAACAGGATGTCACAAGTTTGATTGAAAAATTAAAAAAACTACCTACATATGCTAAGCCTGCCAAAAGCCAAGCAGCCGTATCGCCTCCAACTTTGAAGCATTCAGATCCAATTGGACGACTAAGTTTCACTAGTGACTTAGTTACTCGAGACAAGCTTAAGAACTCTGTCCCAACAGAAAAACATATGAAGGAGCAAAACACAATGGATAGATCTAAGATATTGCAGCTTCTGGAGAAAGGGACACAGACCAAGTCAGATGCTACTCAGAGTAGAGCTAATCTTCTTGATGCAAAAGAAAACTTGACAAATAAGGTACCATTTGTGATGTTAATAAGGCCTGAAAAATATTTTAAGTATTTAATATTATTTGGTTGGGTCTGGCCATTTAAGCCCATTAGCATTAGTTAGGGCATTCTTAGGAAAGTAGGGTTAGGGTACTTGCTTTTGAAGGAAGTTAGGTTATAAATAAGGTTGTTCTGCTGTCATTGTATGTTGGTTTGCGATGAAGAAAAGAATTATATGTTTATGAATTTATTTCCTGTTTTCTTTTGCATTCCCGTATTTTACCTTTTCATTTCCCTTTCAGCGAGCAATTTCCTTTGATTTAATGACATAAATTCGACACATTTACTTCTCAGAAAGTGAATGAGTGCAAGGATGGAAGTGATTCAGGTAATTATTCTTTTGCCGGAAGGTACAAATCAAATCCAAAGTTTGCAGTTCCATACAAAAAAGCATCAGCAGAGATGAATTCTTCCACAGTGCTGCTTACGGAGAAGGAGAGATATCGAACAATCCTCTTGGTGAGGTTCTTGCAGAAATGTCACACTGTGAATGACCTTCATGGGGCATTTGGGGGTCATGGCCCCATATCTGAAGTTCGTTTCATCCCTCAACAAAGCGAAGGAAAGTTCAGAGATGCTTATGTTATTTTTAAGGTTGCCATTTTTCAAATGTGACATTACTGCTTCTAATTCCATTTTCAAATTTAGTTGTTGCTCAGTTGCGTCACTTCCCGTTTTGGTGCAGACAAAGGAAGGCTTGCAAAAAGCTCTTGCTAAAACAGTTGTGTCCATAAAACAGGAAGAAGTCTTCTTAGAGGCAGCTTCTTGTTCAACAAACACATCCAACAGAATTTGTCCTCCCAACCTTATTGTCGATCCTGATATTCCTGCATCTCTGGTGAAGCATCCAGCACGAACAGTTAAAGTCAAGGAGCTGCCTCATGAAATAGCAGCATACCATCTCAAAGAAGCACTCTCAGTCAGTGGGGGTCACATCTCTGGCTTCTTCATGGGCTCTTCAGGTTCAGATGCTTATATTGAGTTTGAGGTGAGTCTTTGTACCATTATAATTAATCTCTGCTGGACATAAAAGCATTCCCTCAGATTTCATAGACTACAAAATGATGCATCCATTTCTTGCTTATGAATCTCCAATATAATGGAACAGACAGAAGATGCCAAGGAGAAAGCCATTGCAGCATCTCCAATATGCATTTCAGGAAGAAAATTGTCAATCCTCCGAATTGATGCACCTAGAACAACGGTCATAAGGATTTCAAATGTTCCTGAATATGAGAAAGACATGATTCGTAGTATTTGCAGTTTGCATGGAGAAGTGCAGAAAATATGCCGCAGGGACACTCACATATATGACGTGCACTTCAAACTTGCTGAATGGCCCAACATGGTCAATATTCTCAATAGGTAATCAACATAATTGCAGCTCAGTACTATTAAAAAATTAATCTGCTTTCAGTTAATCCCTTATAGCTGGACTGACGTTTTCTCTGCATCAGCATAAATGGTAATGTGCCAATGAAGCAAAAATGGATCGCTCAGTCTGCAACTGTAATCCCACTTGAAATCCTCAATTACTTGTGGAGTCAACCAGATGGGAAAGAATACTTGTACTCTGCGATTCAGGATTTTTGCCGAAAATTCGATGAGAGCCCCTTTAATATCATGGAGCTAAAAGATCGTGTGGCTCAATACTGTGCGGAGAAAGTATAAAGTTATAGTACGATAATTTTGTTCATATCCATTTTGGTAGATTATATCATTATCATCAAAATGGACTGACAAGGTTCCCAAGCTCTGACATCTTTGTTATTTGAAAGTTGAGACCAGCTTGGAGTTGATTAATATCCACAGCAATTGATCTGTATTCCTTCTTTGTAACATCATTTCCTATTGTAGAAAGGCGGCAACTATATCACACCACCATTTTCTCTCTCACACCATTCTACTCTCTCGTACCATTTACTTTCTTTCTCACACCATCATATTTTCTCACACCACCTATATAAACAAAAATCATCCATTTTTTTCCCTCATCATTTAAATCGACAATGGTTTCTCCCTAAACATTCAAAATTTTTTGCAAATCTCTTTCAAATCTCTCTCCACACTCAAATCTCTTGTAAATCTCCTCCCTCTCCTTCGAAAACTCTCAAAATCCTTTCAAAGTCGAAATTCTTAAACTCAAACTCAATAAATATGCATAACTTAACATAACAGTGAAACTCAAACTCAAAATGAAAATAACGCAAAATAGAGTAACTTTCGATCAATTTAAACCCTCAATTGAGACTAATTCTCAACCTCATCATAACAAATATTGTAGTACTCTTAGTTATCTAATAAACACAACTTGAATAATTTGAAAATGTTTTTAAATGAGCAAGTTATGGTCATTTTACTAAAGTCGCACAAATCTATCTCACAATGAAAACATGATAGTGTTCCTGACTTTCGGCCAACTTATGTGCTCGATCAAGACCGATTCTCAAGATGATCAAAACACAAAAGTTGTAGTACTATGAGTTATCTAATAAAAACAACTTGAATCACTTAAAAATGTTTTGAAATGAGCAAGTTATGATCATTTTACTAAAATTGCGCAATCTTTCCGAAAACAATTTTTTTCGCAGATTGCATGGCGGGATATCTGGGATGCCCCGCATTGCACAATGCGAATAGGAAATTTTTTTGGACAGATACCCCGCAGTGCACTCTGCGAATAGAAATTTTTTCGGACAAATTGTGCGACTTTAGTAAAATGACAATCACTTGCTCATTTCAAAACATTTTCAGGTGATTCAAGTTATGTTTATTAGATAACCCAGAGTACTACAACTTTTGTGTTTTGATCAACTTGAGAACCGGTCTCGATCAAGAACATAAGTTGGCCGAAAATCAGAAACACTATTCCGTTTTTCATTTTTCGGATAGATTTGCGCGACTTTAGTAAAATGACCAGAACTTGCTCATTTCAAAACATTTTCAAGTGATTCAAGTTGTGTTTATTAGATAACTCAGAGTACTACAACTTATATGTTTTGATAAACTTAAGAATCGGTCTTGATATGTTGGCCGAAAGTCAAAAACACTATACCGTTTTCATTGCAAGATAGATTTGTGCAACTTTAGTAAAATGATCATAACTTGTATATTTCAAAACATTTTCAAGTGATTCAAGTTGTGTTTATTAGATAACTCACAGTGCTACAACTTTTGTGTTTTGATGAACTTGAGAATCAGTCTCAATTGAGGGTTTAAATTGTTAGAAAGTTACCCTGTTTTACGTTTTTTTTTGTTTTTTGAGTTTGGATTTCTCTATTATGCATATTTATTGGTGGTGTGAGAAAGATGAAATAGTAGTATGGTGTAGTCGTTGCCTCGAAGAAATGCAATCTCCAACACTTCAATTATGAAATTTTTGGATCAAATTTGTATGTATGGCTTTACTTCTTTTAATGAACTGCCATCATTTCCGAGTATGCCATTGTAGGTAATACTGTAAGGAATTGGTAAGAATATGGGGAAAAGAAAAAGTGAATCGTTTCAGCAAAATCATAATTCAACATAATTACACTAAATTAGTTCCTTACGTTTGATACGTCAAAAGTGAGGTTGGAATGGCCTGAATGAAGAATTGTTAAGAATATGAGGAAAATGTAAAGGCAGTGATTTTTTACACCATCACCCGTGTCTTTCTGTCTAACGCTATCACTTTTTTGTCAAACACCACCACATGCTCTTTAACATTGGCAACATCCCTCGCATTCTTTCTCTTCTTCTATGTCGTTTCTTTACTTTCCTCCACTATTCTTTCTATCCTCTTCTCATATCTCACCTTGATGTCGCAGCTAAAGGGTAAGGATGATCAACTGGGGGGGGGGGGGGGGGGGGGGGGGGGGCGAATGACTATCACCCTCTCCCTCACCCTTTAGTTGAGGGATCAAGATGAGAGGATAATAGAAAGAACATGGAGAGAGAAAAAAATGATAAAGGAGACAAAGAAGGGAGCTGTGGGCAGCAACACCACCATTGCTCCGTGTTCTCTGCTCTTTAGAAAAGAGGGTGAGAGAGATAAAGAGGAATAGAGAAGGGAAAAAAGGCTTCAAAGCGGTGGTATCCTTTAGCTCAAAAAAAATATATTGGTGTCATCAAAGAGGAGATTATGACGGAATCAAAAGTCCCAGCCAAACGTAAAGTCAATATTAAATGTCAAATTTGAGGCTGGATATGGCATGAATGAAATAAAAAACTTTGGAATGAAAAATTTTGGTACGATTGAAACCTGTTGGAATCCTTTTTTCAGTAATGAAAAAAAATTGAAATTTTGCTCTTCTAAGGAATGAGGAACAATGAAGACCATAATCAAATTCAATATCCATGCCTTTATAGAGCACCGAATACAGGCAAGGAAAAATGATCACGATTATAGTTCCCATAACCTAACAACAAGGTGTGACCTACAAGTCAACACCATAAGAAAGTAACCATGCCGCCAGCGGGTCTCGAACCTAGGACGTGGGGGATAAACCCACACAGCCCTAACCACTCTACCATAACACCATTGGCAAACATGTCTAATGTTAACTAAAGCTCACAGGCAAAATCAGGTCTGATCCAAACACTTGATCTAATTGCTTTCAAATCAGTAGCAATTTGATGATAATTAACAATATAAAACTATCGCAAAATTGAGATTTAAACTAGATATCATGCAGCCAGATTCTTCAACTTTGCAAGTTCTTGCTTGATTGCTGCACCTCTCTGCATAAACAAATTTGATACCATCAGTCAATTACAAGAGAAGTGTACGTGCTAAAGTTTATTAATGAAATTTTATACATGGATGTAAAGAATGTGGTAAAATGAAACAACCCACACCCACATAACACAGCGCATTTACATGCAAGCACAGAACATGATAGCCAAAGCCAGAATAAAACATGTAAACAAACCTTGATCTTGGCTAGCATGATTTTGAACCTATCAAAGTCATTCAAAGAAGCTCTCTTCTTCTGCATAATCAGCTTTCTTCCCCAAGAGCTGTTATCCCATTTGTTCTTGACATCTAAAATCATAATAAAACAGTACGATTAACAGTGGAATAGTACTCCAACAGATAAGGAAAGATTCAGGATTCAATGGCAGAAACTTGATCTGGGCTCTCACCTGCAGCCTCCATTACCTTAATCAGGGTCTTCTTTTTGGGAATCCTATTGATATCAATCTTGATATCAGTCAAGGAAAGTCTCTTGAAATTTATTTGACCTCTCACCATATCAGGGGCATCAACTAGAGCCTGCCAAGGGATATTAATACAAATGAGTTGAAGGACAAAACATCAATTAAACCAAACTGTAACGGGACACGTTCAATAGCATTCTGTAAAAAAAAAAACACCCAAATGGATGAATCAATAAAAGATACAAGAGCAGAGTTCACATTAGAATGCAAACTTAAATAAGTATAGGTGTAAGTGATTATACAGAAAATTTAATAAATGGTCTGTTTAAATGCATTTTACATATGGTTGTGTATTTCCAAAATGCATTACCCTTCACTTGTGAGTCGTGTGTGAAATTTTCAATGCATGCATTGTTCCAGGCACAAAACAAACTATAAAACAGAACATTACAAAATTAAAATAGCAATTCCATTGGTAGTATAATAAACTCTGCCTTTGGTGCTATTTATACGTTATTTTAGGACTGTTGCGACTTGTTCGAGGCCTGATCAAAATGGGCATGTTTGAGAGGCACGGAGAATCACCTTTTTGTTATTGCCAACCTTCAATGCAAATAAAATGCAATAAACTAATTTGGACACATTTGCTCTGCAAATTGGCTTTTTATTGAACATTATTTAAATAGATAAAACGCTTCTGATCATGGTGAGACAAATGAACCCAAGTAAAAAAAACCATTGGAATGATCTGCAACATTTCAATGACTGACCTGAGCGGGTTAGACCACGTTGCCCATGACCAACCCACCCGACTGTCTCTAGGCTCTAACTAAGGTCTTACTAGACTCTTACTCAAGTCATCAGATTCCCACTAGGTTTAGGTTTAGGTTAAGGTTAGTTTGGGGTCCAACCTCTTTTTTTTTTTTTGGATTGAAGTATCTATTTAATATATATTAGAAATAGCTATTACACTAGTAGCTAAGTCATGAGATTTTCAGTCAAGAGTTCTATTAATATAATTACAAAATCACTGGGGATGAAAATTAAGCAAACGTCTAATATTAATAATCAACGGCTTCCACACCCATTTTGCTATAGTACAAGGTTGAGAATGATCATCACGGAGGATGAAGGTGAGAGTCTCTGAATCTCCTAGAAGAAAACATGTGTTCCATTACTTGGCTTGGATAAGTAGTAAAGTTGCTTATGCTGCATAACATTCGGCCATTGTGTTGTCAACAACCTTGCTTTCAATTGTATTAGTTACTCTAACTAGCACTTCACCTTGCAAAGAGACCGCAAAGACACCAATGAAACCTTGTAGTGATCTGGCATAAAAACTAGCATCGTAAGTGATGATACATTAAAGCGATCACACCCCGGAGCCGTACAATGTCATGATGATCTCGAGTAATTACGACTTCAAATGTCAGCCCAACACTGATCCGGCCCAAGCGGGTTTAAGCCCGCCTAACTCTAGTCCGTCAGGCGGATCCAAACTCTCACAACATGCTAGGCCCACACGTCTCACAACTATCCTCAATACCTGTAAGCCCTCTTCAGGCAAATATCTCGAGGATTAACTTCAGACGGGCAACTACAGCTGCTCTCATAAACCAGAGTATCTTCCACACAGGGAAACTCCCTTCTACGGATTACTCTTGGATTGAAAACTATCTCCCGCGTATCTAGGAGCACTGAGCTAACAAAGAACTTCCCTCCTACAGCAAGACTCCTAATTAGGGAGGGATCTCCACGAAGATCTCCTTCCTAAACTATGCCTGCGATGGTCTAGTAGAAACAAGACTCCTTGCACTATAAATAAGACATGAGGTTGGTAAATTAAGGTACGCTACAAATTCCTTGTTACAACATTACACATTTCTCAGAGCCCTGTCAGGCTTTAGCATCGAAGTGTCATCAGCTACCCCACGGTGGTATGTTGCTCATGTGCGTTACTTGTGCAGGTCAGCAGGACTAGGTTAAAGCAGGGAGCGGAAAAAGACTGCATCAGTTTGGCGTCGTCGGTGGGGACGACATAGTTTTTAACTTTACATTAAGCATCATCTCCTTTCAAAACTTAGAGAGATGGTGACCACCGGGTCACACAACAACATAAAACTAGGGGACACATCCGAAGCTCAGACTGTCCCTGTATTGCCTTTCTAGGTAGATCCTATCGTGCACGGGCAACCAACTCACACTCCCGCGCCAACGACAACACTGTTGACCCCGAGTTGGATGTACGATCTTTTTTCATACACCAGGTTCTGTCGATGATTATGAGGCTTAAATCAATTAAGTAGAGCCCTTGACAAGACGCTAGAGACATATTTAACTTGCTTTAACAGCGGGTAGACCACCGTCTGCGTATGCAACGACACAATGACCATCTCAGCCTTCGTCAACGGGTTGCGAAAAGGAAAGTTTTACAATTGTCCGACATTGGACCTTCCAGCAAGCATGACAGACCTGACAAAGGAAGTGCAAAACTTCATTGTCCTGGGAGAAAGACGGAGAGGAACCAAACCCGGGGAGCCATCAGTCAACAGAGTACATGTGCTTCATGGAGCACATTCTGAGTCCGAACTATCCAACAGGTCCAGAAAGAGGGCTCTACGAGTTAAGAGGATTCAAGCGATACGTGGCGAGCAGCCGCCGCAACATGGTCGGAGGCAAGGCTCATCCGCGCCGCTGGTATTTACATAGAATGATCTCCAGGGCATACAACTCCTGCACGATGACGCCCTGGTGGTGACAATTTCCTTGGCAGACTGGGAGGTAAGAGGTCATTGGTTCTTCTGCACGCTCCGCAGCATGCAACTAGACGAAGCAACATTGACCCCTGATAGTCATCCAATGACCGACTTCAGTGGCGAAAAATAGCTCTTCGTGTGAAAGATACAGCTGACAATAACAGCGGAAGAACAGTCGACTCATAATACCATGTTTCAAGAGTTCATAGTGATCGACACGCTTTCGGCATACAATGCGGTTCTAGGAAGACCCTGGATACATCATATGGGAGCGACGGTCTCCACCCTGCACCAGTGCCTCAAGTACCCTACGAACCAAGCGGTCAGTACATTGAGAGGAGATCAATTGGCGGCCAGAGAATTTCAATACATGGTGATTTTGCCTCCCGGCAGTCCTCAACAGGCAGCAAATCAAACGGCCAAGACTACCCTCTGAACAACCCGAAGCATAGGAGAAGAACAACATGCACTGGGTAACGAGGCACCAGTAAGCCCTCAAGGAAGGGCCAATGTCGGACAACCAGAGGAAGAAACTGTCACGGTCTACCTCGATAGCCCTCGAAACAGCAAGGCCCTTCAGATCGGTTCCCGCCTAAGCAAGGCAATGGCGAAGCAATTTACGGAGCTACTGCTGCAGCATAACCAGGACATCTTCGCCTAGACCATGCGGCATATGGTGGGGATCGATCCATCGATAATCACTCATCGCCTCGAGGTCGACCCCTTGAACAAAACTGCCAGGCAGAAGAAGAGGCCCGTGGCGTCCGAAAGGAACACGATCATAAACGAGGAGGTATAACGTTTATTCGATGCATACATGATCAATGAAGCGCGATACCCCGATTGGCTGGCAAACACCATTTTTGTAAAGAAAAACAGAAAATGGAGAGTATGCGTAGACTACACTAACCTAAACAAAGCCTGCCCAATTGACAACTTTCCACTCCACCGCCTCGATCAGATCACAGACGTCACATCGAGACACAACCTACTCAACTTTATGGAAGCCTATTCAGGTTACAATCAAATATTGTTGCACCCCCCAGATTAAGAGAAAACCTCTTTCGTAAGGAAAAAAGGAATATACTGCTATAGGGTAATGTCATTTTGCTTGAAGAATGCAATGGCTACTAGGGGTGTTAATTGGTTACTGGAAACCGACCGAACCGAAATATAACAGTAAAAGTCCGAACCGAGAAAAACCGAAACCAAACATTAGAAAATCGAACCGAGTTGGTTTAGTTCGATTTCGGTTTTTGTTTTTCACACATCCAAAACAACCGAATCGAACCCTTCTTCTTATCTTGTTTTTAATTCCCTAACCCTCTATCTCTTTTTTAATCCCCCACCAACCCACTCTTATTTAAATTCGCACCCCATTCCAATGCACCCACGTCCCCACCCTCTCTTTTAACTCTCACTTTTTTCTTTTTTTAATGCCACATTCAGATAAAGAGTTGAAAAAATCTACCTTCTCTATCTTATTTATTCCCCACCCACCTCTCCCCACCTAACTAATCTTTCTTTATTAATGTAATTTTTCTCTTTTTTAACTCTCTATCCAACCACTTGCAAGTTGAGAAGGAGAGAGAGTTTGACTCAATCTTGTTGAAGAAAACCAAAATTTTCACTTGCTTGCTTGCAGCAAATATGAGCAATGGCGATGGCGACAATTTTGACACTTCTAATTTAATAAAAAAAACCTTCTTGCCGGATGAAATTACGTGACTGGTGAAATCATCATAGAAGGTTTCGGTCTTGTTCAGATCATGGGTGTGGTGGAGATAGATTAAGATGCAAACAATGCAGTTATGCTTATAGTTTTTTGTACGATGTTATAATATTGTGTATATGAGAGACGGGGCAAAATTTTTTTAATCTTATGAAATTATCAAGAGAAATAGGCAAGAAAAAATTGAAAGAATTCTCTATAAATGAATAGTCGGAGCCTTGAAACACTCTGTGTTCATCTGGCATTTGCTTTCCCTTTACTGTTTCCCCTTTTCTCTCTTTTATTTTATTTGTACTCTCTCTGTCTCTAGGTTTTCCTCATTTGCAAGCCAAGCTTCATTTCATTCTTTCCATTCTTTGTAGCTTTGACTTATTCCTTTTGTGCTAGAGCTAACTCGGTTGTATGTAGCAGTAAAAAATAAATAAAAGAAAAATAATAAAAAGGGAAAAAACCAAAAATAACCGAATCGGAACCGAGTCGATCGGTTCGGTTCGGGTTTGGTTATTTATTTGATAAATGTGGAAACCGAACCGTTGGTTTGGTTCGGTTTGGTTTTGGTCCAACTTTGAACTGACCAAATCGATTAACACCCCTAGGGGCTACTTACCAATGATTGGTCAACCGAATGTTCAAAGAGCAGATCGGTAGAAATATGGAAATATACATCGACAACATGCTGGTCAAGAGCCTTTGCAGCCCCGACCACATACGAGATCTTGCCGAAGCATTCAACCAACTCAGAAAATATCGGATGAAACTCAACCCACAAAAGTGCACGTTCGGAGTCGAGTCGGGGAAATTATTATGTTACATAGTGAACAAAAGAGGGATTGAAGCCGATCCAAAACAGATTCAGGCTCTTCTCGACATGATATCCCCAGCCCGACTGGGAGGGTAGCAGCACTCAAAAAATTTATATCAAAGTCGTCCGATAAATGTCTCCCATTCTTCAAGATACTAAGAGGGAGCAGAGGATTCTCGTGGAACGAGGAATGCAAACAAGCCTTTCAGAACCTGAAAGCATACATGGGGAGTCCGAAGCTACTCACGAAGCCAGCGATAAGTGAAACACTATACATGTACTTGTCTATTTCCAAACACGCTGTCAGTTCAGTTCTCGTACGAGACGACCAAGGAACCCAGATGCCAGTTACTACACCAGTAAAACCTTCATAGAAGCAGAAACACACTATCCAGACCTGGAAAAGTTTGTTCTAGCACTGGTCGTATTATCTAGAAAACTGAGGCCCTATTTTAATACCCACTCCATAACGGTCCTAATTAAACATCCACTCCGCTCGGTATTGCATAAACCTGAGTTGTCTGGCAGGATGGTGGAATGGTCAGCAGAGCTCGGGCAGTTCGACATAGGCTACGCTCCAATAATCGCCATCAAAGCCTAGGCTCTTACAAATTTCATCGCTGAATTTACCGGCGGAGAAGAGCCGAGGGTAGACTGTCAACCCTCGGAATCAGATGTCCAAGCATGAACCCTATGCTGCGACGGTTCTTCAACAAATAGGGCGAACATAGTAGGGATCACACTCCGCTCGAGACTACAATTGGAAGTACATTCGCATCCAATTCAGCAAACCTAGAAGGGCTGAGCGGGGCTAGGCTTATCTTCCTCATACGATGAGCAACCACCCCCTCAGCCGGTGAACATGACACGAGGTGACCACCATAAGAGCGCCGTAGCAACCCCCTGCACGTGACATTACCTGGCATTACAACCTCCTCGACAGAAATCAAAGGGAGCTCGAGAAACTCCTTCTCTATCTGCATTTCTTCCTCGCCAAGAAATGGATTAACAAACTTCCCTGAAACAAAGAAACAACGTCAGAACCTGTGTCGCAGAAGGAACACACAAAGATATGCATGCACCAACGACCAAGGGACTCACCAAGGTCAAACTAAAAGTATCGAGACACTCTACGACTGCCGAGCCTGAAGTAACCAGAATCCGTCGAAGCCAATAACCATTGTTTCTCCCAAGATTCGGCGTTGTTCGTCGTTAGTCGCAAACAAGAAGTACGGGTTAGCATACAGATACCTCTGGAATCCAGCCGAGCATTGGTCAAGTGATAAATCATTGATTCACTGGCGAAGTTAAGTGGAGGCCAGCGTCATGAGCCCTCAGGAGAATTGCGACCAGTATCTTGAACCCGCTCCACGCCATTTGAGCAAGAGGCATGCGAAAATGGGTAAAAAAGCGCCAGACGTCATCCGACACCAGAAATCGGAGCCCGGACTCGAACATACCTCGGTGCAAGCCTATAAACCCATGAGGAGGCACAATCGAACCTAAAACTCCAAATGCAAGAAATATGATACAGACTACGGAGCCTGATCAACTCAGTTTCATCAACCAAACTACCATAAAAAAAATTAATGCAGGCAAGGGACAACAGATCCTTGAAAGGAAATTTAATGTTGTCAGCCATTGGAAAGGAAAACAAGTACTATAGTTCTAAAAGATAACGAAGATAACAATGGTGAAATCTCTCTCAGAACAGTAAATATTTATAAGGGAGGCAAATCGAACTTTCCCTCCTCGATCAGTCACGTACCCATTATATGTTATGTGCCGCTCGAAATCAACGCTTCGAGTCCAATCAACACGATGGTACAATTATCTTTTCAAATAGTCAGTGGACCGAATTAACGCCCCACTGCCTCGGGGGGAGTAGCTGATGATACATAAAAACGATCACACCCCGGAGGCGTACATGTGTCATGATGATCTCGAGTAATTACGACCTCAAGCGTCAGCCCAATACTGATCTAGCCCAAGCGGTTCTAAGCCCACCCAACTGCAGTCCGCTAGGCAGACCCAAATTCTCACAACATGCTAGGCCCACACATCTCACAGCTATCCTCAATACCCGTAAGCCCTCTTCAGGCAAGTATCTTGATGATCAGTTTCGGACGGGCAACTATAGCTGCTCTCTGCTTTCAACTAGAAAACAAACACCAGAGTATCTTCCACAGGGAAACTCCCTTTTACGAATTGCTCTTGGATTGTGAATTATCTCCCGCGTATCTAGGAACATAGAGTTAACATGAAACTTCCCTCCTATAGCACGACTCTTAATTAGGGAGGGATCTCCACGAAGATCTCCTTCCTAAACTACGCCTACGATGGCCTGGTTGAACCACGACTCCTTGCATTATAAATAAGACATGAGGTTGGTAGCTAAGGTACGCTATAAATTCATTGTCTGGCATTAGCATCGGAGTGTCATCGGCCACCCCACAGTGGTATGTGGCTCACGTGCATTATTTGTACAGATCAGCAAGATTAAATCAAAATAGGGAGCGAAAAAAAACTGCATCAATAAGTAACAATAATAGTATAGAGATTGCAAATGCAATTCTTTTTCCCATATAGTATATAACCCAAAATTCTTTGGGTGTTACAAATATAGTTACCCAATTTTTTTTGTAGTGCATACCTGTGCTATGGGACTTGGTTCATTCATCTTGCCCATGTTGCAACCATTTTTGTTTATTTAGGTCTATGATATTCAAACCGATGGTACTCGGCTTGGGAACTACGAGCACCATGCATCCTACGGTGTTTATGTAGTGCATGGTGTCATTGGGGTGCCCATTCTACACTTCTTTTATTTTATTTATTTTTCCTATCCTTTTGTTTACACAACCTCAAGATGAATAATGTTTGATTTACGAGTATGGTTTTTTTTAGGCTTCCTTAATTGAAGCGCTCCAAAATGTGCTAAATGTTGAATGATGTACTTGGACTTGAGCATCAGGTGTTAAAAAAAAAATCTATGAAAACTCTTCTGTATTTGCTGGAAATTTTTGAAGAACCATTCCAAGATAATATAATACAAGGCTAGATATAAAATTTTACGCATGAGATTGAACCCTCTGCTCAATAACTCAATTTGTTGGAGCATTGCAAAATAGAACTTAGTCTTGCACAACTTTAAGAAAAGTAAGTAGCTCAACCTTTTTTTTAACATCATTGAACCGTGTGATAGAATTTCATCTATAAACCCAAAGGAGCTCTTCCACCTCTTCCACCACAATCACCACTAGGGCTGAACCGGTTCGGTTAATTGGCCAAAACAATAAAAACCGCAAACCGGACCGGAACTAGAAAATTTTAAATTTCAGGAACCGAAATCGGACCGGATGAAGCCGGTTAACCGACATTTTGGGCCGGGCCAGTCTCGATCGCATTCAGTTCTTTTATTGAGTCCAGTTGTTTTTCAATCCATAATCAAATTTCAATTTCAATTTTCAAGGATGGACGACAGTCCCTTCTATCATCATGCATCATCCTCACACATTGACAACATCAACATCACCCCCATAACAACATCAACATCACCCTTCACACCATGACAACATCAACATCACTAATTGGTCCTCTCCTTTCACCTCCCCCATTCTCCCAAACCCTGTAAATCAAATTCACTCCAAACCCCAACACCTCCCCCATTGCTCGGGCCGGGCCGATTAACTGGTGGGCTCTGGGAATTAAAATCAAGCCTAAACCGAGAATTTCGGTCCGATCTGGATTTTGGGACCGAATATTAAAAATATTATTAAAAACCGGCCCGATCGGTCTGGTTGCTGGTTTGGTTTTTCGATCTTAAATGCCCATCACCACTAACTCTTTTTTATAACATTCATTCAAATACCACAATACTGATGGCAAGATCAAGTGGCAAGGACATAAGCCTAATAGCATCCATAGTAAGTAGGGTATTTTCGCATTTTTAAGAAAATTTTACAGACTCAAATGGGGGTGCAAATTTTTTGACCCACAATAGTAAATCATCCTGTTCGCAATATGTAAAATAGAGACGAAAAGAATGAGAGTTAACTTCGTACCAATCCTTTTATCTCCCCTTCTTTTTTGTTTGGTTGGTCATTTTACCCTCGCCATCTCAAATAGCGCGATCGTGATACGCACTTTGTTAGCATAGTGTCAAATTTGAAGGTGGCTGAGTGTGTAAATTTTGCACACTCACCCCCAAAACCTAGCTTATTGTGGATGTTCTACAAGAGTTGTCAAATAAGTTTTGAGGATTTTGCCAAGGAAAGATATTGAGAAAGGGACCATTACCCAAGAAACCTACTCCTTGCAAGGGTAGGAAACTTATTTTTTCCAAAATTTTATTTATATTATGCACTTGTAAAATATTATTACTCATAGTGTTCAAAAGTTGACAAATTAGGTCAAAGTACAATGATAAATATATCATTTTATTGATTAATGCTATTCATTTACTTGACTATTTTTTTTTTTTTTTTTTTTCTGAATTCCTATTTCTTATGGAATAGATTGGTGAAGATATGGAGCTTGTAAAGCTACCAAAGGGATTTAACAGGTTGGAAAGAATCAGATAAACAACATGTTGGAGATGAAAAAAAATACATGTCAGAGAAGAACTATAAGGTTGATGTATGTAATCTTGCAGGTGCTGTAACGAAGATGATTGTCAAGATGCTATCAACCACCCACCCAAATGAGTATCAAAGTTAAATAAAACTAAGTTAAAATGTTTTAAAAAACCTAAATACAATTTTATAAGAAAATTGTTCCTCATGCGAGGATATTGCATTGAAATTAGTAATTTGATGTAATTGCCATATGTACATTTCTTTCTATATGTTAAAGTGGTGCCAAAGTTGCTTTATCATTGAACTATAGCTTCCCAATAGTTCTGGGTGGCAACAAAATACTCTACATTTCCCATGAGTGCAGTTCCTAATTCATTGAGTTTTCTCCAACCTCTTGTAATTGTAGCAAATATATAGTGTGTTAAGATTTATTTTCGTAATAAAAAGATTTTTTATTACATTGCAGGAATGTTGAGACTTTTATATCAAGAGCTCATTCCAAGAGGATGATATAATTTATCATGAAAGATACGCACAAGGATTGTGGATTTGTCTTTAAAAAAAAAATATTGTACTTTTTACTTTTAAGTGTGTATTTACCAAAAATTGTAGAATTCAAGCCAATTTTTTTGTTTTGTTTTGTTTTTTTGTTTTTTGTGTGTATAGGAAAGTGTCTCATCTTGTGAAAGTACCAAAGAAATATATGAATGAAAACTTTCCTATACATCCAAAGGCTATTATCATATCCCTTAATTTTTCCTTGAGATATGTTAGCGTATCTAGGTTTATATTGGTAAATTTTGGAGCAAAAGTGTCACGTGATGGGCATCTTGGTGATAAAATATATGACCCTAACAGTCAAATGGTGAAAACACCAGTCCCGAGGGATTGTCTAATTAGCCATCTTTCGAGGGCGGGGAGCTATATGTCAAAAAATTACTATCGCTTGCCTAAAGTTGTAGAAAGTAAAGTTAGATATTTTTTTTAAGTGAATTTAAGTTTGCCTACTATTATAAACAACTAATTAAGGACTGCCCCATATTTGATACTGTATTGCGGTCTCCACTAAGACTAGTGGTCCTCGTCCGTTGATTGTTAAAGCATGAGTTATTTTCACACTGGATAAATTTTAATGATGAAGATTAGGGCTGGGCAAGTACGGTTAACCGGCCCAAACTCTTAAAACCGAAAACCGGCCCGAAAAATTCGGGCCCGTGTTTATGAAAACCGAAATCGGACCGAGTTGACCGGGTAACCGAAGTCCCGGTTAACCGATTTACGGGCCGGTTTCGGTCCTAAGAGCAAAAAAAAAACGATTCTGCAGTATTTTACAAAAAAAATGATTCTACAAAAAAAATCTGATCAACAAATTACAATAAATCTGATCAAAAAATTACAAAAAAAATGATTCTGATCAACAAATTACAAAAAAAATCTGATCAATAAAATTACAAAAAATTATAACAAAATTACAAAAAAAAATACAACATCTGATCAAGATCTGATCTGGATCAGGATCAGGATCTGATCTGGATCAGGATCAGGATCAGGATCAAGATCTGATCTGGATCAGGATCAAGATCTGGATCTGATCAAGATCACATCGGATCTAGGGAAAGGCGGGGAAAGTGAAGAGGCCTCCGCGGCTTCGCCTCCGCTGTGAGAAGGGAGGTGAGAGGGAGGCGGCCTCAGATCGGCCTCCGCGACCTCCGCTGTGAGAAGAGAGGGGAGAGGGAGAGGGAGAGGGAGGCGTCCTCTCTGGTTTCCTTCGCTGGTTTCCTCTCTCAATTTTTCGAGTTAAGGGAGTTGGAGGGGTGAGAGAAGTACTTAAGTAAAGAAGTCGGGCCGGGCCGGTTACTCGACAGGCTTCAGAAATGGAAACCGAGGCCCGGACCAGAAACTTCGGGCCGGGCCGGACTTTTACAACCGAAAATTTTTTAATTAATTAAAACCGATCCGAACCGACCCGATCGGTCCGGTTATCGGTTCGGTCCTAAATGCCCACCCCTAATGAAGATAGTCAAAATACCCCGCTCGATCCAAGGCGCGAGGTTGAAAGATTTGCATATTAAAAATAAATGAGTGGTTAACAAAATTGGTCTTCTCAAATACCACAAGCACTTCCACCCCACCTCCAACTCCACCACCACCTACTCCCTCCCTCGTCACTGCCGTTGCCGCCGCCACAACCTCCACCATTGGTTTCAAACAATTATTTAATTTTCCTTTATCTGGAGGAATATTACTAATTATTCAACTATTTACCCTTTTTTGTGTGTGGAGGGGAGGCCAAATTTGACCATTCTAAATAGACACTTGCTAATGACACCATCATTTTCACTTAAGGACACCACCACCTCATTTTTTTTATCTACTGAAGGACACCACCGCCCTTCTCCATATTCTATTCTTTCTTCACAGGAGCAGCACCGCCCTGCCACCCCACCACCACCTTTGGTCTCACCGAGCCACCGCTGGACGTCCCTCCCAGCCCCCACATGCTTCTTCTTTTCTCTGTTTTCTTCTTCTCCCCTTCTCTGTTTTTCTTTATTTTTCTTTTTCTTCTTCCCTTCTCTGTTTTTTTTCTTATCATTTTTTCTTCTCATCTCATTTCTTCTTCTTCTTCTTTATTTTTTTCTCCTCTTCACTATTTTTTCTTCTCCTCCTCCCATCTATTCCTCTCTTATTATTTCCCCCTGTTTTTTTCTCATTCGCCCTCGCGGAGATTCTTGTGAGTAAAGAACTGCCACGCTAGGGATGGGCATGGGACGAGATGGACCTCATCCCTATAACATCTCGTTTGTTCGGGACGGGATAGACCTCATTCGGACCTCGTCTCATCCCAAACAGGTTCGAGACGGGACAGGATGAGCATGTACTAAATAGTCCTCTAATGAAAAATAATAAAAGAATTTTTTATCACATTGCTCACACACAAATAATGTCAAATTTATGTACATGTAACTTCCATCATAACAATATTAAATGTCATATAAAATTTATGGATGTTTACCTTATAATTGAATTAAGTTTGTCAAGTGAATGATGGGAAATGAAAGGAGCCTCTCCATCGATCCATCTTGCATATATCCGCAAAAGTTGAAATATAATTTATACAAGATACATTTATGAGCAATTTTCTCCTACTACATAACTCATAGTGCAAAATTAAACAAAATCATTCTTTGCCTTTATTTTCTACAAGAATATTGTCCTATAATCAATCTAAATTATGAAAAACCATAAATTTTCATGACTTCTGTTTGATCTAAATCCAAATTGAAGTTTCTACCTAAGCAAAGAGTTCCAAATCAAACAAGTAAATTTTCAAACACTAGATGTTTTGATTTAACTTCAACACATCCTAAACTTTTATTTAGAATAGTAGTTTGATTAAAATTAATAATAATAAATATTAAATAAATAAATGCAAGACGGGACGGGATGGGATGGGTGAGATTAAAAATATCCATCCCGATTCATCCCACTATAGATCGGGACGGACGTGATCGAGAAGGGTTTGATCAATCCAAAAAAAATTGAAAAAAGGGACGGGACGGGATCACGGGATGGGATGCCCATCCCTACCCCATGCATAGAGCTTTGTGCAAGTATGGGTTCCATACTCGTAGGAACCTCCTCGAGGGCGAAGGAGAAAAAAATAGAAGAAGATACGAGGAGGAATTAAGAAGAGATAAGAAGAAAACAAAGAAGATAAGAGAAAAAGAAGAAGAAAAAAAAGTAGAGAATAAGAAAAGAAAAAGAAGAAAAAAGAAAAAGAAGAAAACAGATAAGAGAATAAGCAGGCGGGGGCTGGAGTGACGTCTGGCGGTAGCTCGGTGAGGCCGGTGGTGGAGGGGAGAGTTGGTGTGGCCGACGGTGGCAGGATGGTGCTTGATTGAGAAGGGAGAGAGAGAAGAGAAGAGAGACGGTAGTTTTTTTGTTTATATGAGTGATGTCTTTCAACAGATGGTGGTGTCCTTTAAAATGTAGGGCACATGTGGTGTCTTTCAGCAAAAATGGTGGTGTCATTTAGCAAATTCCTTCTTAATAATAGGATTTGGGCTTGTTTCCTTAGACAATTGGTGATAGCTGAGTTTAGAAATCAATATCCGATTTAATTTGGGCAATACTCGAGTAAGTAACTTGGGTGCTCGTCAATAGTTGAATTCATGAGCTTTTTCCAATGTCATCTAGCCAAACAACTATGTTTCTATCCTCTCGTCATATTAATTAGAAAAACACTACTTTTACCAATTTTAATCAATTTTTTCTTTTCTTTTCTTTTTTTTGTTAAAGCCATAGGAATAATATAAGATAATTAAGTACGATTACAAACTTGTCGCCATGTGACTCTAGCCAAGTTATGAGCCTCCACATTGAGATCTCTACATACATACTTACAGTTTCATGAGGGAAGCAAAAAGAACAAGCGTCTAACATTACTAATTTTCGGACTCCAAACCAAGTTCATAACAAAAGTAGGTTGAGAGTCATCATCATGGAGAAAATCAATGAGGTTTGCCTAATCATCAAAAAGGAAACATGTCTTCTACTATTGTGCCTAAATTAGAAGAGGGTTGACTCTGCCATAGTACTATCAAAAACCTTGCTGACTACCGGGCAGGCTACTTTAGCTAGAACTTGTCCATGTAGATCGATCGCAAAAAACACACCTAAGGCTCATTGTTTAGAGGTGTCAAAGAAACAAACATCAAACTTGACTAAATCATGTCTAGATCCAAAACAAGAAGAATTGGCCTAGGCTGATTAGATATGAAGTTGATTATGTGGTGTCATGTTGATTGGATTTGGGCTTGGATCATTGCGATTCGGGAGGTCACAGTCTCACAAAGGGGGACTAGCAAGGTCTCGGGGTGAGATGTCGAGGTGTGAAAGATGACCTGATTTTCTATTTTAGTTGTTTCAAGAATTTGGGAAATTGAGATAATACTAATAGAGGGTTCCCCTGAGTTGGTGACAAAATGGGAAAGGTGGAAGATTACTAGTGGTGAACCATTGTTTTGCCAAGATGTCCAGGTTTGATGGAAAGAGGAAATGAACGATTGAGTGCAGATTTTGGTATTGTTGAAGACAATATTGTTGCGAATCTACCAGATAGTTAGTAGAACAGTCGTAAATTGAGATAACATTTCATCTTTAGCCGTAGTATGGGCCTTGGTTGTGTTCCACATGAATTTAAAAAACCCTGAAATGGAGGGAGGATTGAAATTGGTATTGAGCCAATCAATGGGTAAGAGGGAGAGGAACCAAAATATGTTGATGACCAGGAAAATGAAGAAGAGGTGAGTGACATCCTCCGTATGATTTTGGCAAAAGATGCAACAATCATCAATAGGCATGTGAAGTCTCACCAGTTTGGTCATTGTGAGGAGAATGTTTTCACTAATTTTCCATAGAAGGAAAATAACGTTGATGGGGGCTTTGATTTTCTAAAGTTATCTAAAATGTTTATCCCGAGGGTGCAGGGTTGAAGCATTAGAGGTGGAACTTTCAAGTTGATTAGAAGTGAAGGCACGGGTTGCACTTTTCACTAAGAAGAGTCATTTTTGTCAAACAACCAGATGAGTTTGTCCAGATATTATTGTCGGTCCGATAGTTATATCTAGGATATCTCTGGCTACCAAGGAAGAAAAATGCACATGATTAATGTCGTATTCCATTGAGGTGTTTGGCCAGAGGAAGGGAGCAAGTGATGGAGTTGGGATTATAAGAATTATGATGTAAAAGTAGGCAATCAGCAAGGACAAGGTCTGGCTTTATCAAAAAAATCTATCTAGAGGTCAATGTGATCGCCCGAGAGGACTTGCCAGATGATATGGTGTTTCATTTTAGCAAAGGCCCTTAAAAATCCCTTTCCAGGGAAATGTGGCTATAGTGGGAGGTTTGGATAGTTGGAAAATGTTATTTTTGTAGAAGTAAAGAGCTTTAAGTTGGAGAACACGTGGATTGTGAGGTGTGGAAATGGTCTGCCACATAGTTTTTGCCATTAGAACCAGATTTTTATTCTGGACAGAAGAATGTTGAGACTCCCAAGATGTCGAGGTAAGGTAATTCGATCCCAAGTACATATATGTCTGGCTTTGCTACCCACTGCTCCATTCCACCAGAAATTTTTGGCCAGCTTGTCCAATTTGGTAGTAATAGAGCTAGAAAGAATGAAAGTTTGCATAATATAAATAAGTATCGAATTAAAAATTGCTGTAATCATTACCGTTCTACCAGCTTGGGAAAGGACTTTTGATTTCCAGCTCGAAACGACTTTATCAATCAAGAACTAGAAATCAGAGGCTTTCTTTTTTTTACAACAGCAAGAGAGATCCCAGGTATTTATCCTTCAGGTTATAAAACTTGGATCCCAAGATTCTATTAATAATTTTAGAGTGTTTCGGGTGGACATTTGAGTTGTAGTAAACAGATGATTTGTCGTAGTTTACTGTTTGGCTCGTGGCCAAGCAATACTAATGGAAAATGTCCTTGATGGAGTGAACCTTCATAAGAGAGGCTCGACAAAAAAACATGAAATCGTCTGCATACAATAAGTGGCTGATGGAGGGGGAGTGGTACCTGATCTGGATGCCTTTAATGAGGTCCTCATTTTCTATTCGAGCGAGGAGCCTGGACAAGGCTTCCGCCATAAGGGTGAAATGGTACCGGGATAGCGGGTATCCTTGTCTAATGCCCCTAGTGGGTTTGATAGTAGAGAGATGAGGTGAAAAAACATTGTTCAATCATTTGGATTCAACCTCGAGCGAAGCCTAATTGTTCAAGAAGTTGGAGCAGAAATGACCATTCAACTCTGTCATATGCATTGGCCATGTCAATTTTATAGCCATCTACCCTTGTTTCTTTTTGCAACGGTGTTTCATTTGAAAAAAATCTATTTGCTAAACAACATTGTCCCTAATAGAGTGACCTTTAAGAAAGGCCCCTTGATTGGGGGATATGATGGTGTCCAACAAAGGTTTTAGATGGTTTGCCAAGATCTTCGAGATGACCTTATAGATGACATTGCAAACTCAATGGGGTGGAATTTTTGTCAGGTGTGGTGGGATTAGTGATCTTGGGGATCAAGGCGATAAAAGTCTTGTTAAGCTTTAGATATAGACACCGGGTGGTAAAAAAATTCTAAACCACTTCAATCACATCATGCTAGATCGTTTTATAGTAATATTGGAAAAATAAAGCATGGAAGTCATCAGGCTCTGGGGCTTTGTGACTACCCATACTGAAGATAATGGTTTGGATTTCTTCTTTACTAGGGATTTTGAGAAGGGTTTCATTATCATTTGCAGAGATGGAAGGTTTGAAGAGGGAGATGATCTTAGGGCATTGGGGAGAACACTAGGATTGGAAAACATCCTTAAAGTAGTCGTTAAGAATTTGTCCTATAGATTCTTGATCAGAGTGCCATTGGTTAGAGGTATCCTTGAGGCGAAGAATAAGAGTCATCTTCCGACGGAGTATGGAGGCTTGATGAAAGAACTTTATGTTCTTGCTTCCTTCGACCAGCCAGGATTTCCCAGATTTGTTACGCAAAAAAAGTTCTTTTCTAAGATAAAGTTCGGAGAGGTGGTCCTCAAGAACCGAGGTGGCCGCGACATTTTCCTCAGAGGGAGTGATATTTTGAAGTTTATCCAAGGCCCCTTGGATGTCCGAGATGCATTGTTGAATATTACATAATTCTTTTCTCTTCCTTATCGTTTGATAATGGATGAGTTTTTTTTTGTCTTAAAATGAAAATTATTAGATAAGAGAGGATGGTGGCGAGGACTCCAGAAAGTTTCAATAATATGACGACACCGGGTGTAACGACCCGATCCGCACAGTAACAATATTGTCCGCTCTGGGCCCAACCGGCCTGCACGACTTTAAAACGTGTCGTAACTATGGAGATCCAACCTCGCACATAAGTAGCACATCCCCCTTCCGCACCCAGGCGATGTAGGACTATGTCCCCCTTTGTAGCTCATCCAACCCCTTTCGGGCCTATTGGGCTCCAATCCTCTGCCCACTCCAGGGTCTCACAGTCCACCCCCCTTAGGGCCCAACGACCACGTTGGCACACTTTTAGCTGGGCCAGGCTCTGTGAGACCCTGGAGTGGGCGGACCTGAGGGTGAGGGTTGGAGTTTAATAGGCTCGAGAGGGATTGGACGAGCTACAAAGGGGGACATAGTCCCACATCGCCTGGGTGCAGGAGGGGGATGAGCTACTTATGTGCGAGGTCGGATCCCCATCGTAAAGACGCGTTTTAAAGTCGTGCGGGCCGGTTGGGCCTAGAGCGGACAATTTCTTACTGTGCGGATCGAGTTTCTTACTCTAGAGGTCTCACATTGGGGTTCCGGACCTGCATGTGGAAAAATCTAAAAGGTTTTGGGCCCTGATTAACTTTTGAAATTAGTTGAAGTGAGATAACTCTGTGATTCGAAGCCAAAGTTTGAATAGTATTTGCAATAGCGGAAGGGAAGCAGGTTATCCAGTCGAGTAATACTACAGTGCACTGGTATCTTGCCTGGTGCTATCAGGCACCATATGATTGCATCGAAATAAGTGTTATCACTTATCTCGATGCAATCCTACGGTGCCTGGTAACCACTAGGCAAGTTACCAAGCACTTTACCAGTGCACTTAAGAAAAACTGTATCCAGTCAGTATATACCAGAATCCGGTCAAGTTTAATTTTAACCTCATTTTTATCTTTGTGTTTGTTATTCCTAGTAAATTGTGAACCATTGAGTGGGAAATCAATGAGGTTGTATTTTTCAATGAAGTTTATAAGAAGCCTAAAGGTTGAATGAGTAGGTTTTCGGCCCCTAATTTGTTTTCTGGCAGTAAAATAGAGTTCGGGTCTCCAATGAGGAGACCTGAAAGAGTTTGGTTTTCAAGGATGAGGGACAAACTGTTCCAAAATTGACCCATAAGGGAGGGATTTGGTTCCCCATATACAAAAATAGCTGACCAAGTAGATTGAGCAAGATAATTATTAATAGTACAATTGAAATAATATTTACAAGAGGAAATAATGGTTAGGTGAAGACCTTATTTCCAGAACAGAGAAAGGCCTCCAGATTGACCCTGTGCTGGCATCAAGACTCCATGTGTAAATCCAAGCCTCCGACGAGTGCGTTCCATTTTTGAGTTGATAGCTTTGGTTTCGGACAGAAAAATGATGTTTGGATTGGACTTGTAGAAAATGGCCTTTAGGTTTCGGAATGCATAGGGAGAACCCATGCCCCTTGCGTTCCAACAAAAGATCATGGATACTGAGGTGACCCCAAGTTGGCGGTCGCCGATGCTTAAGAATATGGAGTGAGATTTGTAGTGAACTGATAAGAAGATTCAGTTGAGTCTGTGGACTGGACAAAAGCTGTGAGACCCTGAGTGGGCGGACCTGAGGTGAGGGTGAGGGTTGGAGCCCAACATGCCCAATAGGCCGAGAGAGGTTGGATGAGCTACAAGGGAAATCATAGTCCCATATCGCCTGGGTAGGGGAGGAGGATGATCCTTATATGTGCGGGGTCAGCTCCCCATTTTATCGACGCGTTTTAAAGCCGTGAGGGCCGGATGATAGACCAAAGTGGACAATATTGACACAGTGCGGGAGGGGGTCGTCACAGTTTGGTATCAGAGCCTGACCCAGCCGAAAGTATTCCACGTGGAGGTGGGCCCTCGGGCAACGTGGACGTTGTGCCTGTGTGACCAACGAGGACGTTGGACTTTAAAGGGGGTGAATTGTGAGACCCTGAGTGGACGAACCTGAGATTGATAGCCCAAAACAAACAGTATTGATACAGTGCGAAAGAGAGTCGTCACAAAAGCGGTAGGTGCACTGAGGTGGGCCTTGATTCCCCTATGATGCTAAACACTATAGGAGACAGAGGAGATAGTCAATGTGGGTGTTTGATCTGGTTCAGCACGAATAGACAAAGTAGTTTGTTGTTTCTTCCTATCAGGCTCTGAGATGGATCCCGAGGGGTCAGAAGCTATGATGGGACCAGAAGAGACCATCTCCAGCTTTCGTTTTCCCAGTTTAATACCATCACTTCTCTCATGGACTTTTCTGTTCTTGGTGATCACCATATTGCGTAGCTTTGTTATGGGAGAAAGCAATAGAGTTAGTGGGTCCATCTGAAGCATGGCTAGTGTAGAGTTTCTGATTCCAGGTTGGTCTTTCTAACTGGAGCAAGTGAGATGACTCTGAGGTTTCCAGGGGAATGCTAGTATGAGGCAGCAAGCATACTGGAGAGGGGGTTTCAACTATGTCAGACAATACTAGGTTTTGGTGAATCTGGTGGACATGTTTAGCCGCCCGTGAAAACTCCTCAATTAGAGTTTTTTTGCTTCTAGAAGCTTGTAAGAGGTTACCTGGAGGTAACCCTAATGGAGGTAGAAAGGAGGGTGTCATGACTAGGGATGGCAACGGGGCGGATTTGAGCAAATCTATCCCCGCCCCGCGAAGGATTTCGGGTCCCCGAAATCGCCCCGCATATACGTTTATCATTTTTTTTAAAAACCATCCCCGACCCGGACAGATAGGCGGATATCCGCCCCGCCCATTTAACCCGAAAAAAAAAACAGATCTTACGTATACATACAAAAAAATACAACAAATTACAAAATAAAAAAAAAAAAACATTCTATCTAAAGATCAGATCTGAGTCCTCTGATCTAAAAAAAAATACAACAAATTCAAAAAAAAAATTACAACATATTACAAATAAATCGATCTAAAATATTCGATCTCTGAGATCGGATCTTGATCTCAGATCAGATCATGATCAGATCTTGATCTTGATCTTGATCAGATCAGATCTTGATCTTGATCATGATCAGATCTTGATCTTGATCTTGATCAAATCAGATCTTGATCTTGATCAAGAGGAGGAAACCCTTTGTCATTCGAGAGTAGGGAGGCAGATCGCGGCGTGAGGGGATCAGCGAGCAGGGAGGATCTCGACATCTCGCGGCGTGAGGGGAGCAGGGAGCAGGGAGGATCTTGGCGTCTCGCGGCGTGAGGGGAACAGGGAGGATCTCGGGCTCGGCGACTCGCGGCGTGAGGGGAGCAGGGAGCAGGGAGGATGTCGGCGTCTCGCGGCGTGAGGGGAGCAGGGAGGATCTCGCGGCGTGAGGGAGGGCGAGGTGGTGTGCGGTGTGAGGGAGGGAGGGAGATCACTGCTCTGTGAGAGGGAGAGCTTGGTGCTCTGTGAGAGGGAGAGTTTGGTGAGGGTGAGGGAGCGAATGGGCGATTGTGATTTGTGAAAAAAGAGTTTATCCTTTATATAGGCGAAGGGCACTTTTGTAAATTTGTTGGTTAAACGGATATCCGCGGGGCTTGCGGGGCGGATATGGCCAAATCCGTATCCGCCTCGAATAGTGAACGTATATTTTTTGGATACCCGAAACCACCCAAAAATCCATTCAGCCATATCCAAAACCGCCCCAAACGGATTGGGTGTGGCGAATATCCGTGAAAATTCGCCCCACTGCCATCCCTAGTCATGACTGTGGTGTTGGGAGGGCGTTGATGATGAAGGTGGGGATTCAAGGTAGTGAAAATTTCCTCGATATTGTCTTGTACTTGATGTGAACCGGTAGTGGTGGGTGGTGGTATATAGTGACTGGGACATAATGAATGATATGATGAGATGGGGAGGTAGGAGTATGGTATGAATTCAAATTGGAGAGGAGGAAGTATTGATCCTGTTGGGTGGGGTCTGTAGGGTGAGTATGAGAAGACGATGTGGTGTGGTGTAGAACAACAAAAACCATAGTGTCGTTAGCCCTTGTGGAAGTAGCATTAATTGCTTGAAAACTAACGTTCCCACAATGAATCACAGCCAAGGATCCATCCTTGTATCTTGCCATCATGGTGGCCATCCAATGAATGGTCCAGGAAGGTGTCATTGATGTTGTCATTAATGTTGTTGTTGGCAACGGACGTTATAACATCCGTGAAGTTGGGCGTGGATTGATTGAGTGGGACGTTGGGGAGAGAGGCATTTAATGCCTTAACTACAACATTTTTCATGGGAGCATTTAACGCTGGTTTATCAACAGCGACGAGTCTCTACTGATGTTTCAGGAAATGAGATTCACCAATAATTCTAGCTGGCCTGGGAGGTGCGCCTGGGTGGCTGCCTGGACACTCCCTGGCACGCGTTCGGGACCCTCCCAGGCACGTGCATGATGAAGGCGGGATTTCGATTCGCCAAAATTTTGGGGAAAAAATTCGAACCCTAAAATTGGCCTGCCTGGCTCCCTGCATGCAATGGTGAGGTTTGCAAACTGTTATAGCAAGATTTAGAAAAGAAATGAGATGGGGTTAACAGCATCTACTCAAATTTATTCGACCATTTGTTTAAACTTCTGGCTAAACCTTTGGGATGATAGGTATAAACAATAATGCTTGTGTTTTATTTGTTTGTTTAGAATTTTTATTTTTCTCTTACACAGATATCAAATTAAAGAGGTATTGTTGCAACAAAAGGAGGTTTTCCCAATCTGACATGAAGCAATCAAAATGATATGGATTGCTGCTATTTATTTCTACATAAATCCTTTGGGACTGCAATTGTGTGAAGAATAATGATTGTAGTTATTAATCTACAATCCTTCCTGATGTCTTTTTGTTCTACATTTCCTTACAGGGTTTTAGCATTCATTTTCAAGCTCCAATCTCTTCTTCTGACAAGCCGTTGACAGCAAATAGTGGTGATGCAGCACAGTTTACACCTCCTATCTCAGCAGTTTATTTTTCAATGAGGTCAGTCAGGTTGTATTACCTAAAAAATATGCATATATGAATTCTCAATTGTCAATTCAGTATGATAATTCTTGAGCAATTCAGTGCTTTGATCAATTGTTTGGAGAATAATGTACTAAGCAATTCAGTGCTTTGATCAATTGGAAAATATGCATGTATGTGATTGCTAATGCCATATTACAATGGATTGGGGAGGTTTTAGATAGATTCGTATGTGTAGGCGGAGAATTAGATTCGTATGTGTAGGCGGAGAATTAGAGGCAGTTTGTTAGGAAACCATGACAGTTGATCAATTTTGCCTCCATGACTATTTCTCCCAGGATCCGTATGCATTTCCATGATGATATTTTATGGTTTGGAAAGGTAAGAGACTCATTTTATTGCTTTTTTAAGAGCATGTTATATACATTCTTGGGGAATATCTACTGAAGTAAACCTTAAATTTCCACGCCGTTAATTTCAGGTGATTTTGTTATGTTACTGAGCACTATCAATCTTGAACTATTTTCAGTGCCTAAAACTGCAGTATTTAGTCCTAGTTAGGATCAATTTTCATTTGTGCATTTGCATGAAAGACAGTTTTGGAGTTCTTATAGATCCCTTCCTGTTGTTGTCCAACTTCTGCTGTTATCACTGTTGTACGTAAATAAATTCAGTCCCCTTTTATGCATATAAAAGCATAGTAATAACTAATAACTATAGCAGCTGTTCTTAAGGATAGAAAGCAATTTTTCTCATTTTGTTCATGTTTATTTATTTGTTATTATTATTATTTTAAATGGATACTAATATTCCAGTTTTTTCTTGCAGCTTTTTCATTTTTGATTTTTGTGCTTCAAACTGCTGGTACTGAAATCAACAAAGCTAGATAAAACTATCGAGTAGCTAATTATTATCACTGGTCTAAAGTCTATTCTCCTCAGAAATCCTATTAATGTCAGTATCTCACAGCATGAAGACTAAGATTCCTAAAAGTTATAGGCTTATTGCTGGTTTATAGGCTTATGTCAGTATCTCAGAAATTCAATTAAGCAAGATCTACAGAACAAGCTCAAGAACTGCTGCATTGAATCTTGTAGTGCAATTGACAGATGTTCAGATTGATGTGAATTCAAGGAAGGATTGTATTTGATAGAGAAAGAATTGTAACAGAGACTTCTATTTAACTTCTATTTGATAGAGAAAGAATTGTATTTGATAGAGAAAGATTGATGTGTAACACTTTACAATTCAATGAATGATCCTTATGGTTACTTCTAATCTCTTATTTATAGCACTCTTACTAACATAACTAACAGAGACTTCTATTTAACTTATATTTAACAGAGCACCTAACGAACTGCCACAGAGTGAACTCACATAGCACCTCACAGATTCTAATAATTCCATAGCACCTAACGGACTGCCTAATAGGGGGCCTAACATCTGGTCAGAAAAATAAGCATTCATCTGACAGAAAAATAAGCATTCATCTGACAGATTCTAATAATTCCATAGCACCATTCATCTTCAGTTATCAGCATTTTCATCTAGTTTGCAACAACAAGCATTCATCTGACAGAAAAATAAACAAGCATTTTCATCTACTTCCATCAAACAAGCATTCATCTGACAGAAAAATAAACAACAACAATCTGACAAAAGTATTTTCATCTAGTTTGCAGTGGCCAAATTATCAGCATTTTTCATGATACATACATCTAGTTTGCAGTGGCCAAATGCTCACCACTGGTATTTTCATGAAAAATAAACAACAATCTGACAGAAAAGTATCTAACAGGAAATTATCAGCATTTTTGAATTTTCAGCATTCAGCATTAAGGAGAGTTTTCAGCATTCATTTTCAGCATCTTCATTTTTCATCATTGTTGCATATTCATTTTCAGCATCTTCACTGCTTCAACTCATCATTTTCAGCATCTTCACAACATTTTCAGCATCTTCGCAGCATTTAAATTTTCAGCAACTCATCTTGAAGGCGGTGGCTGCAAAAAAAAAAGATTATATATATATATATATATATAAATAATTGCAATAGTACTAAAAAATAGTGTGACCCCTTGGTTAGAATATATACCTGTGACATCAATGAAAAATATGGATCCATGAATGAGATTGGAATACCAGATTGTGACAGCATTGTTTGATCCTTCAAGTTGACAAATACAAATCATAAGTGAACAATCATAAGTGATAATACGCGTCAGTAAATATATTAAATTCAAACCTGTGTATTTGGGTTTAGTGAATGAGGTGTCATATATTCTAACTCAGGCCTTCCAATCTGGGAACAACCCTACAAATGACGTGTACATAAAATTTAATATTCTCGACTTAAAAAATTAAATATTCATAAAAACATTTTGCAAAACATACCACATTCTTCTCAAGGGCCTGATCTTTATTTGCTTGTTTATTTTTTTTCCTTTGTACTTTTTTTCGAATCTTTTCATTTGTGGGTTGCATCCTTGAATTAGAGCGTCGACCTTTGCTATGAACCGGTAATGGACTATGAATGTTGGATTGCATCCCAGAACTAGTAGTGTTGACCCAAATTCCATAAACCCATGTGAATCAACACCCTCATCACCATCATCAGTTTTGAGTTGCTCCATTTTCAAAGTGATCCATTCATGAACTTGGCATGTCTTCTTTTCATCCTCAGCGGCGTATTCGGCCATTTCATTGAAGTGACTGCACATCTTGTCAAACCTTTGATTTTCAGGCTTCATTCCCCAATTTGAATAAACAATCTTAACCTTTGTATGCGCCCTCTTCACATCTTTCCTCCACCTTCGAAGGACATATTTATCTGGTATAGCATGAATATCTCTTTCAAACAATACTTTCAATACATGTCTGCATAAGATCCCATTGAACTCGAACAATTGGCAATTACACTTGATATTGAAGTCGGCAACGTTAAAATATACTATATAATTGACTGAACGTTGTCTATCTCCTATCACCAAGTCTTGTCTAACAGTGTACACCTCAAAGCCACTCTGATCTATAACTTCACTACGAATTGTACAACATATATTCCCTGCAATCTCTTCTTGGAACTCCTTAAATTTTTTTGTACTATAGGCAGTTTGAAAAGTTTTCTCTATTGCATAAGGAGTAATGCACGGGATCTGTCGGTGAAACGATTTAAAGTCCGCTTCAGTTTCCTTTTGAACCTTACTTCGTAGTGCATTCTCATATTGTTCAACGAATTGCTTCAAAGTGGTCTTCGAATTTACATAACCATCAAAAAAAGCATTCATGCTTTCACTCCTTTGAGTTGAAGACATCCCCGCCCAGAAAGTAGATCTTTGATATGTTGGCACCCAAAGCATTCTATCAAGATATAATCCTTTCAGCCAATCATTTTCTTGCAGACAATATTTCTCAATGAAACCATGCCAATTTACTTCAAACTCTTCATGAGACAAGGAATCGTAAACTGCTCTTTGCATTGCAAACTTTATTGCATCATATTGATTGCAACCGGACAACTTTTCAGGCAACTTCTTCATAATATGCCACAAGCACCATCTGTGTCGTGTGTTGGGAAATACAATTTCAACGACCCTCTTCATTGCCCTATCTTGATTAGTGATTATAGCCGTCGGAGCATTGCCATTCATACACACAAGCCAAGTTTGGAAAAGCCAAACAAACTCTTCAATGGTCTCACCACATATCAATCCACATCCGAAAAGAATTGACTGACCGTGATGGTTCACCCCAACAAAAGGAGCAAATGGCATCTCATACTTATTTGTCAAGTATGTAGTGTCGAAGGTAACAACATCTCCAAACTCCTTGTAAGCTGCTCTGCTCCATGCATCAGCCCAAAAGACATTTCTCAATCTACCTTTATTGTCCAAATCCAACATATAAAAGAACTCAGCATTGTTAGCTTGCATTTTTTGGAAGTAGTTATGAATGGCCTCTGCATCCCCTTCCCCAAGCCTCAACCTCCTCATTTTATCCAGATAATTGTAACAATCTTTTTGAGAAAAAGGCAGGCTATCATGACCACCAGCTTCAACCACACATGAATTAAAACTCTTATTTGGCCTAATACCCGCCCTATCATTATAATCCAGCTTCTTCTTCACATACGAGCTCATAACTCTATTTTTCGAATAAAATCTAGATTTTTCAGATAAAATCTAGATTTTCCAGGGCTCAATTCATGATTGTGATCAAGTATTACCTTTGTCACTGACACTGTTCCATCAGGGTAAATTTTACCTCTAATTTTAGCCAAACATCCACATTTAGTTGTACCCCGTTTTTGTACAACATTTTGTGATTGACTTTTATGCTGCCCAGAACGACCATATGCAAGCGTCATGAATATAGGTTTTCCATTTTCATCTTTTTCCGTATTCTTTATTTTCACTGGAAATCCTATTTTATTACCATAATCATGAAAATATCGTTGGTACTCATTAATGCTGTTGAACTGCATCCCTTCTGTGGGATTCATTATCTTTTCTAAATTTTCTTCATTTTCCATCAATTCATTCTCTTCTACACTATCCATTCCTGAAAGGCTTTTGAAAAAAAAAAAAAATTTCATGTAGTTCTATTTCGACAGAATGCTCTTTTCAAGTAACAACAACACTCATTATGGAAAATGAACATATCAAGCAAGATGCATAGCAAGCCAAACCTTATAACATTCACACAATTCAATTCCATTTACCATATTATCTAAAATCACATGAAAATACACCAACAATTACATCAATCTCTTAATGCAGCAAATACTGTTTGGTCATTCTGATTTTAAACTTACTGTTGCATGCCTTGTGTACATGAAATTGGGAGAAGTTTTATCACAAGTATATCTAACAAGACCCAACAAATGGCTCCATGGACCAGACATTGTGCTAAAACATTCTAGGAATGACAATGAATATACCAAAGAGATAACTAAGTGAAGTAAAATCCAAAAAGCATCAAGTAAAACAACTTGTAAGCCAGATGCCCAAGTTTTGGATTATGGATATTCATAATAGTTTCTTAATGCACAGAAAAGTTACAGAATGACGCATTGTTTCAGGATAAAGAACCTATTGAAAAGATAAGTGATATGGTTGAAGCAAGGACACATCTCAGTTGTTCAATTTGAAAAAGAGATGAAACAAACATGATTAAAAAAAACTCGTCTAAGAACACCAGAAAGAAAATCACGTGGCTTCTAACTCACATGCTTATAGAAGCATGTTAATGCATTGTGCTTCATTCTCCTCCTTCATTAGGTGTAGAGGTGGTAAGCATAGTAAAAACACAAACTTGGCTAGGAAAGAGTATAAACAATTGGATCACAACTGAAATGAATTATCAAACTAAGTGCAGGGACAGGGTGATTCTTCAATCCATACACTGTGTCATGCAGGGTGATTCTTCAATACACAGATTGTGTTTTTCAGTTTTGACACCATATACTTTGTCCTATACACAACATACCCAGATCAGGCCAACCAAAAGCAAATCAAACAAACTTGAATACCACCAAATCAAGCAAAACCAAACTGACCATTTAAAACCATTTTGGCGAAGCGAGGAGTTTCATTTTGAAACTGAGACTTATGACAAACTACTGCTCATATAACTCACATACAAACAAAGAAAAAAAAAAAAATTAGAGCGTCAGGAACCCTAGATCTACAAACCCTAGATCTAGAAGAAATCAAGAAGAATCAAGTTTGGGACTTACCTTTCGCGGGTTTCTAAGTTTGGGTCGCTGATTCCAGTTGCTTCAACAAGTTCTTCTTCTTCTTCTTCTTCCTCTTCTACTCTCTCGATTCTTCTTCTCTCTCGATTCTTTTCTCTCTCTCTCTAGATCGATTCTTCTTCAACCCTGCAATGTTCTCTGCAACAACTGTCCCAAATTTTCGGTTTCAAATGTTGTTTTGAAAGAGTTAGGGTTCGAATTTTTTCCCCAAAATTTTGGCGAATCGAAATCCCGCCTTCATCATGCACGTGCCTGGGAGGGTCCCGAACGCGTGCCAGGGAGTGTCCAGGCAGCCACCCAGGCGCACCTCCCAGGCCAGCTAGAATTACTCGAGATTCACATAGGTAAGTTAGAGCAATTTGGGGAGCGTCGTCCAGCAGGCGCCTGGCTACCGGTTCGGCCAGTGATTGGTTGGATCAACATATGAGTGTATCGAATTGACCCAAGTTGACCAAATCGAGGAGGAACACCGGTTCGATCGTCCAGTCTGTGTCGAATTCATGACTAGCGGTTGAAAGGGATGATGAATCCATCGCCTCCTTGGCCGGAGCTTAGGCGGTGGTGGAAAGTGTTTGCTTGGTAGAACAGATGGATGTCCAATCAATCTGCAACAGAAGCATAAATTGAGGCAATCCTCAATGCAAAATTTGAGAGTGTAGGTGGGGCCCCTTCGATTCCAAACTGGTTTTCCATTGAGCAAGGTAAGGGTTTGGTGGTGTCCAGCCACACCTTGAAGTGGATGTATGGGATGGAAACATCACTTAGAGAAATTAGGCCCACCTCCATGCATTGGCCTATGCATTTAACCAAAGAATGAACATCTTGTATGGAGAGTTTTTGAGGTGGGAATTTGTGGAAACTAATCCAGCAAGGCACCGCTGAAAATTGAGCGACTGATAGTGATCCTCCCATGGTTTTATTGAGACTAACCAGCCGAATAACACCCATGGTCCAGAAGTGATAGCTCTTTGCCTATCATCTTGGTTTGTGAACAGTATGAGATAATGATTGTTTTTTGTATCTCTTCCTTTGTTTAGTTGTTCAACATGAAATGAGTGTGCATTTCTCCATTGGATTGTCAACCATTGAGAAAATACATCCATCCTGAGAGTTTGATGGTGAAAGTATTTCGCCACCACTCTAAGTTCAGTGGTTTCAGTATCAACCCCTTTACGGGTTGCAAAGGTAGGAGCTGGGAGGGTTAGGTTTCTTGTTAATTGTAATTCCAGGTTGTGAATCATTGTTTCTGTTTGACTGTCATTTGTTGTTGGGAATGATGGGACAACGATGAAGTAGGTGATAAGGGTACTATGATTAGGGGAGTTGTGGGGGGTTATATGTGTGTTATGGAAAACATGAAGGGGATAGGAAAAGAATTGGGTTCGGGGAGTTATTTTGTCCAGAGGTATCCATAAGCAAAGATCTATAGCAATGGTGTCTTTGGAAGAGATGAGGTTCCAGATGTGGAGAAGGAAATGGTGAGTGTATGTATAGAATTGTGGAGGGAATGAGATGAGGCTCGGTATAGGAGAATTGGATTTATGGGGTTAATGGCGATGGGTAGAGAATTGGAATGATTATCCATATTAATGAGGAAAAAAAGCTTTGAAAATCAGTTGATGGGAGGTCTATGGCTGAGGGAGAATAATTGATGGAAGGGAAGAGGTGGTCAACGGCTAGTTATGGGGAGAAAATAAAGACTGGGAGGAGGAGATGCACTTTTGCCCAAGACTTGGAAAAAACAAAAACAAAAACAAAAACAAAAATCTGTAAATCAGCAAACAAGACAAACTGGGGTTCACTATCTGAAAGAAAGAAAGAAAAAAGGAGGTGGGATTAAGGGTGTTCAAGAGCAGGGAAGGCTAGAAAAAAAAGTACTGGAAGAACGTAGGTGTGAAATAAGAGCTTGGGTTCACTGGTAGTTGGAACACAAAGAAACTCTTGCTTGCACCTTTCGATACATTTCATTGTCTTTTATCAAGACCCGTATACTCATATCAACGGCACCAGGCACCAAAATCGGGCAAGATCCGGTGCACTGTAGTATTACTCTACATGAGTAATTTTACAGGGCCTGGTGGGGGGATCAAAAACTTGATGCGGATTTTACTAACCTAAAATAATAGGTTAATTAACCTACTTGTAATAACCGCAAGTGCACGGTGTCTAACTGGTAGACAACGGCAAGTACAGGTCGATCCCACGAGGAAGGTGGATGCAATTGAATTTAATAATTTAATTAAACTAATTTGTAGAAAATGGGGTTACAGTGTTTTTAAAACTAAACTAAAAATAAATTAAAAATAAGAAAAATAAAATAAAAGAAAAAGATGGATGAGATGGATTTTGTGGGCTTGGACTCACCAATGAGTTAGCAAAAACATTTAAATCTAAATTACTGAAAATTTAAACGAGAAGCTTTAGGGATGATAATCCCTTTCTTATACCGAATATGTGATCGTTAAAATCCAATTCAAATTATATCATGTTTCTATCAAACATTAACAAATTATTTCAAGCAAATACGCTCTTACCAAGTATTAAGTGTCTTTTTAGGACACACTTAATCAAAGTTTAAGCTTAATATTTTTAGCACATGCTTTGAATATTGATAAAGGGTAATTCTAACTACCAAACATATCAAGTTTAATTTCTCGAACATGAAAGGTGAAAGCAATTTATCAAAAATTCAGAAATAAATTGTAATTAACAATTAAGCACACAATTCAGTAAAATAAATCAAAATGAATTATGCAACCCCTTTGGTTTATCGCAAACTTGATGTGGTGGCACTCAGCAGATCAGCAGGTGGTCTGAACACGAATCCCGAGACAAATGGCTGCAAATGCTCTGTGGTGGTACAGAGCAGAAATCGGGGCGTGAATAGCCAAAAACAGTTTGACTCGGTCTCCCACCCTCGCTACAGTGCGCTACAGTACCGCCTTCGTCTCCAGCGAGCAGCACCGCTCGCGGTGGTGATTTCTACTCCTCGCGAGCTTCTCGTCCTCCAACCTAGCTCCGGTACCTGCAAGAATACAGAGAGAGGGTGAGGAAACAGAGAGATAAGGAAACCGATAGAGAAATAAAACAGGGAGGCACTCCCTGTCTCTGCTTTTGCTCGCGAGGTGGTGGTGGTGGTGGTGGTGCTCGGTCTGGTTGCGACGGTGGTCGTGAGAGAGGGAGGCAGGAAGGAGTTCTAGACGAAGAGAGGCCGACAAAGGGTGATGAAACAATGTCTGTGGCGAGGCGGAACATAGTCGCGGTGAGGCTCTGTTTCGCGGCGTGGTGGTGGTGGTTCGCGATGTGGTGTCCGGAGGTGATGGTGGTCGATGGATGATGTACAGGAAGAGGGACAGGGAGGTTGATGGAGGTGGCTCTGATGTGAAACAGGGTTGTCACGCCCCTGTTTCGTGGTGGTGGCGGTGACTGTGGAGGAGCTCGGTGGTGGCGCTCGGGTGGCTGATGGCGGATGGAGGTTGTTGCTGAGTGAGTGAGAGATGGATGAGTGGTGATGGTGATGAGAATCACTTTTGAGGAAGAGGTTTTGATTTTTGTGTAATCCTTCTTTTCCCTTCTCTTCTTCCCTTTTGTGAAGAAAAGGATTTGATTTTTTAATGATTTTTTTCTTCCCTTCTCTTCCTCCCTTTTTCTCACCCTATTCTCTTCTATTTATAGAGAAAGATCAAAGTGAATAAGGATGAGATCAAGGGAACATTCATCAAAGTATAAATGAGAGAATATTCTTTAGGGGTAGGATTGGGTTTGGGGTTATGGGTAGGTTTTGGGTTTAGGTTTGTAACCATCTGCTTTGTACCACCGCTAGAATCGACCAATTGTCATTCCTTAAATTGTCGCCTTAATACGATTTCATCGTTCACGCTCAAATTCCTACAAAAACATGAAAACGAAATAATTACTATAAAATATAATAATCGAAACACTAACATGTATAAATTAAGGGATATATTATGTAATAATTATGTGAATATCAAATACCCCCAAACCTATATTTTGCTAGTCCTCGAGCAAAACAATAAAAATAAAATTCTAACTCACTTTCGCAGGAATCATCGGTTGCACTTACCTTAAATGTGCAACAAGGTTTGAACCCCTAGATTACCTCTAGTGGACGAGTTATAGTCTCGTGAGGGTTTCCAGAAATGTTACCCACAAACATTACTGACTCAAAAAACTTGGTCAAACAGTGTTTATTTTAAAACTTCAAGATATGCAAGAAACCAACAGTGTCATTTTAGTGTATCAACAAATCTCCAAATAATTTAATATTCTCCAAAGGTTAGAAAAAAAATTCATAATCATCCTCAACTTAATGTGTGTGTGTGGATAGCACTATCAACATAACTTTTCATTTCAGAATAAAACAATGACTAAATCTCCTGTAGAAAGTTTGTTTTGACTTCAAACCTCTCATGTCACTCACAATAAAACACTCAGAGATTTAGTATTTCACTCAGTTTATATGTGAGGAAATAGTAAATAATGGAAAACAATCATCTCACATATAGTATTATGAAGAACGGACTTTTCAAGAATGGAATGAACATGATCTCATGGACAGGAATATCAATTACTTTTGGGAATGTTGAATCAAACACTATAGGTCTTGGTTATTAAATCTCCACATCTGTGAAACCAACCTCTACCTAAGATCAACTAGGACTTTGTTGGGTTGTAGCGGGGCTTGGGTAATGGTTAAGAAGGAATGTCAAAGGATTCTAACAAAAATTTCTAGGAATGTATACACCCATTATACGAACAATTAGGGCTGTCAAGAATAAATCAATGTTGCGCACCATCAATTTTTTCTTCATTCTCACATCTTTATCCTCATTGACATTCTTCTTCTGCTTTATTTTTTTTTTCTTTTTTGTTTTTCATAGAGGATTTATGAAATATCTCATATTTTGCTCTTTCATGCCCTTTTTACACCAAGTATATCCATCCGTACACATTTCCAGAAAAGTTGGGTAAAGGTTAATGGGTTAACAAATAAAAGTTATTCTAAAGCTCAAAAGGCTACAAAAAGGTTAATGTTGTGGGTAAGTTAAAAGGCTAGTTAATGGTCTAAAGAAAAAATGCCTAGATCATTTCCTAAGTTCGGGTCAGTATTATGACATCTCAATTGAATAAGCCAAAAAGTTCTAGTGTAATAATTCAATTTTGACGTCATTCCCAAAGCAATTGATCAAAAAAATGAGAATAATGAGATCATCATCGAGATAATACAGACTCAAGAAAAATAAGAGTTTATGTATAACCCTCAGAAAAATAGAAAGGTTCAAAACTTTCAGGGTTAAGTCTCCACTATTATTCTAAGGTTTTCTAGCATGTATTTCACTCATCAACTTCAAGTTATGCTAACATGGCTCATGGTGCAAGATAATCGAGCTGAAAAATCTCATGAACTATATCTAACTTAAGGATCATACTAAACTTTCAGTCTTTATCAATATACCAATATGTCAAGTTGGCTTGTATTTTCTTGAGCATAAAATATTTAAAATTCATTTTCATAATCTCAGAAGACCAAGTTTTCTTGAAAGAAAAACATTTTTTTTTAAGAATAAGAAAACACTACGAAAAATTCACCGACTCATGAACCCTACCCCCAAACCTAATGCAAACATTGTCCTCAATGTTTAACAAAATAATTATGACAAATGAAATAAGTACATGAGAGGAGATTAAAACATTATTACCGCGGTGAAGATTTTACCAATTTTCAAGAAGTCATCCATAAATGAGGCTCACAAACATAAGAATCATGGAGTTTTCATTAGAAATTGATAAAATGCAGATTCGACACTAACAAAGAAAACTAAAAAGAAAGCAAGTTGTAAGTCAAAATTGTTATGGAGCTAACGAGTATCAGTGAAACACAAATAAATAGGGTACTCAAAAATCAATCCAGACTAACAACAAAGACACACAACTAAAGCTAGGCTGCCTCCTAGGAGCGCTTGGTTTACCGTCATCAGCCCGACAAATATTCTTCCTAAAAAAATGGTGTATCGAAAAGTAGAAAGGAAGAACTAAACACTTAGTCCATGGTCGTATATCAACAACCTGAACAGTTGAGGATCAGTCCACCAAAATATAGCAATCACATGGGGCACCAAATACACTAGGACATTCCAAAAGTGACCAGTAGTCATACACAACAGATGATCCTTGCGTGCTCCAAAAAGGGAACATCCTATGTCTGGTTCCAAATCAGAAGATTGGATAATTTTCACAACAGGATGGTGAAAACTGAAATCCTCACCATAGCACAAGGGATCGATGAAAGTAGCCTTAGTAAATGGGAATGTGATGCAAGTAGATGAAACGATGGATATATCAGGTGGTACAGGCTCATCACATGAATTACATAGAGATATTGGTCTAGACAACTCATCACCTGAAAATGCATACCTGAGGGTGTCAGGTAATTGTTTAAGGTCAAGCTCAGGTGGCTCAACTGATGGGACTAGTTTTGACTCACTGAGTGGAAAAGGCTTCACTTTAGACTTCCATTTATAACTAGGATCCACAATAGGGACTGAGTCAAGCAAATCATTGACTTCCCTAATGGAATCATCAACAACAAAGTCTAAACTAAAATGAGTCAAACAAGCCTCTAAATGGTCATGTGTATCATGAAAACAGTCAAGGGGAGACTCTAAAAAATGTTCACAGTTTGATTCGATGCATGAGTCACTAGGAAGGCATGAGTCAACATGGGAAGGAGATGTCTCAGAATCTACAGGTTCATCAATAAATGAGGCTTTATCAGCCTTCTTATGAAAGGAGGATGCAACCTGTGAGGATATAATAACACTTATGTCAGACATTCCTACTTGATTGTCAACCAGTTTTCCACTCCTAATGGTAGTAATGGATTGGACATCTTCACTGTCCGGCTCAGATGTGCCACTAATTTCAAATTGACCATTTAAGTTGGAAATAGGTTGGCTAGGGAATTTTTCTAACTCTATCTCAAGAAGTGACTCAGCTATCTGACTCAAAGTCATCTCAAGTTTCTTGATAGCTTTAGCATTTTGTTGAGAATTAGCTATCAATTCTGTGATATCCTGAGAATTTTGCTCAAGCATTTCTCCTGTTCGCTGCATGACACGAGTTAAGGCGTCCTCTAAACTAGATGTGTTAGAAGGAGGAACAACTCGATGAAATTGAGACTCATTATCAGGAATGAAAGCTTGAGGAGTGTCTAGAGGTCCTTCATGGTACTGACCATGAGCCCATGAGAAGTCAGGATGATACGCTAAACCCGAGTTGTAATAATCTAAATATGGATCATAATCAGGTCGTCACATGTCATAAAATGAATTGACTTGCTCGGAAAAATAGGCTGGATAATCCCTTGTGTTCATGGATTTTTTTTTTTTTTTTTGAAAGCACTAACTCTAAAAATATACACAGGCTCACACGCAATCAGCAACCAATAAATGCACAAGAAACATGCCTTCCTAAGCAATCAACGTTTTTTAGCTCAATTATCTTTTTATCTTTGGGGGACAATTATTTCTTATGTAATCTTTATAATAGAGCAATGAGTGCTACAAGTTGATCCTAAGAGTGTACACTTTACACCGCAAAGTTCAAAATCAGTAGGCTAGAGTTTTGTTTCAAAGAAATCGGATTATTGCACAAGAGAAGGAGGTCACAATGGTCCAATTAAGTACTTCCTTGTGCTACCGCTCTGTAAGCCAATAGATGTGAGAACGATGTGATGTTAAATGTACACTTGAGGCTTGTGTTCCTAACCCAAAACTGTTATTTACACCAATCATTCTTGTGGATCGTAGCTTACTTATGACTTGGCGTACCGGGTAAATTACCCTTGTGGCAGTGGCCTCTCGGATTTCATTGAATGATTAAACCCATCGTCACTTTTAGCTTGAGTCAACACAAAAATTATTGAATTCACCTTGGTCTAGGTTGTCTTATGAACACTGTACCTAAAAGATGACTCTATCTAACTTGCTAATTGATTTTAATTATGTTTGGCTATTGGTTGCACACAGTTGGAGTGATGAGGTGGGGATATCAAGTCCCATCAGTTTCTATTTAGAAGCTGGGTCTGCTTATTATGAATTACTAAAGTTTAGCATCCACAATTACAGAAATTAAACAACCAATCACACAATTTCAAACAATTACACAAAGCACCCGGTCGCTAATACATTGCGTGAGTTAGAAATACTTACAGTGTGCGTATTCCGATCTGCACAAAAAGTTAGCACAATTCAAAAAAAAATGTCCGACTTCTTTTTATCCGTTTCACTCAACACACAAGCACATGCAAATAAATTTATTGGTCTTGGTCTTAGAAGTCGGATTTCTAAATCACAAGAAATTATTGGGTACAATTAGAATTGTTTCCCTAGAATTTCTTTTGACTTAGAAAATTTTGGGTGTTTTTTTTTTTTTTTGGTGATTAAACAAAATAAAAAAAAACAGTAGAGTTTAAAATTTATTACACCACACACTCGTAAAACGAGGTGAAAATAAAATTAAAACTCTCCTCAAAAAATAAAAAATAAAAAAAAAACTTTGCTTGATGTTTTGCAGGATCGTCCAATTTCCTCGAGAAGCGTGTAATCTGCAAAATCAAACACAAAATGAGTGTAAAAAGAACTTAATAAAAATATATATATATATATATATATATATATATATATTTTAATTTTTAATTTTTTTTTTAAATTAGTGAAATAAATTTTAAATTCAATTACACCGCTACCTTCCTCGGCAACGGCGCCAAAAACTTGATGCGGATTTTACTAACCTAAAATAATAGGTTAATTAACCCACTTGTAATAACCGCAAGTGCACGGTGTCTAACTGGTAGACAACGGCAAGTACAGGTCGATCCCACGAGGAAGGTGGATGCAATTGAATTTAATAATTTAATTAAACTAATTTGTAGAAAATGGGGTTACAGTGTTTTTAAAACTAAACTAAAAATAAATTAAAAATAAGAAAAATAAAATAAAAGAAAAGGATAGATGAGATGGATTTTGTGGGCTTGGACTCACCAATGAGTTAGCAAAAACATTTAAATCTAAATTACTGAAAATTTAAACGAGAAGCTTTAGGGATGATAATCCCTTGTTTATACCGAATTTGTGATCGTTAAAATCCAATTCAAATTATATCATGTTTCTATCAAACATTAACAAATTATTTCAAGCAAATACGCTCTTACCAAGTATTAAGTGTCTTTTTAGGACACACTTAATCAAAGTTTAAGCTTAATATTTTTAGCACATGCTTTGAATATTGATAAAGGGTAATTCTAACTACCAAACATATCAAGTTTAATTTCTCGAACATGAAAGGTGAAAGCAATTTATCAAAAATTCAGAAATAAATTGTAATTAACAATTAAGCACACAATTCAGTAAAATAAATCAAAATGAATTATGCAACCCCTTTGGTTTGTCGCAAACTTGATGTGGTGGCACTCAGCAGATCAGCAGGTGGTCTGAACACGAATCCCGAGACAAAATGGCTGCAAATGCTCTGTGGTGGTACAGAGCAGAAATCGGGGCGTGAATAGCCAAAAACAGTTTGACTCGGTCTCCCACCCTCGCTACAGTGCGCTACAGTACCGCCTTCGTCTCCAGCGAGCAGCACCGCTCGCGGTGGTGATTTCTACTCCTCGCGAGCTTCTCGTCCTCCAACCTAGCTCCGGTACCTGCAAGAATACAGAGAGAGGGTGAGGAAACAGAGAGATAAGGAAACCGATAGAGAAATAAAACAGGGAGGCACTCCCTGTCTCTACTTTTGCTCGCGAGGTGGTGGTGGTGCTCGGTCTGGTTGCGACGGTGGTCATGAGAGAGGGAGGCAGGAAGGAGTTCTAGACGAAGAGAGGTCGACAGAGGGTGATGAAACAGTGTCTGTGGCGAGGCGGAACAGAGTCGCGGTGAGGCTCTGTTTCGCGGCGTGGTGGTGGTGGTTCGCGATGTGGTGTCCGGAGGTGATGGTGGTCGATGGATGATGTACAGGAAGAGGGACAGGGAGGTTGATGGAGGTGGCTCTGATGCGAAACAGGGTTGTCACCCCCTTGTTTCGTGGTGGTGGCGGTGACTGTGGAGGAGCTCGATGGTGGCGCTCGGGTGGCTGATGGCGGATGGAGGTTGTTGCTGAGTGAGTGAGAGATGGATGAGTGGTGATGGTGATGAGAATCACTTTTGAGGAAGAGGTTTTGATTTTTGTGTAATCCTTCTTTTCCCTTATCTTCTTCCCTTTTGTGAAGAAAAGGATTTGATTTTTTAATGATTTTTTTCTTCCCTTCTCTTCCTCCCTTTTTCTCACCCTATTCTCTTCTATTTATAGAGAAAGATCAAAGTGAATAGGGATGAGATCAAGGGAACATTCATCAAGGTATAAATGAGAGAATATTCTTAAGAGGTAGGATTGGGTTTGGGGTTATGGGTAGGTTTTGGGTTTAGGTTTGTGACCATCTGCTTTGTACCACCGCTAGAATCGACCAATTGTCATTCCTTTAATTGTCGCCTTAATACGATTTCATCGTTCACGCTCAAATTCCTACAAAGACATGAAAACGAAATAATTACTATAAAATATAATAATCGAAACACTAAAATGCATAAATTAAGGGATATATTATGTAATAATTATGTGAATATCAATGGGCGAAAATATAATTTTGCACCCTCCCTCTTTAAACACCTTTTCTAAAAAGTGGTTAAAGGGGGGGGGGGGGGGGGGGGGGGGGGGGGGCAGCTAGAATTGGGGTCAAACATATTATATATTTAAGCGACTTTTTACTTTTTTTTTAATATAGAGGAAGATATGTGTTTGAGTGTGTGTGAAAATGTCAAAGATATAAAAGACCTAGCTATATTTCACAACAACTCTCAAGTGCGATCCTACAATAAAAAAAAATAAAAAATAAAAAAAGTCACACACCCTTTGCCTCCTAAGTAATTGTTTTTTTTTAATATATTTGACACTCTTAAGCATTCGATTTCGATGCCAAAGAATCTTCAAATCTATTACATTTATAGGCACAAAAGTTGTTGAAGACATCATAGTCGACAAATCAAACAAGTTGCAACAACTCAATTGGAACATTCATGCACATTTTGCCAAACATTTAACTTTATTTATCTTTATGTGTTTTACTAATTCATTTAGTTTTCTCCAATCACTTCTAGAAATTTAAGTAATTGTAGTACATATCAAGGATTGTGTTTTCGCGGTCAAAATTTTCATTTTTTTGAAATATGAAATGAAAGAGAAAATGTCTAGGTTTTTTCGTAAATTTCGTAAAAATACAAAAACCAACAATCAAAAATTACATTTTCTCGAGAATTACGAAATAAAAAACCAACAATTGTAAATTTCCGTAAATTTTGGGGTTTTATTTTCCCTCTAATTACTTATTGATTTTTGAAACTATCCCCTGACACTACAAAAAAAATTGACATCAGAAACGGCTAAAACCCGTTGCTAATTGTCCCAAAACCGTAGCTAAAAGGAATCAGCGACGACACAACAACCGTCGCAATCCCGTAGTAACAATTATCGTCGCTATTTGAATCAGCGACGGCAAAATAGCCGTGGCTAATTGGCGACAGCTAAACACCGTCGCTAATTTGAAAAGTGTCGTCGCTAATTTCCAAATCCAAATACATATTAACGACGGGCAGATTGTCGTGGCTAGCTAGTGACAGTACGATGTCGTCGCTAAGTCCCGAATAGAAATAACCATTAGCGACGAGCAGATTGTCGTGGCTAGCTAGCGACGGCACGATGTCGTCGCTAAGTCCCGAATAGAAATAACCATTAGCGACGGGCAGATTGTCGTGGCTAGTTAGTGACGGCTTCGTGCCATCGCTAAGTCCTGAATAGAAATAACCATTAGCGACGGGTAGATTGCTGTGGCTAATCTTCAAATCAATTCGACAAAATTGTGACGGTTGTTACCGTCGCTAACAAAATAAAATTGAAAAACTAATTTTTTATAATAAAATTATATTAATTTTAAGATTTGGCATATCCTTTTTTTTGTCATTATATTAATTTTATAATAAAATTATATTAATTTTAAGATTTGGCAAATTATAAACATCTTAAACCTGAACAAAATTATATTAATTTTCATATACTCAATAAATTGTCCATCACAAAAAAATACAATCCCAAATACTTTGTCAACCTCAAATTGAGATATAACTCACATAAACTTAAATAACTACATAAATCATAGTGATCGTCTATGAGACATAAAACAAAATTTTTACATACAACAATTCAGGTGATCTTGCACATAGTAATTGCTTTAAGATCTGCATCAGCTTGGTCTTCCGACATGGCTATTATAAGTTCACCAACATCACCAGAACTGCATTAAAATCACAATTTGCACAATCATCAGAGCAATATATCAACAGGGGCATTGATCAGAGAGAATTCAAGTGGACAGATTAAGAAAAGTCAATGAAATGCTGGACTGACAGTAACTGACATCACCCTTTCTACAAGTGTACCACAAAAAGGGGAAAATAAAAAGAAAGAAGGAAATATGTGAAAGGTAATTTGATATCACTGGACTAACATTTTTTTAGGAGATTAGTTACTATGGTTCTGCTTGAGGGTTTCCTATCCTTAAAGGGGTAAGAATTACAACACCTTCGCTACATTATAAGTACATATCATTACTGGCTTAAGGCCTCTTCAACATTTCAAGTTGGATAACTGATGGTGTAACCTACTGCTCAAGTGTACTTGCTTTAGTATTTGACGTTCCAAAATCAGTAAACTGGAAGTAAACTCTATGAAATACCTAATGCAATGCAATAAACTAGCACTACATTATTTCACCATGAGTACACACGTTCTGACAGGAAGGCGCATACTTGGAATAAAATCCTTCTAGAATGTGAGGGAAGTGACAAGATAGATACCTTCTCTACACCTTGGTTGCAAGCATATACCAGAGCATCAGCAAGTGTCAGTCTGCCTTCAGCATCAGTATTGTTGACCTGCAGAAAAAATGATTCCAACAAATCAAACTTACATGGAGTTGATGAGATATTTATCAAGTGAGTATGAAAGCCACCTTAACGAAGATTTCATGAAGCTTCTACACATATTTTCAATACCAAACAATGCTACATACAAGCTATCATTTAGGACAGTCACATGGAGATCGCCTAATAGAACCATGTTACTAATCTATTGTTAGTGGTTGAACATAAAGTGTAACTGTTGTATTCTTCACACATTTTAACTTGGAAATTATGAAAAGAACTAAAAGAGAACAAAGATTGGCAATTTTGGCCCATGTTATTCGTCATATAATAACTTAATCATCATCTTATCACACATCTAGCTTTGAGGCTCAAGCCTTTGGCATGTGAAGCACAAATCGTGAACTACACCTTGAGGTACATATAACTAGAGATTTAGGAAAGGAGAATACATGTATATGAGTAATCTCATTAAAAGTACTACCACCTCAACAATAACAATAGAAATGTACTTCAATTGTTTTTCCTTTGGAAGCTGTGAGAATATCTCCAGGTCTCACGCCTGTACCACTAATCATGTTTTCACATGCTGCAACAATGAAATGGACCTGGAGAACCAAAAATCAAATAGGTGTAAAAAACGTGCATTCAGTTTCTAGAAATGAAGCATTCTATCTACAACCAAGACCAATGAAGATAGACACGAGCATAAACAATGACAAAGCATGCCTATACTCCTGCAGGTTTTATTTGCCCAATGGCTTTTGCTGCACCTAGAACAGCTGCAGAGCCTCCCATATCAAATTTCATGAGCTCGATCAAGCAGCCTGGTCCTGTCTTGATGTTGTAACCGCCACTGGTAACAATGAATAATCAATAAATTTTAAGAACCAATAATAATTCAAACAACCACATCAACAAAAAACCTAACACCAGAACCAATAACTTAGCCATCTGCTTACATACATATGTATGTATAAGAAAAAAATATGTACCTGTCAAATGTCAATCCCTTCCCTACTAACCCCAACTTGGCCTTTACAGGGCCAGTAGGAGGTTTGTAACATAAATGGATGAAATGAGGAGGATTGCTAGAAGCAGCTGCAACACCCAAATAAGAGCCCATTTTCAATTCTTTACATTGTTCCTCGTCCAATATCTTTGCAGTAATAACATCACTGTACATTGAAGCAATTTTAGTGGCCTCTTCTGCCAGTACAGCTGCAAGGTAAGAGAAACGACACAGGTGTAAGTAGGTAAGTGTGAAACAGGAAACAACATGTTTTGTGAAGCAGGAAACTGTTTCACAAACAGGAATAGGACACATAACTGTTTTGTGAAATAGGAAATGTGTTTGAAACAGGAAACTGTTTGGACTCCTGTTTGAAATAGAAAAAACTGTTTGGACTTCTGGAAACTGTTTTTTGAACAGGAAATAAATTCTAGGAAACAGGAAACTGCTGTGAAACAGTTTCCTGCTTCACAAAACATGTTGTTTCCTGTTTCACAACCGCTTCCGCAATAAGGCGCAACAGTAAGTCCCCAACAACTAACTAAACTCAATAATTGATAAGTCTTACGAACCAGGTGTGAGCACATTGGCTGGTGCATTTACAAGCTCTTTTCCAAGGACCACACCAGAGCAAACATCAGCTGCATACTTGAGTTTGTTCTCCAGTTAAGGTCCGGCCCCAAGACCAAGAATACTAACTGACTGAAGGGATGGCCTTTTTGACTCAGACTTAAATCTATTATCTTCGTAAGCCCCCAACACAGTTCCTGCACAAAATAATAAATTAACAAGGTTCAAGACATATATATCACACACTCAAAACCACAACAAACATCCCAATCTCAGCCATGCATCAATTACATACCATAAGCAATTTCAGAAGCAGTACTAAGCTTTGAATCTGCAGACAGTCCCTCAGGAGAAGCAAGGGCAATAGCAACGTCACTTGCTTTGGTAGAATTGGCTACTGCGGCAACAGCCTCACCAAGACTACGATAAGCAGAAGTAGAAGACGAAGGGTTTCCAAGCCCAATCAAACTGATCCTCTTCGAACCCAAACCCGAAAGTCTAAGTACTGTCAACTGTCCAACCTTCCCAGTGAAATCTTCCTCAGACGAGACTTCAGCCAATAGACCCCCCAATTTAGTATCTAGTTTATTCAAGATTGAATTCTCAAACTTCGAGTTCTCATCCTTAGCCATGTCTTTCTCTGTGACACCAACTGCTAGTATGTCTCCTTTCCATTCCACCAAATCAATCTCTTTTGCCTTAATCGAGATCTTGAGGAAACAAAATTAGGCAGTTCAAAACCCATAACAAAACCAATCTCAACAACCAAAACAACTAATGAAAACATATATATTGTAACCAAACAGCAAGGAAATGTATATATCCATATAAGCCTACTATATGCCTCTTTTCCTAAATAAAGACATGATCTGTAAGGATTTTATCAATTAAAAAAATGTCCATCTCAATCCAACACAAAACATAAGCACGATATAAGAACAGTGGGGTGTTTTTAGTTGATCTTATATGTGATTTGAGTGACCAAGGGTGACATTCAGAGATGCTAACCACGATATAAGAACAGTGCATTCACTTTATTTTTTTTTTATTAGTTTATTACTTATAGCAAATGGATAATATCTAAGGAACAATCAAGTACTCTAAAAGTTACTATATAGCTTGCCATTGCTGAACAATATCATTATTCCACTGAAGACATCTACCTGCACTAAGGCAAACGAATAATGTCAATCTAAATGCTTTGTTATGTATTTATTTCTTTGTCTTCATTACAAAAAATAAATAAATAATAAATACAATAATTTGTCTGTCTATGTGACCTAACTTTGACATCAAAATTCATACAAAAGATAGATATCAACCCCACCTATATGTTACAACTTCTAGTCACACATACAACGTAAAGTAGTGCTACCATGCACATGCACCATTAGAAAAAAAAATTCAGGAGTAAGAGCTACGAGAGTACCATAGAATTGTGATAGCAATCTACCAGAACTGAACTGGATTGCTTCAGGTGTCGGTTTTCGACGACGTGCATTGTGATCTGAGAGACGCCTACGGCAACTTCTCTTTTTCTCATCAAATTCCTTGATATCATGAAACCTTCAACAAAATCAATCAAATAGTTACAAACCCAAAGGCCTCAGATATAGAAACTCAAACTTAATTTGTCTGGTTGTCTGAGCAAAATCAGTGAAACAGAACAAACTCAGATAAATAAACTGAAACAGTGACAAACTGAAATAATCAAACAAATAAACTAGACAATTGAACAATTTGCTGCTCTAATAAACAAGAACCTTACCTGCTGCACTGCTGGCAAAACCTACGCTCCAGACCGGCAACAACAACTCTTGGGCTTTTGGAATGGTCTTTACAGACTCTATGTCTGCGATGATAATCTTTAGCCGAGGTAAGGTCGAGATTGCAACCTTCGACCTGACAGCAAGGGGTCTGTGTACTCTGGTAGGATGCTCTAGATCTCTTCACTGGAGTAGAGGAGGATGTTGGATTCGTAGCAGTAGCCGAAGGTTTAATAGTGCTCCCACCACAAACATCCTGAAAGTAAGTTCGCTTGCCAAGCTCTAAACCAACCAGTGACTATAATGTAGCTAACAGACCCACTTGTATATAGCACCTAACAGACACAGCACTACAATGTATCTAACAGACCCACTTGTATATACCACCTAACAGACTTTGTACCCAACCACTTCCAGCCTGCACACCCTGCAATCATCCACGCCAGACTTTGTACCCAACTACTTCCAGCCTGCAATCATCCACGCTTTCTCCTTGTGTATGTGAACTTGATAGGAGGCCTATCAGAATCTTTAGAGATCTTTAGCAATAACAATTCTAAAGAATGTTATGCTTGACTAATAAAGCTTAAAACCAAAATGAAGAAAAAAAGGCACTCAAAACCTACTATCATAATCCATGATATCCATTGAAGATTTCAAAGAAAAAAAAGTCATAAAGTACTATTTATGGGATAAAGTAAAATGTCATAAGTCAATACCTCAGCGTTAGAGATGTATTCTCTAATTATATACCATAGTTGAGCATTTGTTAGAGATGTATTCTCTAATTATATACCATAGTCAATACGTCAGCGTTAGAGATGTCATAAGTACTGCTGAAAATCATACTAGTCAGTCAGCACTAGTATTTTGAGTATGATAGTTAGTTAGGCAACATTGAAAAAGATGGTAAAGCTAAAATTGGACGCTTATGTGTACTTCTTGGAATAACTTCAAGCCAAGCAACATTGAAAGCAAGCAACAATGAAAGGTTATCATAACAGTCAAGAGTCCCAAATGACATTGCTAAACAAGGAAACAACAACCACTTACTAGTGCAAACACGAGGTGCAATGGGATTGTGTCGCACACTCGCCATACTTAGCTAGCTAGTAATCTAAGTTACTCGTTGACCTTAGTGTTTGTGCCGAAAGATTAGCTTTAAAAAATTTGCAGTATAACAAATCCAAATTGAAGAAATCTAAAGCCCAACCTGGAAAGAACATTAGGATGAGTCCATCAAAAGGACAAGGGCCAAGGAACATATTGTAACAAACTCAAAAGGGAAGCCATCCCTAGAAATATTCCGTTGCATTCTTTCAAACTTTACCGAAAAAAAATAATAATAAAAAAACAATAAAAAAAACAAAAAAACAGAGAATGACATACAGATATGGGGAAAAGGTAACTGCATCTTAGTTGGTATAAGCATCAAGGGGTTGAAATCTAGTGTTATAAGAACACAAGATCTAGGTGTTTCGGTTGGTACATTCATAGCTCAAGTAGATGGCATGACTTCACCTTTATCTCTACCTAACTTAAAGGTTATCTTAACAGTCAGTAAAAATGCTGACTATTTGTAGCAAGCAACAATGAGCAACAAGAACAAACTGACCAACAAACACATATAAAACTTCTAAAATTCTGCTGAGGTTATCTTAACAGTCAGTAAAAATGTTGATTGTTTGTAGCAAGCAACAATGAGAAAGAAGAACAAACTGACCCACAAACACATATAAAACTGCTGAAAATCTGCTGAGGTTATCTTAACAGTCAGTAAAAATTCTGAATGTTTGTAGCAAGCAACAATGAATTCTTGCAGTCAGGCAACAAAGTGACCAAGAAGAACAAAGTGACCAACAAACACATCTAAAAACTGCTGAAAATCATACTAATAAAAATGAAGTTCTGATTTTTTTTAAACTACAAGTTGGCATTGAAGTAAACTCAGATGTCATCACATATGAAGTATTTTGCTGATTCAAAGAAGAACCATCAGTTAAGTTGACCACAGAAGAAAATTTTACTCTTGGAAAATTTTAATCTTATTCTAATTATTTCACTAGACTTTTCATGCATCTAGATAGTCACAGAAAAACCCTATAAAGAATGCCAACTCCACAAAATTATAGGAGAACTACACATAAAAGACTTCAATAAAAAAAAAAAAAATTGATAGCAGCCTACATGGAATAAGAAGCGCGATTGATACAAGGGAGGGAGGAACATACTCTGCTGAAAGGAATTGCTGGAATAAAGCTCTAATGAGATCAAGACCCTGCCTAACTCTGCGTAAATTACGAGAAAGGCTCCCCGACTTTCTGACTGTTACGAGAAAGGCTCCCTTCCATGCAGCCAGAGGATCTCCTGCATGAACAGAAGATAGCAGTATCTCCTTTAGTACATCCATCTGCAGGGTGCTCCACTGGGACTCAAATGATGAAATGACTGAATAGGGGTGCATTTTTCCGATGTCAGCGTAACTTGATCCAATATCCTGACGCAAGAAAAATTAAATGACATCAGCTCCAAAAATGCAGTTCCATGTCTAGAGAATCAGCTTAGCAAATCAAGCAAAGCTCTAATTTCATCCAATGCCACTATTAGAGGCTGAAACTAGGATTTCACTTTAAACGTGATTCGTTTTCATTGATGCACTACACAATACATCATCACCCACATTAAAATAAAAAGTAGAGAAAGAAAAAATTCTGATTGTCATGTTAGAAATATCACATCTACAACTAGCATCAAACAGAATGTCGAAATTAATGTCAGAGACATCGCAATGAAGTTCATGGATGAACAAGATCTCAAAGCACCACAAAAAATGTGATTCCAATAAGCCTTTAAAAGCTGACGATACGAGGTGCTTGCAAGCACTTGGCTAATTCAGACACTCCCTTGATGCAACGACAACATTTGAAGTTTTGACCTTCATTCATACATAGACACGCTCAAATACACAATAGTCTTAATGATAATAACATAATTATTTGCAAGCTTTAATCTATTTTTTTCTTCTTTTTTTTTCAAGTTTTTTCTTCTTAATTTCCACTTTTTTAATTGCAGTTTAAGATGATACAAGGAGAGAAAAGCATAATGAGATTTTTTGTATTTAAACAAAGTGAAAACCCAAACACTTAGTGGAAAATTGAAATAAACAAACATCCAAAAGACAGAAAAGGTATTTTATTTCGAAGTCACCTTGGAGGAAGAAAGTGACTTTGAGTACTTGGTCACTGTACTCTGAACATGGTATGCATTTGTGGTCAATGCTAACACTTGCAGTGCACTGATTAAAGCCAAGCAATCATCTTGTTGTATGTATAACTGAGCAACCTACCTTGGAAAGAATGTAGTTTTCTGCTGGTAACCAAGACTACCAAACAATCGAGCTACGTCAACATATAGTACAAGGCGATAACCGGCATCAATCAAGGATTTTGCTCCATCTGCAGCAGTCATTTAAGCAACCTCCTTAGCCAGCTCCTCTCAAAATTACAACAGTAATAGAAATGCAACGTTAATTCCAGAAAGGTCAGTGTCAACACAAAACAAGAGTGGATACAGAGAAGATTGCTCCATTTGGAGGGCGGGCTCACTAAGATTAGTATCAAAAAATTATAATCAGCATTTGCAAACTAGAGAAGATTGCACAAAACAAGACACATAAAAGGGAAAGGTAGTTGATTGTCTTACATCTTCAGAAAGCTTCATGTTCTTAGTATGGATACAGAGAACCGCAAGACGCCCACTTTCATCTGGAACACCATTGTCAATCTCCCTATCAAATCTTCCAAACCTTCTCAGAGCTGGATCAATGTTGTTTGGCCGGTTGGTAGCTCCCATGACAATAACATGAGCTTGTGATTTCAGTCCATCCATGACTTAAAGTCAAATTCTCGATGGTGGCTTAACACCAATTGACTTAAAGAGCTGGGGGTGTCTAAGAGGGAGCTCCACTAGCTCCCTGATCTGAGCCATATGCTTTCTCACGTTCATTTACCTATGCATTCAGCAAATTCTTACTACTTTTCCAAGCAACCTTTTCCAAGCATACAAATAGCATTCAAGCAGCATTCAGCATACATTTGAGCAATTCAAGCATACGATTCAACATTCAGCATTCAGCATACATTTCAGCATTCAAGCATTTCATCATTTTAGCATTCAAGCAGCATTCAGCATTCAAATTAGCTACGGTTAAAGTTTAATTATTCATGTATTTAGGTGCGTATGGTTAAAGTTTAATTACTCACCCCGCTTGGCTGCGTCGCGGATCCCATTAGAGGTTGGATGTTTGTCATGAATGCTCTAATTTCCTCCATATCAATGGTCAATGTGTCTACCTTCCGATTGGTTGTCTCCAGCTTTACTTTGGTGTTTCCAGATTTGCTTTCGTTGTCTCCAGATTTGCTGTCGTTGTCTCCAGCTTTGCTGTCGTTGTCTCCAGATTTGCTTTCGTTGTCTCCAGATTTGCTTCAGTGGCTGCTAGCTTCTCCTTCGTAGTTGCGAGCTCTTGTGCAGTTGCATCATGAGCTGCACCCAACTGTTGCTTAGTACGCTCATGTGATTCCACTAGTTCACGTACTTTGGCATTAGCTTCATCCCCCACTCTTTGAACAACCGCATTCAATTGCTCATGACTTTGGCATTAGTACGCTCATTGCGGAGCATTTTTGGAGTGACGCCAACCCCATACATCTTGGCCCTCCCATGTCCATCCCCCCCCATCACATCTGTAAACGCTTCCTCCCTATTCATTCCCTCTCGGCCATCTGTTGGCTATGTTAGTTGTTCCATTTGCTCCTGCATCAAAACAGATGCGCATACCCATAAACCATAAATGATCAAATACATTTTCTGATGGTTAACAACATTTGAACAACACATTAACTAGGTACATTCATATAATTCCTTAGAATATAACGTACACATCTCCTTGCTGCTTCAGGCTGAGGGAATAATCCATCAGATAATGTGTAAGTTGCTTTGAACATTTGCATATGATCTGGTTCTTGTCCATTTGGGTTTTTCTCTCTCTGGAATAATACAAATTACATTAAAAGAATATACATAAGCTAGTACATCTTCATGCATTAAGGGGTAATATATGAGCGGCATGGCACATAACATACATTTTATATAGAAATCATTGGGAAAAAAAATTGCTACCTCTTCCTCCCATTTACGTGCAAATGACATGGTTCCACATCGATGAATCATCTTCAATCGGGCGCGATTTGCTTTATTTTGTGCACTGACTTTCTGCATACAAACACAAATTCACAGTTACAATTCCTTTCAATCATATGAACTATCGTACTAGTAAAACTACAGTACTTAACATATACACCTTAAAATTTTCGCTCCTCCAGTACTCTACAAGCTTCCGCCACTGAGCCTTATCCACCCCATCATCAGTGTGCTCATATTGTTGCTCAAGTGGTCGATCATACCTATGATATTCCCTGAACAAATAGTGCTTCCATTGTTTCCAACAATCGCAAGCTTTAGTTTGGACCCATCTCTGTCAAATTTTATAATAAAGTTTTTTTTAGTATAATATAATCACATGACGATATATAAAAACACTAATTATCAAATTTGAAACAAAATCACTCCTCAAGATAGACAAAGACCTTAGTTTTCTCCGTACAGTTTTCGAATGAGAACTTTGCCTGTGACAAAAATGTAGGATTCCAATAATTATCAAGCTACAATAAGTAATATAGATATACGTTTTGGGAAAATGTGCTATGTCGTATATTATTAAACTTGCAAGACTATTACCGATATGATCTTCCAAATAGTTTCCTTCACATTTGGTGAAATCTTCGGCCATTTGCAAGGTAAAAGAGGCACCTTACTTCCATCCCGTGCGATAATACCTATTTCAGTGGATACTTTTGCCGATAGGCTGTCCAAAGGCATTGCATTTCACCACCATCAATTCTGTATGGTTTGGGTCATCATATTGATGCGTACCCCTGCGTTTCTTATATCGTCGTACTGCAATTCCAATAGCACCAAAGTTAAATAAGCTATATCTCATGAATATTACAAAAAAAATTCGATTTCCTCAAACTATGTCATATCTGGAAAAAAAATTATACACTTGCGATAAGTTAGCAAACATTACCTATACGAACAGCTTCCTCCCTATGCCTTGTAGATAGGCGTCCATCCGCACTCCTATCTAGTTGTTGTTCCATTTCATTCATATCATGGTCAGCAAGGTCTTGTTGATCATCAGATAGTGGATGTCCCTCTCCAGCAATAGAGGGAGTAATAGTCTCAGGGACTACACTATCTGTTTGAGATAGTTGAGACACATGCTGTGACCTTTCCTGACTTGATATAGCTTGTGAAGTAGAAGCATGCTGTGAAAAGGTTGCTCTTCGAGAATGCAACTGTCCTCTTTGAGTTAGACGCTTCATCTCTAGATTTTTTTAACCTTTTATAACATTCAAGATTGCACATATTCATGCATAGAAAAAAATATAAGTTCAGAAACTCAATATGTTATTTCTGTATGATGCTCTATCCCTGAAAGCCATGCAAATGGGGGATCAACCCAAATATATCAAACGAACCCAAAGTTCAAAATAAACGAAACAAGCAGGATACTACACGCTTATGGCATATCTACACATTAGCTAATAATTTATTATTCCACGCTTATGGCATGTCTCTCTCAAAGTAGTTGTATATATTCATTTTCAACTTCACATAAAAAGTAAGCAAGCCAAATGCAGAATAATTAGAAGTAAACGACAATTTGAAATCATTAACCCTAAGCGGGCTCGAAGCATGAGCTTTATGTTATGTCTGATAAGTTGTTATTAGAGAGCACCTTAGTTTCATGACAAGTTTGCCTTGTCATGCAAGCTCCTTTTTATTATTTTGAATGCCCTAGTATGAAAAAAAAAATGCAAGAAAAGCAGGGCACTAACATGGTCAACAAAAGCAGTGCACTAACATGGTCAAAACAAAACCAATCTAATCAAGCATTTCACTATTGGTTGGTACACTTAAAATACATCAAAAGTGTGGACGGTCTGACTTAATTCTACCATCCACATCTATTGCTATAGATGGTAAGAAGATTTAATAATTCATTAAATTCCACTTGAGCTCCATGAAAAAGTTTTGCTAAATTTGAACATGTAAGGAATTTTACAAGTATATTTTGATTGTATGGAAGAAATTTTACAATCATACTATTACACTGAAAACTAAAGTTTGTGTACATATATATGAAAACAGACTTGGGAAGGTTTAGACGTCTAGCTTGAATTTCTAGAAGAGTTCTACTTCCATCTTTAGACTAAAAGTCTGTGAGTTTGGAGTAGTATTAGTTGTTCGCCACTTTTACAGTTCAAAACAATATAAAAAATTTGCATCTTTAGACTAAAATTTGCAAAACAATATAAAGTCTGTGAGTCTGTGAATTCTACTTCCATCTTTAGACTAAAATTTGCAAAACAATATAAACCTAAGTGAGAGATTTGATTTTTACTCACCTTGAACCCTTATTAGAGCACAAAAACCCCAAATTTCTCCCACCTTGAAGTTGAAGAAGATGAAGAATGAGATGATCTTCCTGGATGCAGAAGGATTCCAGGCCCGTCGGCAGGTGACGCGACGCGGGTTCTTCCTCTCAGACCTTCTTCCTCTGAAAATCGAGGGTTCTTCCTTTGAAAATATGGTTCTTCCTCTCAGACCTTCTTCCTCTCACAGCTTCTTCCTCTGAAAATCGCTCGTCTTCCTCGCAGAGCTTCTTCCTCTCAAAACACCGTGACGCGGGATGTCAAACCTTCGTCCTCTCAAAATCGCTCTTCCAAACCTTCTTCCTCTCAGAATAGGGTTCTTCTTCTCAATGATTCTTCCTCTCTCTGCTTCGTCCTCTGCAATACGCTCTTCACAAAAAACAAAAACAACGCGGGGTTCCCAATTTTATTCTCGCCTAATAGGTTTTTATTTTGTGTATTTTTTTTTATCGCTTAGGGGCGGCAAAAACCGTAGCTAGGATTTGTAAATATTAGCTACGGTTATTATACCGTGGCTAAGTAAGTTTTTCGTCAATATATTATTTTTTTCAAATATACACTTATGGACGGCATAAAGCGTAGCAAAGTGTTTTTATTTGTAAATCCCAAACAAGTTTATACTCTATCAACCCCAAATTGATATTATATATATATATGATTCAGAGGGCTACATAAGCAGAAAAATTACATGGATTTACAATCAAGGACAAACTAAAACTTACAAATTTTGATTCAAGGTTTATACTATTAAAAACCAACAAATACGATTTTGGAAAGACAAATTCAGAGTGTCCATGCCTTTTCAATCAGAATAAATTTTTCTCCCCGTCCAAATTCAAAGCGTCTTCAAGTTTTACAGAAATTAAACAATCTTTCGGCCTGAAAAAAATGAAGGATATGGGTAAGATGCAGGAGATGATCAAAAATAAAATGATATGAGTAAAAAAATGCTATCAGTAAGATGAAGGAAATGGGTAAGATGCAGGATATGAGTTAAAAATTGACTTAAATGCAGTAATAGTATCAAAGAGGATATGGGTAAGATGCAGGAGATGATCCAAAAAAAAAAAATTATAAATCATTCTCATACCTGCAAGTGGCTTTTAACAAGGGCAATGCTAAGTCCTCTCACATTCATTAGTTGAAAGAAAAATTTGGGTGTTGCTTCTGCAACAATCAAAGGAAAAAAATTGATATAGAGTTAGTAATCCTTGATAATTGTTGAAATGCTCCATGAGCTTCTCCTCTGTTGTCTCCCATGAAATCCCTACGATGAAGAACGTCTGCAAGTTTTATAAATATGAAACAATGTTTCGCCTTGCATAAAATCCAAGGCCTTTCAACTAGTAAAAAAGAGTAAAAAAGTGACTGAAAGGCGGTAAGAATATCAAAGAGAATATGGGTAAGATGCAGGGACGGCTTATACCGTATCAAAGAAAATGTAGTTAAAAGAAATTCTAAGGCTTCTCTTTAAAAAAAACTGTTACAAATAACATTTCCCCTCGATGAGCCTCATTTGCTTAAGTCACGCAGTGAAGTAACAACCACCATTATATAAGGTAAAAAGAATATTCGACAAATGTATGCAATTTTAACATTCGACAAATGTTAGCCTTGTTTATGATTTACTAAACCTTATCTCTCACCTGAAGAATAAGACGCACGCAGGAAATGGCGGGGTTGGAGTGGGCGGAGGCGATAGAGAGTAGAGAATAAGGGACAGATAGTACCACCACGGCACCACCGTCGTTCTCCTTATATCAAAGAGAAAATCTGAGATCTCTGATAGCTGAGATCTCTTGCATCTAGGGAAAGGCGGCCGGGATGGGTGTCAAGAGTTTTATCCTAGATTTGGGTTTCTTTTCTGCTTCTGGGTCTTCTCTGCCACGGCGGACTTCTCCTCTGTAAAATTTAAATTTATATAGAGAGAGAGTTAATTGAAGGAGATTGGTTGAGTTGGTTTCACGCGGATCGATAACATGATTTGTTTTAGTGTGTTGGATTTAGCTATAGTTTTTAGGTGTTATTGACAGTTGCGATGAGGTTCTATTTTTGATAATTTTTTTTAAATATTCTATTAGGGACGGTTTTTTGTCGTAGCTAATAAAACATTCTTTATAAAACTTAGCTATTTTTTTGATTGAGCTAAATGTTTTAAAATATATATATATATATATATATATATATATATATATATATATTTTTTTTTTTTAAACCATTAGCTAATGAAATTTATTTTTTATATATTTAAAAAAAAACCATTAGCTACGGTATTCTACCGTGGCTAACCAAATTTTTTTGTAAACTTTAGCCACGGCCCCTGTGCCGTCGCTACTTTGGTTTTTATATATTTCATTTTTTTTAAAACTATTAGCTACGATATTCTACCGTGGCTAACCAAATTTTTTTGTAAACTTTAGCCACGGCCCCTGTGCCGTCGCTACTTTGATTTTTATATATTTCATTTTTTTAAAAAAACTATTAGCTACGGTATTCTACCGTGGCTAACCAAGTTTTTTTTGTAAACTTTAGCCACGGCCCCTGTGCCGTCGCTACTTTGGTTTTTATATATTTCATTTTTTTTAACTATTAGCTACGATATTCTACCGTGGCTAACCAAATTTTTTTGTAAACTTTAGCCACGACCCCTGTGCCGTCGCTACATTGATTTTTATATATTTCATTTTTTTTAAAAACTATTAGCTACGGTATTCTACCGTGGCTAACCAAATTTTTTTGTAAACTTTAGCCACGGCCCCTGTGCCGTCGCTACTTTGGTTTTTATATATTTCAATTTTTTCTTAAAAACTATTAGCTATGGTATTCTACCGTGGCTAACCAAATTTTTTTTGTAGATTGTAGCGACGGCAAGTATACCGTCGCTAATACGAGTATTAGCGACAGTTTTATGCCGTCGCAAAATATTTAGCGATGGTTTTTTTAATTTGTGTACTGAAACCGTATCAGAAACAGTAGCGACGGTTTTATGCCGTCGCAAATCGTTTAAATAGCGACTGTTTCTTAAAACCGTCGCTAGTTTCCGTAGCTAATAATGCTTTTTTTTGTAGTGTGATATTTTAATTATAATTTCTTCTATTTATATATTGATTTTGAAACCACCCATGATTTTCTAATTATATATTGATTTCATGTTTATTTCATTTATTGGTATTTAGGCTAATCTATTGAATAGATTTATTTACTTTCATTTTATATTTTTACATATTTCATGTAACCTTAAAATTTATTATATATTTTTTTATGCATCCTCGAAAATTTTACCTTTTTTTCTTCACACCAAAATATTTCTTAAAATCAAGAGACCAAAATTAACTCAAAAAACGAAATCACAATCTTTGATACATATACAATGTGTTAGATTTTTTTTGATAATAAAAATGTTTCTTTTTGATAAAAGATAATAAAAATGTTCATGCACATCGATCATAGGAATGTTGAAAATTTTATATTAAGAAATCTTCCCAAAAGGATGATACGATTTGTCACAAAAAATGCATGCATGGAAGTGTTCCCAAAAGGATGATATGATTTTCTAGATTTATTAACAAAGTTTAAGCAACACATGTTCTCTATTTCTCTTTTTAATACATATGAATCCATTCATCTTGTACATGTACTAGAGTATGCCCCATGCCGTTGACACTCCACATAATTTTATTTTTGCTAAATATTTTGTACTGAACACCTCCGTTACTATCCTCATTTTCGCTCTCAATCAGTATTGAAGTGTAAACCTATTCTAAGGTAAAAATATATATTATAAATATTTAGGGTTAAACTCAGTTAAATTTGAATCACTCGTGTGTGTGTGTGCTTGTATTGATTATTAATTTTGTTGGACAGATTTTCAAAAATGCATTTCAACGATACCAAGTTTTCCAAAATCCGACAACGATATAAATAGTTATGATAATTTTCATTTTGCTAAAAGGAAAATACAATATTTTCTCTCTCCGCCACATGTACATTCCACAAACTTTTTTCAAAATTTTTGCCATTTTACATGTTTTATATTTACCAATATGCCATCATAGAAAATGAATCTCGACCTTCAAATTCAATACATTTCTCAACTTTTAATCATAACCATCTTTTATCTCCAATGCTTATGATTTGACTTTGTTCAAGTCAGCAATGAATAATAAAACACCTATCTGAATTGTAAGATAGACTAGTGTAATACCCGTGCCGTTGGCACTACTACAGAGTACATCGTACTTTCACGGAATTATCGAATAATTGCAATTGGGTTTTTACGACTATTGGAGATTGAGAGACGCTGCATGAATCTTACGACTATTGAATCTCTTTGAACCCATTAAAAAAAACACCAAATTAACCTCTACGATACCCAGTACGCTATAGATATTAAAGCTGCATTGCATGATATCAATAAGCAAAACAACTCAAATATGAAAATTTTCGTGTCATACCTATTGGTGCACCAAAAGCAGCAGGTGGCAATGGATCAAACTCCATCCCAAGTATCGGCCCATCTTCTCTAACACGCTCCCCTAACTGTGCATCAACAAACTCTATAGCTCTTGCTTCCGTATTTCACCGACAACTCCGCCCTCAACGATTTCGGCGGATAAGTCTCCACTGTTTCCAATTAAAAACACACAAATCAAAACCCTAAACAAACAATCAAATCAAAAACCTAAAAACACACAAAATCAAAACAAAATCTTCCAACACATGAAAATGTACAACCATCAAACAATTGGAGAAATTTATTAAAAAATACAATTTAAACTGTGAAGATAATGGATTAATGCCCAGACACCACTTTAATTTGAAACTATCTAATGATAAGAATATTGCAACAGAGTTGAGTAAGTATATGTAGCTCAAACCATAACCCCAGACATGCTAGTGAAGCATATCAATAAAAATAATGAAGACTATGGTTTTCAATTTTATCCAATTGTCACGAAAGGATTTGGAGATCTTGCACAGTAGTCAAGTATATAAACAAAGTCCTGAGTTCTTAAAGGAATGTTTCCATGGCTGAGATTTGAAAGTAGGTTGGAAGCTCTACCTCTTTCCCCAAACGAAGTGCACTAACAATTTGAGCTTGCAATGACCCTGTGATTGAACTCGCACCAAGTTCGGAGTGAATGGAACCTGAAACATCGTAATCACTAACTCATCATTTGGAAACACGAGGTCATCAAACCAAACAACAACCACAAAAACAAAAAAAACTCACTCCAACTTCAAAGCTCTAGATACAAATGAAATAGCTCTATTTCATTAAAGCAATCTTAAGAGAGTGAGGAGAAGAGCGTGAGGGTCATTGCAATCTTCAACCAATCAATCACTCACCAGCTCTATTTGCGATTGCGTCTTCATTTTCTCTGCTTTGAAATCCCAATCACCACCCCAATTGAAATCCCAATTATCAACCATTGAGACACCCGTTTCATCTCCAAGATCAACGAAACCTCAGCTTTGCTACCTACCCCTCCCACCCATCCAAGTACCTGCAAAAAACCATCAACCAATTCTTTAGTTACGTCTCAAAAACCTTCTAAATCAAAAACCCATTTCAACTCTATCATCCAAAACAATTATAAGTCCATAAACCAAGGAAAAACGCCTAGAAAATCAACCCATCACATCTTTTCAACGTAAATTGCACCATAGAGTTAACAATCTTCGAATGAAATTAAAAAAAAAAAAAACAGAACCCCAAGAAGATCTACAATGAAAATCGACAGAGAATGAAAAAGCTAAGACAACAGACACAATAAACCCTACTTGCACACCAAATATCTGAAGAAATTACAGAATGAAACATAATAGCAATGAACCTGTATTGTTGATCATATATTGACCAAATCGAAGAATTGAAGAATGGGTATTCGAAACCCTAATAGCGAAAAAGAGAATGGAAGAAGAAGAAGATAAACACACCTCTGATGAGAAATGACATGTTTGGTTTGGTTTAGTGAGAGAGAGAGAGTTTGAGCTTCTTCATTTCCTTCAAGAGCTTCTTCATTTCCTGAAAAAAAAAAAAAAAAAAAAAAAGGATCTTACCTTCTCAAACTTCTTCTTCTTTTGTCCTTCTTCTTCTCTGCTTCGAGAATCGGTGGTGGGAGGGGTTTGGGTAGAGGAAGAGAGGGGAAAGGAGAGAGTGAGGAAAGCATCGGGAGTGAATTGTTTAACTTAAGTTCTGCCAAAGACACAAAACAGCCACGTAGGACAAAAACCCTATTTGAATTGTAATATAGATTGAAAAAAAAAAAAAACTAAAGTAATAAAAATTCTGGTTGGTAATTTAAGGTTCGTAACTTTTTGTGAATTATTAAATTTGCATGGTTGGTAATTTAAGTGAGTGGTAACTCTTGTATGTCATGTTAGAACATCTCACCAAAAGCTAATTTTAGGGGCTCCCCTATTGCTTCATCACTCTAATCACATTCCCCATTTTAACTTTTTTTTATCATTATTTAAATATATCTTTGCCTAGTTTTTGAAAATTTCTATTTAAACTTATTTGATTGGAGGAGAGAAAATGGAGAAAAATAATTTTTTTTAATATTTATTAGGATTTGAGGAATGGAATGGATGCCCCCAAATATAGGGAGAATTAAGAAGAAAAGTTAAAATGGTGGTTTGGATAGGAATTCATTGGAGCAAGATTTTTCTAACGGAAAACCTCTAAATTAGTTTTTTGACTATTTTAGGAGATCTCTTGGAGACGCTCTCAGTAAGTAGCAACTTTTGTCATGCAATGATAACCTCTTAAGTGGTAAGTTGACTTTAAAAAATAAATCTAAAAATATAATATCACTCTTTTATATCCTAAAATTAATGATAAAATTTTTGTCACACTGTGGCTCCCAAATAAGTAATTAGATTTCCATATAAAAAAAACTACAAATATATTATAGTTATTTCATAAATCAAGAAATCAAATATAACAAAACACACTAAAAATAAAAGAAAGAACATATATAATTCTGTCAATCAATCTAAGAGCACTAATTGGGTGTACGGTCAGCAAAGCCAGCAGATCCTTTCCTTTAAGTAGTCTCGTGTTAAGCAAGACGTATTTGGAATGCTCTGTATAAAGAATAAATCATAATTTAGTTACTTAAAAAAAAAACACTTAGATGTTGATGGGTGGGTCTGTTTTGACCAAATTGATTCTCCATTACAACAAGATAACACACAAGAAAGAGACACAAATAGAAAATTTAAGCATGGTTTTTGAACCATTAATTTTCTCAATTTGTTGGGGTAGAATAACCTCCTGCATGACTTTGAAAGGAAAGTGAGTCACCTTTAATTAAATGAATGCAACAACCCCACTTGGTTATGGAATTATTTCATCACCTTTATAGCTAGTTAGTGGGGTTTCTCTTCTTCTTCTTCTTCGTCTTTACCACCACCACCACTCACTCTTCATATTTAACATCCATTCATAGCCATGGCCGGAGAAAGTGAAGGAAGTGATGTGAGTCTCAAAGATCTCTCAAAGAAGCTTGAGGAATTTGCCAAAGAGAGAGACTGGGGAAAGTACCATAGCCCAAGAAACCTACTCCTTGCAATGGTAAAGCTTTTCATAATTTCTTTACATTTTCGGGTTTTATTCATGGGGTTGATTGCTTGTATATTTTGTTTATTTGACTATTTTGTGTACTATAGATTGGTGAAGTTGGGGAGCTTTCAGAGATATTTCAGTGGAGGGGAGAGGTGGCAAAGGGATTGCCAGACTGGAATGAATCAGATAAAGAGCATTTGGGAGAAGAGTTATCCGATGTGTTGTTGTATCTAATAAGGTTGTCTGATGTGTGTGGGATTGATCTTGGTGATGCTGCAACTAAGAAGATTGTCAAGAATGCCATCAAATACCCATCACCATCCAAACAAGCCTAATCAAGATGAAATCCTGTCCTGCTGCATCTCATTATCCTTGCTTAATTTAAATACTAGTGTTTTGGAATGAAATTATGACAATGTAACCTTTAGAAGCCCTGTTTTGAGTAGTGTTTTGGGAAATTGTTTGGGTTGTATGATGTTTTTAAACAACAGTGATTATGTACTCATCAACAACATTTAAAGGGTATAATCTTTTTTATTTTATTTTATTCTATGTGGACATATTGATGTATAATGTATGCACATATTGGTTGGTGATATTATTCTTCCATAGGATTCCTGAAGAAATTTCTCTATCACGTGATTCAAAAAACGAAGACCTTAACCCTCTTTTACGTCACCTTGTACGTCAATGCAGCAACATTGTGTTATCTTAGGCTATTTAGTGACAGTATTTTCCGTGATATGGCATTGGCACGATAAAAGTTTAATATAATAAATATAGTTTATTCTATTTTAAATATCAAGATAAATAAATATCAAAATTTTGAGTATGAGAATTAAGCCCATGCATTTTTATGGAGATTGATTGAATGTAAGACATACCATTAGATGACGCGAATCTCAATCATGAACTATATTTATATATAAACTTATACTAAGGTATTCTCCGTGCAGTTGACACGATAAAAATTTCACATGATAAATAGAGTTTATTCTACTTTAAATATAAAGATAAATAAATATAAAAATTGTTGGGTATGAGAATCAAACTCATATAATCTTATTGGGGGGATTGATTGAAGGTAAAAAATAAATCTTAACTTTAAGTTCCAACCATTAGATGAAACGAATATTAACTATTAAGTTTTATATGCTCTGTTAAATTCTTATATTTGGATAAATCTCAGTTGTCTTTATCTCCAACCTCAAACACCATTCGGATTTGTAATATAAACTCCCGTGCGTTGGCACTCCACGTACTTTTTTTTGCTAAATATCATGTAGTTAATACCTTCACCACCATCTTCAACTTCACCCTCAATCAGTTTTGAAGTGCAAGCCTATTCTAAGGTAAAAATATATAATAAAAACTTTAGGATTATACTAGATAAAATTTGATTCAGTTTGAGAAAAAAAATTCAAACGCCGAGAATGAGTTCTCCATTAAACCTTGAATTCGCCAAAACATGAAGTTCACGATCTTTGTTTAAATGTACATTAAGTTTTTTGGCTCATATCTTTTTTTTTTCACGAGATGATCGACCCGACTCATTTATTTGAAAAATACTAATGACATACATTATTTAGCAATAAAATATATATTTAAAAATTTAGCGTTTGTATTGATCATTAGTTTCATTGGAGAGATCTTCAAAAATGCATTTCAACGATATCAAGTTTACCAAAATTCAACAATTAAGTGAATAATTATGACAATTTTAATTTTGAGAAAAAAAACACACACACACAAAATTTTCTCTCCCCTCCACTAATTTTTTTTTTTTTTTTTTTTTTACCAATTTTCATTTTCTTTGCTCTTATAGTTGTATTATATTCACAAACATGCTATTATAGGAAATGAATATCAACCCTCAACATATTATCCAACTTTCAATCATACCCATCTTTTATCTCCATTTCATTAAAACACCATTTTGATTTGTAAAATAGACTAAGGTATTCGTCGTGTCGTTAGCACTCCACATACAATTTTTTTTTTACAAATATGGAGTTTAGGGTCTTTGTTTCGCCTTTAGATGATCGTTTCATACTTTGATTAATATTGAAAACTACGATGTGAAATGCTGAGACGTTAAATGCATATTTTGAAAACTTGAACTTTTGTATTGATTATTGATTTCATTTGAAAGATTTTCAAAAATGCATTCCAACAATATCAAGTTTATTAAAATTTGACAATTAAGTATATAGTTATAACAATTTTTATTTTTGAGAAAAAAATAAACAAAATGTTATCTTTCTGCCCCATGTACATTCCACAAACTTTTTACATCATTTTTTTCATTTTATTTGCCCTTCTACATATTTTATAATCATGACACATGCCATTTTAGAGAACAAATCTTAACCCTCAAGATCTTCTCAACTCTCAATTCTAGCTCTCTTTTATCTCATGAATAGTGAAACATCATTCTGATTTGTAATATAGATTATCTCTTGGTACTTTAAAAGTTCTATGTGATTTGTTAGATTCTTATATTTGGGCAAATTTCAATTGTCTTTTATCTCCAACCTCAAACATCATTCTGATTTGTAATATAGATTTGAGTAAATCTTAACCGTCTTTTATCTCCAACCTCAAACACCATTCTGAATTGTAATATAGAATACTATGGTATTTCTCGTGCCTTCTGTACTCAAATTCAATTTGAGCATTTAGATGTGTGATGGTCAGAGTTGGTTGGGGCATACAAAAATGTTTTCTTTGTCCAACCTCCCTCTTTGAAAACCGTTAGATTCTTATATTTGGCTAAATCTCAATCTTTTTTTTTTTATCTCTAACCCGAAAGACCATTTTGATATGTCAATTTTTTGTTAGATTCTAAAACGGTCCGAATATGGTTTTTCATTTTTCTCAATTTTCCCATTAGATCTAATTGAAAATCCAACCAATTATAGCCTAACCTCGATTCAAAATTTTACACGACTAAAAAAAGGGGATAAAGATAAACCAAAAAAAGTTTTCAACGAGTAAAAACAAAAGGTTTACCAACACAATTAAAAGAATGCAATGACTAAATAACACCACCAATTTTGATGAATAACACCATTATAGCTCTACTTTATGAAGGACACTATAATATAAACAAAAAAAATCTACCACATCTGTCACGCCCCGACTCGCCACGGAAATCGCAGCGTGCCGATGCGTGAACTAACCCATAACACAGGCGGATCGTAACCGGCCACAACATCATAATATAACACATTCTTGATATGAGAATGAAACGGAAATAAAAACTACGATAAAATTTGAACAAAATAAATATATATTTGATTCGCCCCGCCAGAGTCATAGCGACAAAACCAGTATAAAGACATCAAGTATAACAATATAGTACATCTGATAACATAGAGGAAGCAAAACATACCCGTACAGGGTGGACACGACCAAATAGCACAAAACGCGCCTACAACGGAAAACGGGGCTTAAGCGCCACAATCAGCAGAAACGCCAACACTGCTTGCACTCCAATAGAAGCACACCCCTTGCGGGGTCAGCAAAGCACAAAGCTAGCTGGTGCGAGCGAACTAAATACAAATAACAAAATACTATACAAGGAAATTCATGCCAGACAATAAAGAATAAGTAACAAGTCCTAAAGTCTAAATCACACCGTGTCTCTAAAGATAATATTTCTAAGTTCAAGCAACAACACAAGCATTTCAGATTCAACAATAACTACAAGTTTACGATATATGCCGATCATTACACGTGATTCAAACATGGTAAATATCAAGCGATGAAAATAAAGACAATCTCATAGTTCTTCCTAGTCTCCTAGGTATAGATATCAAGTCGAAACCAAAAATCTTGTAAAATTTTGTATAAGTGTCTCATATCGTAGGTATCCGCATACCCTACTAATGTGTCTCGCCCAGACACATCCCACAACGTGCACCAGTACCACTTCGGGCTTGTTTGTATCCTAATGGGGTGCCATCTGCTAGGATACAAACTCAAACATCCTGAACGACTAGCCTAACACGGCCAACCTAACACAATCAAACTCAAGCGCGCTGGGAGGGAAAGCGAGTAATCTCCAAAACACGTCCTCCGGGACCCGTCCTACTGCACTCTATAGTGGCAAGTGCGTGCGGGAGCTCACCGCACCTCAGCAAGCTTGCCACATGCAATAGCGTCCAAAATGTCTGGTGCGAGTCATCTCGAGCACCATCCAACTCATGATGCGAGCAAGCTCCTAAGCATCGGCACAACATGCATTATAGCGGGGTAAAGACACTTATACTAACATCCACATGCACAAATGAAGAGTCTGTAAAAAATCAAAGGTAACAGACGTGGAATCATAATCAATTCGGCAATTTTTATAAAACCACGACTATGCCAGGGTCCCAACATGACCCAATTCACCACGATAAATTTATTCGAGTCAATTATCATACATGCTCAAGACTCGGCAATCCACTGTAAAACATGACATGCTATGCAAACTCGAAAACGAAGCATACAAGTCCAATGTCATTACACCAAAGCCTAATCACACCCAAAATTCATTCACTATTCGATTTCATTCAAGTATATCATGCTTTCAGGAAACCCAATACATAATTCATTCACAAATAACCAACACAATCATCGAAATATCTGAAAACCCCGAATTTCGGATTTGGATTCAATTATACACAATCGACGGTATAATGTAAAAATTAAATTCATGATTTCAAATAATTATTTCTCAAAATAAATATTATAATTCCACTCACCTGAGCGGAATGGGTTTTCAAAACCCAATTACTACCGGTCAAAGCTCCTAACTCGCAAAACCACGAATGCGGGACTACAAAAATTTTTAAAACTGCAAGGCGGACTCGAAAATGAGTAAACTAGCCGAAAACTGAAAAATAAATAAATTACAAGCGGCGCGTGACTGAAAGAAAAACTTACAGGCAATAAAAATTCGGCAAACACCCCGCCGTAACCCAAAGTTTGGCGAAAACGCGCCGAAACCCAAAGTTTGGCGAAAACGCGCCGAAACCCTCCCTACTCCGGTCTGATCGCCTCCAAACTGCACAACAGGCCGGAAATGGGTCTAAGGACACTCGGAGTCACGAAAGTGAGGCTCACCCACGCACCCAAAGCCCAGATTCATGCCGAAGAATCCTCAAAACGAACATGCACCCTGATTTTTTGAAAAATTCGGCCAACCCCAAAATCAACCTTGCATGTCGGTTCTAAGGGCTCCCAATGACGCCACCAAGGCCCCTCCACGACTGATCGGAGCTAAGGAAACCGATTAAACAAATCCAACACCGCCCAAATGTGAAACTGATTTTTGTTTTTTTTTTTTGCGAAAAACCAACAGAGAAACGAAGAGGGAGCGAAGAGAGGAAGAAATGAAGAGGAGGTGAGATTGGGGGACGAAAATGGCAACCACAACCGAATCGCTGGAGAAGAAGGGACGTCGAGTTCGTCGCGTCGCTCCCTGGAAAGAAAGAAAAAAAAAAGAAAAGAGAAAGAGAAGAAAGGAAAAGGGGGGTTGTGTTTTAAAGGGTGGGTGGCTATGTGCCCCCACCGCATTAACTGAGTACACCCTACCCAATTTTTTTTTAAACGCAGATATTACATCATACACACCTTAAAAGAGATCTCGTCCTCGAGATCGGACAAAGCCACGACAAGAAAACCTAGGCGAAAAGCTGGGGGTATTTCTGTCTCATCTGGTCCTCCAGCTCCCAAGTCACGTCACCCTCTCGGTGGCTCCACTGAACCTTCACTAACTTCAATGTCCTCCGACGAAGTTGTTTCACATCATCATCAACAATGGCTACTGGCCTCACTGGATACGTCAACTCATTCGAAATCTCCACCTCAACGGGCTCTATAATCTGCGACGGGTCTGCCAAACACTTTCGCAACATGGATACGTGAAACACGTCGTGGAGACCTGACATACTCTGCGGCAAAGCCAATCTGTAGGCCACTGGTCCAATCTTCTCAGTAATCTCATATGGCCCTACATACCTCGGTGCAAGCTTCCTTCGACTTCGGAAGCTAACAACTCCGCGCATCGGGGAAACTTTCGGAAAAACCCTGTCACCAACATCAAACGCTAAGTCCTTACGCCTCCTATCAGCGTAACTCTTCTGTCTACTCTGGGCTGTCAACAAACGCGCTCTAATCAGCTCAATCTTCTCAGTAGTTTCTCTGATCACATCCGGCCCCATCACAACTGACTCTCCAATCTCTGCCCAACAAACAGGGGACCTACACGGTCGTCCGTAGAGTGCCTCAAACGGTGTCATGCCAATACTTACGTGGTAGCTGTTGTTGTACGCAAACTCGCATAACGGTAGGTGATCTTCCCAACTGCCCCCAAAGTCTAAAATGCATGCTCTAAGCATGTCTTCCACTACCTGATTCACTCGCTCAGATTGGCCATTTGTCTGTGGATGATAAGCTGTACTCATGTCCAATCTAGTACCCATAGCTTGCTGAAAGCTCTGCCAGAAGTGGGCTGTGAAAAACGGATCTCTGTCGGATACAATCGAAACAGGCGACCCATGAAGGCGAACTATCTCCCGAATGAACAACACCGCTAGACTGTCTGTCGTTCGATTCATACTAACAGGAATGAAATGTGCACACTTCGTCAACCGATCAACAATGACCCATTTCGACTCATTGCCTCTCCTCGACCGTGGAAGTCCATCGATGAAATCCATAGTGATATACTCCCACTTCCACGTCGGGATATCCAATGGATGCAATAACCCAAACGATTTCTGATGCTCGGCTTTCACCTGCTGACAAGTCGCACACCGTGCCACAAACTCTCCAATGTCTTTCTTCATGCCACGCCACCAGAAAGAACGTCTCAAATCTCGATACATCTTTGTTCCACCGGGGTGAATGGTGAAACGAGATCTATGAGCTTCCTGTAAGATATCTCTTCGCAACTCCTCATCAGACGGAACACAAAGCCGCCCACGAAATCGCAACCCTCCATCTGAACCCACCGACCAATCGGTAGGGCACTCATCCAATGTGTCCACTACCAAATCTGCTATCTGCCTCGTAATCATTGGATCAGAGGTCTGTCTCTTCACCAATGTACTGATCAACGGCGAATAAACTGCTAAACTCGCTATCATGCTGCCTTCTGTATTGAAAGTAGGCTGAACTGCAAATGAAACCAATGTCTCAAGTGTTCGGTATTCCTGAATCATCATGGTTGCCATTACTGCATGTCGCCTACTCAAGGCATCTGCAACCACATTGGCCCTACCAGGTTGATACTGTATCTCGAAGTCATAGCTGCTAAGGAAATCAACCCATCGTTGTTGCCTCATATTCAACTCCCTCTGAGTGAATATGTACTTCAAACTCTTGTGATCTGTGAACAACTCGAACCTCTCACCATACAGATAATGTCTCCAGATCTTCAAAGCAAAGACTACGGCTGCCAACTCTAAGTCATGTGTCAGATATCTCCGCTCGTGGGGTTTCAACTGTCGAGACGCATAGGCTACGACCTTCTTGCCTTGCATCAACACTCCACCCAATCCTGTACCGCAAGCATTAGTAAATACCACCAGTCGGCTACCAGGTGTCGGAATAGTCAACATTGGTGCTGAAGTCAACCGAAGCTTCAAAGTTTCAAAAGCTTCTTCACACTTTTCTGACCATACAAAAGGAACATTCTTCCTAGTTAACTGAGTGAGTGGTGCCGCAATCAGGGAAAATTTCTCGATAAACCGTCGGTAGTAACTAGCCAAACCCAGAAAACTACGAATCTCCGTCACACTACTCGGTCGTCTCCAAGACTTCACTGCTTCGACTTTCTCGGGATCCACTGCAATACCTCCACTAGAAATTACATGCCCGAGAAATTGAACTTCAGGCCCCCAAAAGGAACACTTACTGAACTTCGCATACAACTAATTTTCTCTAAGTGTCTGCAAAACAATGCGAAGGTGCTCTCTGTGCTCCTCTAAACTCCTCGAGTACACTAAGATATCGTCAATGAAGATTACCACAAACTTGTCCAAGTACGGACTGAACAATCTATTCATCAAATCCATGAAGAAAGCTGGTGCATTTGTCAATCCAAATGGCATGACTGGAAACTCATACAAGCCATAACGGGTCCGAAAAGCGGTAATCGGAACGGAATGTTCCTCAACTCTCATCTGATGATACCCAGACTGCAAATCTAACTGTGAAAACACTACGGCTCCCCTCAACTGATCCTACAGATCATCAATTCGAGGCAATGGATACTTATTCTTGATGGTCACTTTATTCAGATCTCGATAATCTATGCACATCCTTAATGATCCATCATTCTTTGATACAAATATTGCTGGAGCTCCCCAAGGTGAATTGCTCGGCCGAATAAACCCCTTACGAAGCAACTCATCAAGTTGTACTTTCATCTCTTTCAATTGCTTAGTAGCAAGCCTGTACGCTGATTTAGATATAGGTGCAGTACCAGGAACCAGGTCAATCCGAAACTCTACCTCACGACGTGGAGGGATATCAGGAATCTCCTGAAACACATCAGATAACTCACACACAACCTCTACAGAGCTGGTGTCGGGACAAGAAATCTCAAGAGAGCTAAGAAAACTCGACATCAAAGAAATCGAATCGGGCTCACAAGCCAACACACGAGGCGAAACATCAGGTGTCGCTAACATCACTGACCTATGCAAGCAATCAATGATCACCGGATGACTGGACAACCAACCCATCCCTAGAATCAAATGATAGCCCTCAAAACCCAAAACTATAAAGTCAAACACAAAGTTGTACCCAAACAAGGAAACCTCGAAACGGGGACAATATTCCCACAACCAAACCGAACTGCCCAAGGGAGACACAACGCACAGGGGCTCCGGCAAAGGCACTACCTCAAGGTTGTCTCTAACAACCAACTGTCTATAAATAAAAGACCTAGACGCTCCTGTATCGAAAAGAGCCCTCAACAAGGAAGACGACGAATGCACAAAACCTGGCACACAACACATATATTTTGAGTCACATAACAACACACTAACATGCAATTTTCCCTACGCATAATGCACATAACACAAATCTTACTACATCTAGCACACACAATTACAACAAAAAAATAATTAAATACCCTCAACATTTCCCTGACCGGGAATAACTGCTAGGCGAACAGGCGGTGCTGGGAGAGGGACTCTCTGACCAATTCCAGGCGCAGGTGCTAACTGTCCCTGAGGCGCCCTCTGCTGTACTGTTCCATCTCTATTCTGAGGACAAAGTATGGAAAAATGCCCCAATTGTCCACAAGTATAACAAACTACATGCTCCCATCGATTTGTCTGACCTCTTGGACAATCATGGGCTACATGTCCCTCTTGACCACAAGTGAAGCAACCGCTCCTAGTTCCTGTCTGACCACCCCACCTAGGTTGTCTCTGTTGCTATTGCTGTCGATGATCTCCTCGAGAACGTGTCACCTCTGCCGTCTCTGCCAGTCCTAACTGGTCCCCCCTCTACCAGGGTCTCTCTGCTGGACAGTGACATGCTCTGGCTGCTGTGCTTGCTCAATTGTCTGGCTTCCTCGGCCAAACCTCTGACTGCGTTCCGAACCTCTAGCTCGTCGAACCAAAGTCTCTTGTCTACACTCGGCGTCCACTCGCTCCTGACTCAAAGTGACGTCCACTAATCTCTCAAAAGGACAATCAATCATCACCATCAACTGTTTCCTTAGGAACGGGTTCAGACCACTAAAAAATTTCTTGTTCTTCTTCTCTGGAGTATCTATAAAACAAGTGGCATAGCGGCTCAACTGTGTAAACTCGGCCAAGTATTCAAAAACAGATCTAGAACCCTGCTGTAAATGTAGAAACCTGTCCACTATCTCAGCTCTGGCAGAATCAGGAACAAAATGTTGTTCAAACACCTGGCAAAATGTATCCCACTGCATCTCTGACACATCACGGCTCTGCCTCACTGAATCCCACCAATACATAACCTCTCCGTCAAACTGGTGTGCTGCTAACTCAGTACGCCGTATAGGTGTTAGCACCATCCTCTCAAATATGAGCTCTACCTTACGGATCCACCGATCCGCAGCTAGAGAATCTCCAGTGCCATCAAATATTTCACCACCCAAGCTGATGAAATCCCTGTTGCGCCGAGTAAACGGGTCCTCTGACTGACTGCCCTGCCTCATATTCTGTGCCAATTGGGTCATCATTTCCATAAAAGCCTGAGAGACATCCTCTCCAGCAGTGCCTGATCCCTCACCCTGAGATCTCTTACCACGCGCCATCACCAAACAACCTCTACGTAAAATAAAAAACACATGCAATACATCAAACAACACAACAAAAGTCCTAACTCCTCTACCCAATTCACTCAAGAAAGTGGTATACGATGATGTTCCATGTGAACCGGTAAACAATGGCTCTGATACCAAGCTTTGTCAGGCCCCGACCCGCCACGGAAATCGCAACGTGCCGATGCATGAACTAACCCATAACACAGGCGGATCGTAACCGGCCACAACATCATAATATAACACATTCTTGATACGAAAATGAAACGGAAATAAAACTACGATAAAATTTGAACAAAATAAATATATATTTGATTCGCCCCGCCAGAGTCATAGCGACAAAACCAGTATACAAACATCTAGTATAACAATATAGTACATCTGATAACACAGAGGAAGCAAAACATACCCGTACAGGGTGGACACGACCAAATAGCACAAAACGCGCCTACAACGGAAAATGGGGCCTAAGCGCCACGATCAGCAGGAATGCCAACACTGCCTGCACTCCAATAGAAGCACACCCCTTGCGGGGTCAGCAAAACACAAAGCTAGCTGGTGCGAGCGAACTAAATACAAATAACAAAATACTATACAAGGAAATTCATGCCAGACAATAAATGATAAGTAACAAGTCCTAAAGTTTAAATCACACCGTGTCTCTAAAGATAATATTTCTAAGTTCAAGCTACAACACAAGCATTTCAGATTCAACAATAACTACAAGTTTACGATATATGCCGATCATTACACGTGATTCAAACATGGTAAATATCAAGCGATGAAAATAAAGACAATCTCATAGTTCTTCCTAGTCTCCTAGGTATAGCAATCAAGTCGAAACCAAAAATCCTGTAAAATTCTGTATAAGTGTCTCATATCGTAGGTATCCGCATACCCTACTAATGTGTCTCACCCAGACACATCCCACAACGTGCACCAGTACCACTTCGGGCTTGTTTGTATCCTAATGGGGTGCCATCTGCCAGGATACAAACTCAAACATCCTGAACGACTGGCCTAACACGGCCAACCTAACACAATCAAACTCAAGCGCGCTGGGAGGGAAAGCGAGTAATCTCCAAAACACGTCCTCCGGGACCCGTCCTACTGCACTCTATAGTGGCAAGTGCGTGCGGGAGCTCACCGCACCTCAGCAAGCTTGCCACATGCAATAACGTCCACAATGTCTGGTGCGAGTCATCTCGAGCACCATCCAACTCACGATGCGAGCAAGCTCCTAAGCATCGGCACAACAGACATTATAGCGGGGTAAAGACACTTATACTAACATCCACATGCACAAATAACGAGTCTGTACAAAATCAAAGGTAACAGACGTGCAATCATAATCAATTCGGCAATTTTTATAAAACCACGACTATGCCAGGGTCCCAACATGACCCAATTCACCACGATAAATTTATTCGAGTCAATTATCATACAAGCTGAAGACTCGGCAATCCGCGGTAAAACATGACATACTACGCAAACTCGAAAACGAAGCATACAAGTCCAATGTCATTACACCAAAGCCTAATCACACCCAAAATTCATTCACTATTCGATTTCATTCAAGTATATCATGCTTTCAGGAAACCCAATACATAATTCATTCACAAATAACCAACACAATCATCGAAATATCTGAAAACCCCGAATTTCGGATTTGGATTCAATTATACACAATCGACGGTATAATGTAAAAATTAAATTCATGATTTCAAATAATTATTTCTCAAAATAAATATTATAATTCCACTCACCTGAGCAGAATGGGTTTTCAAAACCTAATTCCTACCGGTCGAAGCTCCTAACTCGCAAAACCACGAATGCGGGACTACAAAAATTTTTAAAACTGCAAGGCGGACTCGAAAATGAGTAAACTAGCTGAAAACTGAAAAAATAAATAAATTACAAGCGGCGCGTGACTGAAAGAAAAACTTACAGGCAATAAAAATTCGGCAAACACCCCGCCGAAACCCAAAATTTGGCGAAAACGCGCTGAAACCCTCCCTACTCCGGTCTGATCGCCTCCAAACTGCACAACATGCTGAAAATGGGTCTAAGGACACTCGGAGTCACGAAAGGGAGGCTCACCCACGCACCCAAAGCCCGGATTCATGCCGAAGAATCCTCAAAACTAACATGCACCCTGATTTTTTGAAAAATTCGGTCAACCCCAAAATCAACTTTGCATGTCGGTTCTAAGGGCTCCCAATGACGCCACCAAGGCCCCTTCGCGGCTGATCGGAGCTAAGGAAACCGATTAAACAAATCCAACACCACCCAAATGTGAAACTGATTTTTGTTTTTTGTTTTTGCGAAAAACCAACAGAGAAACGAAGAGGGAACGAAGAGAGTAAGAAACGAGGAGGAGGACGTGAGATTGGGGGATGAAAATGGCAACCACAACCGAATCGCTGAAGAAGGGACGTCGAGTTCGTCGCGTCGCTCCCTGGAAAGAAAGAAAAAAAAAGAGAAGAAAGGAAAAGGGGGTTGTGTTTTAAAGGGTGGGTGGCTATGTGCCCCCACCGCATTAACTGAGTACACCCCGCCCATTTTTTTATTTTTTTTTATTTTTAAAACGCAGATATTACAACATCCCTTCCCCTATCTCTTTCTTATCCTCTCTCCCTTTCTTCTCTATCAAGCCCCACCACCGCCAGCCTCACCGACCCGCCACATTTTCCCCATCTTTCTTCTCCTCCTCCTATTCTCTTATTCTTCTTTTTCTTCTTCTCATCTTTCACTATCCATCTCTTCTCCATCAAGCACCACCCACCACTATCGACCTCACCAAGCTGCCACCTCTCCCGTCACATCTTCTTCTTATCCTCCTCATCCTCTCTTCATTTTCTTCTTCTTCTTCTTCCTTTTCTTTTCCTCCATCGTCTTCATCTTATTTCTTTCTTCTCCATCAAGCACTACCATCATCGTCAGCCGACAGTTGCAGGCGGGGCAGGGTGAGGTAGTAGTGGGGCTAGAGGGGTGGTGTTGCTCCTGCGAAGAGAGAAGAAAAGATGAGGGTGGTGGTGTCTTTCAATAGTTTCCTATATATAGATGAACCAAAAAGAATATAATAACCTAACCTAGATCAGAAATTCAACGCATGGGATTTGAACCCACGAGCTTTTGGACCAGAACCTTAATCTGGCGCCTTAGACCAACTCGACCATCTCAACACTTGTGTCAATTAATATTCTCTGCAAAGTTCACTTTTAACAAGAATGGTCATTTTTAATCACCAAAAATCCTTTAGGCCATCCATTAGTTAATGGACAACAGTGCCTGATTACAACCAAAAAAATTCCAGCAATCAGGCGCGGATCTAGGCAGTGGCATTTGCCCCCACTGACTTTTAAAAAACTTTGGGAAATTTGTGATTTTCCCATTTGTAATGTTGTCGACGCCATCCTGCCCCACCCTTTCCTCTCTCCCTTTGTTCTCTACGATGCCGACTACCTCGCCCCGCCTCTTTCTTCTTTTTTTGCTCTCATTCTCTGTTTACTATGAGACTGACAACTACCCCGTCACCTTCTTTCTTCCTCTCCCTCCCTCTTTGCTTGATTTATTTCCATTTATCACCATCGCCACCAGTAATCCCAACCACTCTCGATTACTTTGAGGATTAAGAAGGTATTTTTTTTAAGTATTTTCTCGAGATGAATTTATATATTGAGGTATAGTTTGTATTTTATTCATAGAAATTTTATGGAGATACATGAAAAATTCGACCCATTAATTTTTTCTCAAAATACATGTTTGTATCATGAGGTTCATTTGTGGGTTATTGTTTGAAAGGCATTTAGTAATCAACATGAGCCTTTTGACAGTCAACGCACGTTGACTGCTAATCTTGGAGGAGACTGCAATAGTGATTAATATTGGGGATAACTGCTAATTAGCTTCTTCTTTTTTTATTAATTTTTTTATAGAGGACAAATCGCAAATAACCCAAATTTTTTTTTTTTTTTTGTAAACATATATAATTTTACATTTGAAATTAATTTTTGTCCGTTAACTTCATATACCAATTTGATTTGTCCCCCATATATTCATATTTTTTGCTCCTACAAAGTAGCTTGTTGGATCCATTTTCTTCCCCCATAGATTAGATGGAGTTTTGTTTAGCAATTGATGTTTTGTATAGTTATTTATGTATTGTTTAAATAAAAAAAAAGCTATGTTAAAGTAATTAATTATTATATTATCATTATTATCTATGATTCATCACTCCACCCCCTCCAACAAAAATTCTAGCTCCGTCACTGCCGCCAGTAATCAACACGGGTTATTAGCAAATCCTATTGTTATATACTTACCTTGTTGCACGGTCAGCATCAGACATGAATTAAGCTTCATTTCTCACAGGGAAAAGGAGAACTACCATTCTCGATCACCTGCAAAAGGACAACAGCATGAGACCACTTTGCTTACAAAAGATCATGACTTCACATTAAACACTGGGTTTTTGCTAATTTAGTACTCGTGTATATGGGTTATTGTTGGGTATACAGTGCATATATTGTTTTTTAGTACACTACAAGAAAATTGGCCTTTTACGGCATTGCAAAAATACTATGAAAGATGTACCATAGCATTTAGTGCAAGTCAGAGTAGCCCATGTCATCTTTTTGACATAACACTGTCTCAATTGGGTTATACTATGTTAGCTTTAGGTATGGGATCTTATTGAGCTACTTTATTTCATTTAATTACGCATGCCTATTCGAAAGATGAAAATTCTATCTCAATATAGCATTTGTGAATGCTATGAAATGCTATCCCAACATAGCATTTGTGAATGTCATGGATATATTATTTATCATAGCATTTATGAATGTCATAGTTGTATTATCTATCAAAGCATTAGTGAATGTCATGGCTATCAATTGCTTGTTTTAACATTCAGAATGTGTTATCGTAAATGGCCTTTTAAAATGATATAATCAAATAGTTAAGGTACAAGATATATATCTATAATAAATAAATTAAATATGGCAAAATTGAAATATTTCCGCCAAAAATATTTTTATTAATATAATGGGACATATACATCACTGTATTGCTCTCATAGGTTCATCAATATATACAAAACTCATTACAATAAAAGCCATAGCTTCATTCCTGCTTTTAATTTTCTGAGTCCAATGAGTTGGTTGCCTCATCTAGAAGTAGAATCCGAGATGCTTTCATTACTGCTATTGAAATTGCTAATTTGCTATCCTCTGCTTATGTCCTCATGACATCTGAACACCACGCTCACCAACCTACAATATATTTAAAAAAACAAACACAATAAGAAAACGATGGATAAGATTAATGAAAAAGAGGTAGTTTGGTGAAATTATTTCTTTAATTTTTTTAAGCTACGCTCACCAACCTACCATATTTCTTTAATGGATAAGATTATTTTTCTAGCCCTTTCGTTTCATGCTTTGATGTTGTGACTAGCATTAGAATCAAGGAAAATGTTTTCAACATATATTATTACAAAAAGAAAAGTCAGAGATAATAGAATAGGTGAATAAGACTAACCTGTGTGGTAGCAGCTGATTCAGTACATAATTGCTGATTTTTGTCACAATCTCGCCGTTCACTCTATTAAAACCCAAATTGGCAACATAAACAAGTTGAAGTATATAACTAATGAAACTGTGAATATCAAAGTTTGAGAAAAATACAACCATGTCTATTGAGAATATATTGAAAATATTCTATATTGTATGATTAGGAACTAGAATATTTGTATTAGGAAGGTTGCTTATTGAGTCAAGATTGTATAATAGTTTTAAGGAAGTTAGCAGATTATATTGTGAATATTCTCACAATATTCTCTTGATTTGTTTGTATATAAACAGGAGAATGGAATGAGAAAAGCAGAACGGAAGACACACAAAATCAATTCTTTTGTGTCTGGTATTTTGTCATGGTATCAGAGCATATCATAAGAGTATCATAAAGGGAGGAAAGGTACCTTTGTACGATTGGATCTTCCTCTAACTGGGCCTTGTAATCTCGGAGTGCAGTCTCAAAGAACTTCAGGGATCTCTTTGAACGAGCATCAGCCACAGCATGAGCATCAGGGATCTCTTTGAATAAGGAAGGATCGAACATCTGATCGAACCTGAAGAACCTCTGGTCTGATCGTCCTCCACTTCGCCATTTCCCTCTCCAGGAGGCAAAATATTGCCTACATTCTTTTTTCCATTACCTTTCGAGCTCCGTCGAACTTCTTCTTGAACTGTCTCCTTCTTCGGCGATCCATAGTACGACCTCTTCTTCGCAGACAGTCTAGAGCACAGTTTCTCCAAGATCGGCAGAAACTTCAAGATCTGGAGAAGCTTCAACAACACGGTTCTCTAAAGCAGCAGCCGCAACTATCGACTCCATTGTATCACCGATCGAATAGCAAGAACACTCGCAACTGAGTTCCAGAACTTGAACCGAACACTAATCGAACGAACCGAGCAAGAGAGAATAACAAAGAGAAGAGGAATAGAAGGGTTTTGGGCGAAATCTAGGGTTTGAGAGTAGAGAGAAAAAAAAGGAAGGAGGGTTACTCTGTTCCTGAACTGAAACAGGGAAGTAGTTGAGAGAAGCTTTGATTTACTCTCTCTGTTTCTCTGCGAGAGGAGCTGCTGCGTGATCTCATTGCTGTTGCCTCGGTTGTTTGCGTGAAGAGAAGGAGAAAGAAGATAAGAAACTCTCGCTTTCAATTTTCTCCGTCGCTCTTCGAAGAAGTTTAGTTTGTTGAGATGTCTGCTGAACTAGTGGAATACCGGTGTTTTATTGGTGGCCTTTCATGGTCAACATCTAATAGAGGTTTGAAAACTGCATTTGAAAAGTTTGGTCATCTTGTTGAGGCAAAGGTAGTGGTGGACAGGGACTCTAGTCGATCTCGTGGATATGGGTTATTCACTTTCGATGAGAAGAAAGCAATGGAAGAGGCCATTGACGCGATGAATGGTATGGATCTAGATGGATGATCTATTACTGTGGATAAAGCAAAGCCTCATCAAGGTGCTGGTCACGGTAGAGGGCAGTCAAGTGTTCCAGGCCGTGGTCGAGGAACCAAGGGTACGCATCGTGCCAACGTTGCTCAGACAGGTTCTGCTGGGGCAGGAGTGACCGAGACAGATACATCTCCACTGCCCGAGCTGAATACCGATCAGTGGCAGACACTTCTCCAAATGCTAGGCGGGTCAAAATCCGCAACGACCGATAAGATGACTGGTAAGCCTTGGATTATTGACACGGGAGCTTCAAATCACATGACTGGCACGATCGGGGATCTCCATGACTTAAGGGCGATTGCTCAATGTCCCGTGGGATTGCCAGATGGGAGTAGCGCTATCGCCACTAAAGAGGGGACAATCATTCTTGAAAGAAAATTTTGTTTGAAAAATGTTCTTTATGTGCTAGGGCTAACTTGCAATTTAATTTCTGTGTCGCAATTGACTGATCACTATAACTGTTTTGTCCAATTCACTAATGATCTGTGTGTTATACATGACCGCACTTCGAGGATGCTGATTGGTGCGGGTGAACGACGCAATGGACTCTATTACTTCCGGGGGCTGCCACAGGTTCACGCAATAAAGGCCAATAATGTGGTGTCTCTTGATCTATGGCACCAGCGACTGGTCATCCATCTCTACAAGTAACAAAGTTAGTTCCCGAAGTAAGTTTTAGTGAAACGAAAAATCGCTTGAATAAAAATTGTGATGTCTGCCAGAGGGCAAAGCAAAGTAGAGATAAGTTTCCTGTTAGTGAACATAAAGCTTCGACTATTTTTGAACTTATTCACACTGATCTATGGGGACCTTATAGAACAACTTCTTCTTGTGGTGCTTCTTATTTTTTGACCATTGTTGATGATTTTTCCCATGCTGTATGGATTTACTTACTTGTTGATAAGAAAGAGGTCTCTCATACTCTTCAAATGTTTTTCTCGATGGTTAAGAGACAATTTGATAAAGAGGTAAAAATTTTGCGGAGTGATAACGACACTGAATTCACTTGCCTGCGACAATTTTCTTGATCATGGGATTGTTTTCCAAACATCTTGTGTGGGAACACCTCAACAAAATGGGCGGGTTGAACGGAAACACCAACATATTTTGAACGTAGCTCGGGCGCTGCGTTTTCAGGGCTCTCTTCCTATTGAGTTTTGGGGAGAATGTGTGTTGACGGCTGGATACTTGATAAATAGGACTCCCTCCTTGGTCTTATATGGGAAAACACCCTATAGTGTCCTATATGGCAGCACACCTACTTACGATCACTTGCGCATTTTGGGGTCCTTGTGTTATGCGCATGTGCAGACGGGGGATAAGTTTGCCAGTAGAAGTCGACGGTGAGTCTTTGTTGGGTACCCTTATGGAAAAAGGGGTGGCATTTGTATGACTTGGAGAAACGAGATTTCTTTGTTTCTCGTCATATTGTATTCTCGGAAGGAGTTTTTCCCTTTGCAGATCATGTTAATTTAGAGCACGATGGTCTGCCTAATATCGAGGCGGTTCACGAGGACTTTGAGGAGACATCTACGCCTGTTTTGAGGGGGGTGCCGAGGAGTTTGTACAACCCGATGGGGCTGCTGGGCAGCCGACATGTGCCGAGGAGTTTGTTCAGCCAAATAGGGCTGCTGGGCAGTCGGCGTGTGCCGAGGATGGGGCAAATGCTGGTGTCGAGGTGATTGTACCGCCGGATGAGGCTGCTGGGCATCCAGTTTGTGCGAACCAGGAGGACAACCCGGACGCAAGTCAGGAAGATGTGTTGGGCAGGGGTCAACGCAGAGCCGTGATTATGTTACTCATACCATTCGAAAAATGAGTCCATCCGTATCGGCTTCACCCGTACCACGACATTCCTCAGAAACACCCTATCCTATAGCACATTATGTGAATTGTGATAATTTTTCTATGCGACACAAACATTTTCTTGCAGCCTTGACAGCAAATCGGGAACCTGTGTGCTATTCTGAGGCCGCAAAAGACAGCCGCTGGAGGGATGCCATGCGACGAGAAATTGAGGCTCTTGAGATTAATGAAACCTGGGTTGTAGCAGAATTGCCACCAGGAAAGAAAGCTCTAGGATGCAAGTGGGTATACAAGATCAAGTATAACTCTGATGGTACCATTGAACGATTGAAGGCTTGGCTGGTTATTCTTGGGAATCATCAAATTGAAGGAATTGATTATACAGAGACATTTGCTCCAGTAGCTAAGATGGTTACAGTAAGGGTCTTTCTTGCCGTTGCGGCTGCCATGAATTGGGAAGTCCATCAGATGGATGTTCATAATGCATTTCTACATGGTGACCTTACGGAGGAGGTATACATGAAATTACCACCCGGTTTTCAGGTGGGGACTTCCGAAAATGTGTGCAAGCTTAGGAAATCATTATATGGGCTGAAGCAGGCACCCCGATGCTGGTTCGCTAAACTGTCAACTACTTTGAAGAATTATGGTTTTCAGCAATCTTATTCAGATTATTCTTTGTTCACTCTACAGAGAGGTGCGGTTCAGCTCAGTGTTCTTGTCTATGTCGACGACTTTATCATCTCTGGGCGTAATTCGGGGGATATACAGAAATTCAAGGGTTACCTCAGTGTTTGTTTCCACATGAAAGATCTGGGTCCTTTAAAGTATTTCTTGGGGGTCGAAGTGGCACGCGGACCAGATGGGTTTGTGCTTTGTCAACGCAAATACGCGCTTGATATCATCTCTGAGGCCGGATTGCTAGGGGCAAGGCCCGCGGCGGTGCCATTGGAACAGAATCATCGACTCGCTGACCCGGAGCCTTACCGTCGCTTGCTAGGACGACTAATTTATTTGTGTTTCACTCGACCCGAATTATCTTATAGTGTTCATGTTTTATCTCAATTTTTGCAGCATCCTCGGGCGGACCACTGGGAAGCTGCTTTGCGGGTGGTCCGGTACTTGAAAGGTAATCCGGGTCAAGGTATACATTTGAGTAGTAAGTGTGACATGCAGTTACATGGGTGGTGTGACGCTGATTGGGCCGGATGCCCTTTGACTCGGCGGTCCCTCACTGGTTGGTTGGTGTTCCTTGGGAACTCGCCGGTATCTTGGAAGACGAAGAAGCAACATACAGTTCGGATTTGATTGTGTCATAGCTCTATAATTCGGATTATGTTTATCGTTGGATGAATTGCATTGCGGATATTGACCCAAAAAAAGAAACGGTAGGTACAGCTAGTCCGTGAACAACCAACCATCTCACTGTAAAAATCCCGCTCCTCCGCAGAGGCGGAATACCAGTCTATGGCTATGACTACATGTGAGTTGAAATGGCTAAAAGCTATTTTAGCTAGCCTTGGGATGCCTCATACACGTCCTATGTCTCTTCATTGCGATAGTCAGACGGCTCTCCATATATCTCAAAATCCCGTATTTCATGAACGGACAAAACATATTGAGGTCGATTGTCACTTTGTCCGTGATGACATTGTTGCTGGACATATCAATCCCACATTTGTCCCGTCCAATGCGCAACTCGCTGACATTTTCACAAAAGCATTGGGCAAACGACAATATGAGTATCTCCTTCGCAAGTTGGGCATACGGGATCTCCATGCACCAACTTGAGGGGGGGTATTGAGAATATTCTATATTGTATGATTAAGAACTAGAATATTTGTATTAGGAAGGTTGCTTATTGAGTCAAGATTGTATAATAGTTTTAAGGAAGTTAGCAGATTATATTGTGAATATTCTCTCACAATATTATATAAACAGGAGAATGGAATGAGAAAAGCAGAACGGAAGACACACAAAATCAATTCTTTTGTGTCTGGTATTTTGTCAATGTCTGCTTCAGATAACTCAGGCTTTCCATCTTCAGAGTGACCACCCAGAGCCTGTAAAACCATCTCTCAAAAATATATTCTTAAACATATATACAAAGTAAGTTGGAGACTGAAGTTTCTATAACATCAATTATAACCAATACATACATTTGGACCACGCATCATCTGTACAGCAGATGACACTCCAGCTACAACAGAAAAAATCAAGGGCAATCCAGAAGAATAAAGCAGCCAAAATAAATATGCAGAGCACGCAAGACAGCAAGATAAGAACAAGATTGACATCATACCAGATGCAGAATTGAGTTGGTTCTGTCAGCTGAAGCTCATCGTATGGTAGATATGATCAAAATCAGTGTTGCGACGATTGACAGCTTCTAAATGTGCAGCTAAGTGACAATTCACAAACAAAAAAAAGGGTCATGTATTCTTAGCTTCAAACCTACACCTCCCTGTACAAACAATGTTCATGCTTGTTGATAATGTTTACGTAATTGCGGTAAAAAATGAAGTACGCTCTTAATTAAGAAAAAAAGATTTCTATCATCTACAGAGATCACATATGTAGACAGATTCTACAATGCCTATATTCATGAATAAGAAGGTTGTAGGCAATCCCAAAACAAGAATATGCAATATCATTGAAATTCATTCTATAGGGAATACCAAAACAAGAATATGCAAGATCACTGAAATTCGTTTAGATCATTTTATTTTCTATCAGTCAAATACAGGATGTATATTGATAGATAAGAAAGAGTACAGAGTATAAACAAAAATATGCAAGATCACTGAAATTCATTTAGATCATTTTTTAGACATTATGGGCATATGGGGCAAGTGAATTTGCAGGAAATACTTTCATACCTTCCTGCCATAAAACTCTCACAAGGCCCAAAAGAATGTGCACAGGAACTTAGATGGGAATCACCAAGTGAACTGTAAATTGTTATACTAAGAACCTAAGCTATGAAAAAAGTACGAGTAGAAAAAACGAACTCTATAACATCATGGTCTGGTGAGTTGGTGTCTTTGAATCTTGGTTGTAAATTATTATCATTTTGAGTTTTCAATAACTAATCTTATGTCACCATGATTATACTCAAAAATATTAACGAAAAGACTAGCAGGATAACAGAGGAGAACATATAACAAGCAAATGAATGTGTAATAAGGGTACCTTGTTTTCCCATTCAAACTTAGCTCACATGTTTCTGAATGCAACATCAGCACACATAGCAGGGGAAATGTAATCCATAATGTCAATATGGATTTCATTGAGAACGACCACTGTCCGTTCTAGGACATTTGATGATTCATAAACAATATTTCCAAAAATGAACCCGTTTCAATCGAAGAAACTTTAATATTTGACCGTATTTGCTTGCTTGATTCTGGAGCTAGTGTGTAGTTCTGTGGGCGCTCAACAAGTTTGAGATCACCCATTGTTGCCAGCTCCAGGCACAAGTTCTGGAGGGTCTCCTTTGTGCAGTTGATGACTGTAACATCAAGGACAATGTCATAATGATTAACCATAACGTATGATTCATCATAAACAAGATCACTAAATCCAGTCAACTGAAAAATCCTGTTCAGCTTATTTGCATCATCTCTTTCCTTCGTGAACTTTCCAGTGGCACGTTTTAAATCATCTTAAACCTCATCTTCGAGTTTGAGCTGGCTCATACTCTGAAAAAACAGATGGACTCGATAATTAATATACAAATATGGCAGTGTCATAAACACTAAATTTGCAAAGCGTCCAATGAACAACCTACAGCTGCAAGAAAGTACAATAGATTTCACTACATGAGTCATCTATGCAGCACTCAACATCATTTATATTCAAAGTATGAGTTATGAAGAATCCAAAGAGTTCTAATGTCCTACCAGTTCTCTTAATAAACCGCATGTGGCTCTCCTTGCTATGTAGCTCCTGAGGTATGCCAGTTCCTTGACACTTTTTTTTAGCTATAATGAGAATGGAATGAAACGGTGCATTATTCATAAGATTATTAACATTTTAGATTGATGCTAAACAGTAATGTAGATAAATAGCAAGTGGGTTTATTCAAGTTGGAACCATGGTCCAAAACTCCAACTCAACTCTCAGATCGAATGAGCGAAACGGCCAATTCCATAGAAAAACTATTGATAAACAAGTAAACAAGTAAGGAAGAAGACTAAAAGAAGAGAGCATGAAAAAGATTATGAGAAGAAGAGATAAATAGAAAGGATGTGAAAGAAGTAAATAATCAGACATTACATTAACATTTGGAAGGCATCAATACCATGGATTGATAATCACAAAGTTTTTATTCCGCAAATTATTTTCAAAACAAAGGTTAAACTAAATATGTTACAAACAAACGCCTATGACTAACGCCGACTCCCAGGATGAGAAATCTAAACACAAATAAGACCACTCCACCTAATAATACTAAAATTTGAATATATTCGTCTTTCCTAAACTAATCCAAAATTACCACCATGCCAAGGAGCGTAGAACTCGACGAGAGCGGCGCGATCTTGGCTGACTTCCTTGTCGAACTTAAACACTCTCCCTAGGGAAATAGTTGAGGATTCTAAACATATAGAGTTTTTCAAATGACTCTTCTTCTAACTGACAAAAACTACATCCGTGATCAAGCCTCTATCTGCAATTTTTTTCCGTTCTCAGTATCTACCATGTGCAATATGAAACTTCTATGAATCCTTTCGAGGAGTAATAGGAATCACACTCCTTAATCAATGCACAGGCTGTGGCATCCAATTGCTCAGAGAAGTGAGCAAGGTCCACCACAAACTCAAGGAAAGAGCACAGACGTGTTGAAACTTGATTGAATTAAACCCAACTATTGGCCAACGATAACACGTACACAGCTACAATTAGCAACCATAACTTAATCAATACACAAATTGATACAAAACTTACTCATAAAAAATTATCATATGAAAAAAGCTGAATGTGATGCAATAAAAAAAGACAATTAAACTCTATTATTGACTTGAACAAAGATGAAATTTCAATAAGTCGAGTACAAAGCTAAACATCTTATTGAAGAAGTTTGACATGCCTGCGGGGTTTGTTCTGTTGTTGGCCAAATTTATCATTTACAAGCTCTGTCAACAAACAGGCACAATTAGTTTAGAATAATAACATGAGAAGCATAAAAAAACATGGAACTTGACATTGAGTTTTGAAAGTTGTTAGACAATGATCAGAAAGATCAAATACAAACCATTACCAGATCTTGAAGGAGGTTTCAACCCATTGTTCGGTTTGTTTGTGCTGGTCTCCTTGCTGCAAGGAATTGAGACATGAGGATGCATAAAAACTCGTACAAGAATCAATGCACACATAGCAACCACAAAAACTTTGATGAGAACCAGCATAACTGGACCATTTGTCAGGATTTTTGGAGTCTTAGGAGATTCACTTCCCTTGTAGCATTTGGAGTTTTTTCTGCATCTCTTCAACACCTCTAGTAAAAGCCTTTGTTTGAGTTTTTGGGCCACTGGTTACATTTTTTATGGTGTTTCAAAGCCTCTTGCCCCCAAAACAGATCTCGAGGTGTTCAATTTGGTCGAGGATCATCACCACTAAGCTCTGTAGGATTTGGTTTAGCAGAGAGCTCAAGCATGGCAGTGAAAGCAGGTTGAGAAGGTAGAGGTATTGGGGTGAATTTCATCCTCCAAAAAAAACTGAGCTCACAAAGCTCAGTCCACTGTATTATTTCTGCTGGATCCTTGATCAAAAGACAATTCACCAAATTTACAAAACTCCGACTTGGATTACCTGGAAGAGTTGGAGTTGGAGTTGGAGTTGGAGTTGGATCACAGAGAATGGATTTACTAGCTGAGTGAATTCTTTTCCTATGGAGACCTCCCTGTAACACTCATACAATACACAACTGAGAGCCCAGAAATCAGAGGCATATGAATGGGCTCCTCCATCCTAAAACAGCTCAGGTGCCATATAGCATGGTGTTCCTCGCTTAGCCTGTGGCAACTACTTGAAATCAAGTAGTAAAAAACAAAGAGAAAAAATATCAGATTCCATTTATTCAAAATTTTGTATAGATCAACTATGAAATTAATTGATCGAGCTAACCTGAGAAGAAGGGACTTTTGATATATGACTTAACATTCTTTCTAATCCAAAATCACAAAGCTGCACTTTCAAAAAGACAGGTGAGCTCTTGCCAAACTAAAAAGGGAATACAACTTCACTTAAAAGATGACGAAAGAAAGAAGACGTGATAAGTACCTTCTTACCTTTACAAATACGACCTTCCATTTCTGTGCAGCCACAAATTCAGACTCATTCTTATCTTTACAAGCCAAGTATGCGTGACAAATACGATCTTCTCTCTTCCATACAATTTCTCAAACAAATCTGCATCTTTGGGCAAGAACCCAGGTAAACAACAACTGACTCCAAAATTTCCAGGGCTTATCATCCACAGGATCATTCAATGCCTTTCTTCTGCCTGCTGTAAGAACTACATGATATCTATCCATTGTCATTTCGGTCGAATGCATAAAAGAACAAAAAAACTAAAGCACGACATAAACTTTTCTAAACATGCAGGATCCTATTACACGCACCAAAAAAGAGAAACAAGAGAGGGGAGGACTAAAGACAATGGATATATGCATCTCTCAGGATTAATTGGCACTTGATAATTTTGAGTAAACATTGAATGTTGAAACAGACAAAAGAGTTTATTGTTTTTCAAACAATTGACAGGCATAACAAATAGAACATTTTATGAGACAATTGAGAGGTACGATAGTCAGTCATACAAAGTTGATATAGATTCACTTGTGAAACGCAATATTCAAATGACATTCATTTATAATAAGCAACACCAAGCTTGGCTATCGAGTTGGGAAGGATTGCTTACTCAAACACTAGTAGAAGTGAATCGAACTGTTAACAGAAATACAACGAAAGAAATATTGCAAGATAAAATGCTTGATTTTCTTCACTTTTAGATCCAATTACATCATACCACTTAAATACATAAAATCTTATTAACAACCCACACCCATGACTTCTATAAGAAATGACTACTACTACGACCACTTCATCCATGAACCAAAAAAAATGTTCCACTCATTAACAACCACCTACAGAATAGGAGACTAAGTAAACACAAAACAAAACTAATAATGAAATAAGCACGTTGCCAACATTCCCTCCCTTAAACTGAAAATATTTCAATTTAATTTGCAAACTCCATGTAGGTCACGTAGCTTCAGAAATGACTCTAATTTCATGGGCTTGATAAACATATCTGCAATCTGCTCTTCACTTCTACAATGAATGAGACTGATCTTTTCATCTTTAGTGAGATCATGTAAGAAGTAATATTTCACATCTATGTGCTTACTTCTCCCATGCAAAACTGGATTTTTGGAAAGTTTAATTGCTGGTGTATTATCACAGTAAATGGGCATAGGTCCTTCTTGCTTGAAATGAAGTTCTTCAAGTATATTCCTCAGCCAAATAGCTTGACAAACACATGATCTTGCAGCTACAAACTCCGCTTCTGTGGTTGATAGAGTGACAATCGATTGTTTCTTTGAAGACCATGAAATAACTCCAGAACCCGGCAGAAAAACATACCTTGATGTGTTTTTTTTTCTGTCATCTAGATCTCCGGCGTAGTCACTATCTGTGTAACCATGTAATTTTCTAGCTGCTTTCTTCTTGTAAAATACTCTAAAGTCACTAGTATCTTTCAAGTACCGTATAATCCTCTTGGCAGCTCGAAGATGCAACTCTTTTGGACACTCCATAAACCTGCTAATGAGAATTATATCAGGCCTAGTTGCTGTCAAATACATTAAACTTCCAATGATTTGCTTGTACTGGGTGTTGTCCACCTTTATTCCTTTAGGTTCTTTGTTCAGCTTCAAACCCTTCTCCATTGGTGTGCTCACAAGATTGCAATCCTTCATCTTGAACCTGTCTAGAATATCTTGCACATACTTCTTTTGGGAAATAAAAATTCCAGCAGCAGATTGGTTCACTTCAATGCCAAGAAAATAATGCATCTTACCCAAATCGAACATGTCAAACTCAAGCATCATGGACTTTTTGAAATTCTCAATCATAGCCATATCATTTCCAGTATAAATCACGTCATCTACATATAAACATACCATTAAAATTTTTCCTTCAACCTTCTTAATGTAGAGAGTATGTTCATATGGGCATTTCCGAAATCCCTCCTTTGAAAAATAAGCATCTATACGACTATACCAAGCTCTCGGTGCTTGTTTTAGTCCATATAGAGCCTTTTTCAATTTGTACACCTTATGTTCACTACCAAATTTCACATAACCAGGAGGCTGTTCGATAAATACCTTTTCTTGTAGTTCACCATGTAAAAACGCGAACTTCACGTCTAACTGGAAGATATGCCACACATTTTGGGCAGCCAAGGCAATTACCAATCTTATGGTATCTAGCCTTGCAACTATAGCAAATACTTCTTCGTAGTCAACACCATGCTCTTGTTATAGCCTTTCGCTACTAAACGAGCTTTGTACTTGTCAACTTCTCCATTTTCTTTTAGCTTTGTCTTGTAGACCCATTTCACACATATAGTCTTTTGGTTTTCTAGAAGGTCTATCAATTCCCAAGTGTTATTTTTTTCAATTGCTTTAATCTCACCATCCAGTGCTTGCTGCCACTTTGGATCTTTGACTGCATCTTTAAGGGCTATAGGATCACAATCTGAAAAGAAAGCAAAATGAGTAACTGAATTTTCAGAGTGACCAATTCCATATACCTCGTAGTTTTCCATCCACGCAGGTGCACTTCTATTACGTTGAGGACGTTCATTGATGGGCTGAACATCATTTGATTAGTCTTCTGTTGGACTTGATGAAATTTCAGCTCCTCTACGGTCTTGTATTGTTGAGTCTGTTTATGAATTATTCTCCAATGGCTGATGTTCTCCTTCCTCATCATCAAAGATTGCTGGAATATGTTGGTGAAGACCATTATTGCTCCAATTCCAGGTTGCCTCCTCATCAAAAATAACATCTCGGCTAATAACTATTTTCTTGGTAATAAGATTAAATAATTTGTAAGCTTTTGACTCATCACTAATACCAAGAAAAATGCATTTTTGCCCTTTATCATCCAACTTCTTTCTCATAGCATCTGGTATATGGGCATATGCAATACACCCAAAATTCGGAAGTAAGCAACAGTTGGTTTGCGTCCGCTCCAAGCTTCATGAGTCATATTTTGAACAGAAAGCGTCGGACTTCTATTCAGTATATGAATGCTCCAACGAACTACTTCTGGCCAAAAACTTTTCGGCAAACCACTTCTTTTCAAAAGACTACGCACCATATTAAGGACAGTGCGGTTCTTTCGCTCGGATATACCGTTTTGCTGAGGCGTATAGGCTGTGGTAAGTTGCTTTTTGATTCCATGCTTCTCACAAAATTCTGTAAATGCTTGTGAGTTGTATTCTCCACCACGATCATTGCGCAAGCTTTTAATTTGACAACATGTTTATTTTTCAACAAGCACTTTAAACTTCTTAAAAGTTTCGAATGCCTCAGATTTTTCCTGCAAAAAATAGGCCCACGTGTTTCTGCTATAATCATCAATGAAAATGATGAAATAACGTTTACCTCCATTAGATGTAGGGCTTATATGACCACAAATATCAGAGTGCACTAATTCCAACACCTTTTTTTGCCCTCTAAGATTTGGTTGTTGGAAATGGATCACGATGTTGTTTGCTAACAACACATTCTTCACATACTACTTTGGGAGACTCAAATTTTTGAAGACCCAACACCATTCTTTTCTGTTGTAAAGTCTTCAATCCACCGAAATTCAAATGCCCATATCAAAAATGCCATAACCAGGCATCATCCTTCACCTTAGCAGAAAAACATGATGGAGTGGTGTTGTGAAGATATAAAAGAAACAATCGATTGTATGACATATTGATTTGTGCAATTAAGCCCAAATGTGAATCTCAAATTTGACAAACTCCACCTTTGATATTAACCTCGTATCCCTTTTCTTGAAGATGCCCAACACTTAGTAAGTTCGTCTTCAAAGCTGGAACATAGAAGACATTACTAATAGTATGAATGGAGTTGTCTTTGGTCGAGTTGTACCTTCCCTTTTCTCATTACAGAGACGATGGAATCATCTCCAAACTTCACAGTATCATGAAAAGTTTCATCCAATTCAGAGAAAGCTAATTTATTCCCACACATGTGATTGCTGCAACCAGTATCAAAATACCATAAGGAAGAAGAAATTTTCTCCTTAGGATTACACGCCATCAAAAGAGAAACCTCTTCTTTCTTGGTCTCTGCAAAGTTAGACCTTCCACCATGATATTTACTTAAATTAGTTTGACATTCAGAACAATAGTGTCCATACCGATGACATCGAAAGCATTCCACTTGGGACTTGTCACGCCATTTCTCTTTTCCTTGAAAATCACTAGCTTTGTTCTTCTCATATTTGTGTTGCCCATGCTTTCCCTTCCATTTGCCTTTCTCATGACCAGCTCCTTTTGAAACGGTTGTTGCTTTTAATGCTTGCTCCTCCTTGTCTTGTTGGTTTATTTTTTGCTCATGAACCAACAATTAAGGAACTCTGCAACTAATCAATTGAGAGATCGTCAATATCTTTGGATTCTTCGATGAAACAAGCAATATAATTGAACTTTGATGTCATCGAGCGTAGTATTTTCTCAATGATTGTTACGTCCTCCAGCTTTTCACCATAGATTCGCATCTTATTTGCAATAGCCATTGCTCTTGAAAAATACTCCGTAACTGACTCTCCTGCATTCATGCGCAAAGTTTCGAACTCTGCACGAAGAGCTTGAAGCTGCGCTCGTTTTGCCTTTGTCGTCCCTTGATACTTCCTCTTCATGGAGTCCCATATCTCTTTGGAAGTGTCCTTGCAAAGAATAGTTTCCAGTATTGAGCGATCGATCAATAGCTTGAAAAAAAATTCTTTGCTTTGAGATCCTTCAACCTTAGTGCGTCGAACTCTGCTCGCTGTGCTTCGGACATCGCAGTACTAGTTGCTGGCTGTTGCACACCATTACTTACAACTGACCAAAATTCTTTGGACCTAAGGAAATTTTCCATCAACATGCTCCAATGGTAATAATGACCATCAAAGCGAGGGATAGCAGGCTGCACAAAACCTTCAGGGGCCATTGTTATTGCTGCTGCAAATTGTTTTTTTGACTCGGAGGATAATACTCACTGTTTCACTCCCCTATTTGTTTTTCTGCCCCACTTTCTCTCTTTCCCTCTTTAACCACACTCCTCTCTTTGTCGCTCTGATACCATTGTTAACAGAAATATAATGAAAGAAATATTGCAAGATAAAATGCTTGATTTTCTTCACTTTTAGATCCAATTACATCAGACCCCTTAAATACATAAAATCTTATTAACAACCCACACCCATGACTCCTATAAAAAAGGACTACTACCACTTCATCCATGAACTAAAGAAGTGTTCCACTCATTAACAACCACTTACATAATAGGAGACTAAGTAAACACAAAACAAAACTAATAATGAAATAAACGTGGGTTTACATAAATTAGAAAAACCACGTTGCCAACACGAACAAGGTTTTGAATTGCTTACCTATGATTTGTGGACAGAAAACGAACGAACAATTTGGTACTAGAGAAGTTGAGTTGTCGCAATCTCGAATGAATGAACGATTTGTGTGTGTTTCAGAAGAGATCTGAGATCGATGAAAAGCAATCATGAACTCAGAGATCTGATCGTTTGTAACAAGAGGGAAACTCAAACGAGAGAGATTGAATGAAGAGAGAAGCAACGAAACAAGAGAGGAAATGAGATCTTACCTTCTTTGCTAAGTACCTTTAACCAATGATTTGGGGACGACAGACTGAAAGGAGACGATGGGTTTGAGTTTTGATAAAATGGAGAAAATGAAGAGACTAGAGAGAAATTCAAAATAAAAGGGGTTGGGGTCGAGACTTGAACTCATGACCTTCACATAAAAAATAAAATAAAAAAATTGTGCGGTTCATTTTTTTTTTTTTTTTTTTTGTGTTAATAGCATTTTTATATCTAAATGCTATGTACCCACTACACCAAATTGACATATTTGTAACAACTTAAAAAATAGTAACACTTTTGAACTATTACAATCCACCAAACAATTTCAAGTCAAAACTAAATTTAGTCAACAAAATAAAAAATAGCTACACAAAAAAAGTGATACAATAAATTAGATCACCATGAATAACATCACTTGTAAGCCCATACTATTTGTGGCGATACAATTATTACTCACTTTGTTTGTGAAAATGTGTAAAATTGCTTTGTGGATTGTTATAGCTAAAAAATGTTATTGTTTTTGGGATTGTTACAAAAATGTCAATTTGGTGTAGTGACCACCAACTATATGATAACATTTTTTGTGTGTTGATAGCATTTTTATATGGAATGCCCTCCAGGAGGGAGAGACATCTATGGGATATCAAACATTTATTACTCGATCAAAAGATTTTACACATGTTGAAGGTACATTACGACTTCACCCGATAAAGGAACTGAGAGCTTAGGGCCCTGTCCTAATTCACCAAAAAAACTCAAAATCAAACATAAGAAATTGAGAAATAGAGGCCAGCCCTAATTCACCAAGATACTCAAAACCCAAACAAAAATCCTAGGAGAAAGAAACTGAGAGCTTAGGGCCTGACCTAATTCACCAAAAAAACTCAAAATCAAACATAAGAAATTGAGAACTAGGCCCTAATTCACCAAAATACTCAAAACCCAAACAAAAAAACCTGACAACCTAGGGGCTAGCCCTAAAAGCCAAGCATCAAAGCACCTAAACCATCTAAATGGTCTGTCAAGACAAAATAAAGCTCAAAGCAAATAAGCTCATAGAAATAAAAATTCAGACTGTTTGTAACTGCCAGCTGGCGCATAAAAAACAAAACAAAACATATCTGGACGTCCCATAAGCAGACTGCAAAACCGTGGAATCTGTCCCAAAAACCTTGAGTGTTGCCCCAATTCAAGAACATGAATGTTGTCCCCAAACTGCTCCAAGAAAATTGGCCAAAACCAACACGAAACAACAAGAAAGAAATGCACCCAGAACCTGAAAAGTCACCTGTTCTTCTAGCGTCCATCACTGCAGGCAAAAACTCCTCTCAATCATGCTGGAAACAGGGGAAGTCTTGGACCAAAAACAAAGCATAATTTACAGTCCAGCAGACCCCCTGAGCATCCCTTCTCCCTGCCCAAAAACTACCTCCGCACCACATCACCATGCACGCCCAAATCAAACTCCTCATGTCTAACATAATAAAGACTTCGGTTTATTTGGGAGTGAGTCCCAATCATAATTTCTTATTATCCTCTCTTCCTGAGCTAAACATGCCAAGGAATCTGCCACCACATTAGATTCTCGATGAATATGCCACCACATTAGATTCTCAATAGATATGCATACAATGACACACTAACGAATTTCTAACTTCCCAAATCTCTTCCCACCGGTTGTGGAGGTACCAATGGACCTTTATTTCTCTAAAGAACCATTGTTTCACCAACATTGAGTCCGTTTGAATCATACAGTTTCGGAATCCCCTTCGTTGGCATATCTTCAACTATGCAGTTAAATCGGAAAGTGGTTGCAGCGCGGTCCAGAATCAAATTACGATTAAGCGAGATTAATCGGGTTTAATCGGTCAACTTTTAAAAGTATATATTTTTTAAATTTAATCATAGTCATAGATTACAAAAAGAAACTAAAATAAAATTGTAGATTGTTTTAACAGTCAAGCTACCAAGACAAACATTCAGAAGCAAAATAAATGTCAAACTTAACAAGAAGAACCAACTTACCTATCCTACTACAAATAACCTCAATCACCAAAATCCATATAACTACAAACAACCTCAATCAACAAGCTCCCCTAGTCCATATGAATTCTACACAGAAGGGAAGTCGAGTGGGATTGGGATTGGGCAGCGAGGGAAGAGAGAAATTAGGGTTGACGTGCTACATACCTTTCTGATTTGGTTTGAAGGAAAGGAGGAAAAAAGAGACCGAGAGAGACAGAGATCGTCATTGTCGTCGCCTTCCAGAGCCAGAGATCTAGTCGTCGTCACCATCCAGAGATATTTTCCTTATCTCTTCTTCTGGAGTTTAGGTTTTTTTATACATATCGATAAATCAGTGAGTCGACTAGGCAATTAATCGGTGACTCGTTGATTAATCGGTGTCCGCTAAACCCCAACCAATTTCACCCAATTTGGTTGGGTCAAACCCCAAATTGCGATTAATCGACGATTTTGCGCCGCATTCACTACAAGAAAATTGTATTTTAGCGACGGTGAAAAAATGTATTTAGCGACGGTTATAACTGTAGCTACATAATACAACATCGGTTAAACAACCGCAGTTAATAAAGGCATCTCTAGGGTATTCAGTGACGGTTTTCAGCAACCGCTGACATAACCGTCGCTAAATACCATATAGCGACAGTTACAACCGTCGACAAAACCTGCTTAACCATATACTTTTTTTGTTTTTTTAGCGACGATTATCAACCGCTGCTAAAATCCATGAACACACTGCGACAGTTATAACCGCCGCTAATTCCCTTTGATAATCCTTTTTTTTAATAAAAAAAAACATTTTTCAACCTGTAGTGCTTTCTTTTTATATTGAGTGCAGAAAATCCATCAAACATGTGCAAACCTTCTAGACTCAAATATAAATGACACTAAACTCAGTGGATACCATCACCATACATCAAGAGAGACCTTAATTTCATTTCAGAATCAATATTACATGGTCCGGAAGAAAACTACAAATTAAATTGTTATATATTGTCAATGCTCACATTTAACAACAAAAACTGAAGTTGTACAATGACTAGCTAGTTAGCTTAAAAGAAACTGAAGTACGAAATGCTCCACAAGCTTTGATGATGTGAGTTAATAGGTTAAATCCAATTAGGAGTTAGATGAAAAATGCATGACTATGAATTCATTGAGGACAAGTACGACAATAAACGTTAAAATGAATGCTAACCAGAGCTTTAAGCAATGATGTCAATATCGTTTCTATGTGAAGGTCTGACAACGGATAGGTAAAGCTATAGGCACAGTGGACTGAAATGATGTTCGACATGGAGACCAATAGACGAGATAGGAAGAACCTCATCTCATCTACCCTTTAATGTCGATTATTTTTTCTATTGTTTTATCAAAACTGGAAACGTAGACAACTCAAGTATAGAAAGTATGACTAAGGACTCAGTTGCAATTACTTTTTTACTTTGTCTTCTATGGCCCAATGGATATCCAAATTCAAAAGACTATGAAGGCGACATACATTTTTTTTTATTAATATGACTAAATGAACCGAACAACTAATAAATGAAAAATAGATTACACAAAATGAAATTTGACATAGATAAAATCTTCCCATTTATTTATAATCTAGGATCTTAAACATGCATGAATTGCTTCAAGAAAAAAAAAATTCTAGTAATTATGATACTTTAAAAGTGATAATAGGAAAGTGAAAGACTTCGACTTTTCAACTAACCTCAATGAAGGAAACATATAACTGGAATGCAGCTTCATGTCTCTGAGTTTCAATCTTGTTGAATATTGCATCCATGACTTGGAGGATAACACGTTTCTGGTAACTATCTCTATAACCAGTTCCCATTGTATATGTTTTCCCAGAACCAATCTGAAGAACAATGCGTGTTAATAAACAACATCGGTGATGAGATCAAGTATGAAAATTGTCTGATTAGAACTCAACAAAAGATTCGTAAAACGTTTACCTGACCATAAGCAAGAACAATGGCATTATATCTGTGGAACAACATTCTTCAAACATCAAAGTTGATGGAGAACCGCTGCTTCCGTATACATGATCAAAAGTGAAAGAATGTGCACCAATTTGTACCTGCATAATGCCACAATATAGCCATTTAAGTATGTAAAGACATAGAAGAACAATTTGTATTTGTTCAAAAACATTTCTAACATAAATAAATAATTAATTAAACAGAATGTAATGACATTTCTTGATAGACTTGAATGGAGGATGAAGAATCATTCAACCATTTAATGTAGCGATGATAGTATTTATCATTGTGAATTGACCTTTTTTTTTCAAAATGTAATGCAATTCTCGTATTTTGATTCACAAATTTCTTAATTTCGAAAGTTGCAAGTAGTACATCAAAACTCCCAATTTCAACTTATTTTCACATTAGTTCATAACCATGACTTCATACAAATGAAAATTTAGGAAATTCTTGACTCACATCTTAATTACTAGCTAGGCCAAAAGGTGTTACCTATTCTCTTTGGCAGCGACTACTCCACACCACCATTTTCTTTCTCTCACATTATTCTACTCTCCCACACCACCTTCTTTCTTTCTCACACCACCTATATAAACAAAAATCATCCATTTTTCCCCTCACTATTCAAATCGACAATGGTTCCTCCCTCTCCTATTCGAAATCTCTTGCAAATCTCTCCCCACACTCAAATCTCTTGCAAATCTCCTCCCTCTCCCTAAAAAACTCTTAAAATTCCCTTAAAGTCGAAACCCTTAAATCTAAACTCAATAAATATGCATAACTTAACATAACAAACAAACCCAAACTCAAAACGAAAAATGAAAAACATGGTAACTTTTGAACCAATTTTAACCCTCACTTGAGACCGATTCTTAAACTCATCAAAACACAAAAGTTGTAGTAATCTGAGGTATCTAATAAACACAACTTGAATCACTTCAATATGTTTTGAAATGAGAAAGTTATGGTTATTTTACTATAGTCGCGCAAATCTGTCTTGCATTGAAAACGGGATAGTGTTCCTTACTTTCGGCCTACTTATGTGCTCGATCGAGACCGATTATCATGTTGATTAAAACAAAAAAGTTGTAGAACTCTAAGTTATCTAATAAATACAACTTGAATCACTTGAAAATGTTTTGAAATGAGCAATTTATGATAATTTTACTAAAGTTGTGCAAGATCATCCAAAAAATGTTTGTTCGCAGAGTGCACTGCGAGGAAATCAATGCAAATAGGAATTTCAGATACCTCGTACTGCACTCTGCGAACATAAATTTTTTGGACAGTTTTGCGCGACTTTTGTAAAATGACCATAACTTGCTCATTTCAAAATATTTTCAAGTTGTGTTTATTAGATAACTCAGAGTATTACAACTTTTGTTTTTTGATGAATTTAAGAATCGGTCTCGATCGAACACATAAGTTGGCCGAAAGTCAAGAACACTATAATTTGGGGAATACAATCTAGAAGTTCTTGATCTTTTCTACACCACTCAGATGTCATCAAGTGTTAGAAAAAATGATTAGTTTCCAACAAAATATCCTTAGGGTCCGTAATCTGAACCCCATTTGGTCTCGATATCTCTGTAATTAACCTTTTTTTTGCTTGGCTTTTACCGTGGCGAAAAAAACTTTGTACATGCATCCCCTTCTTTTAATTCATTTTCCCCAGATTTTTGCTTCCAATAAATTTCTTCCCTTGCTAAAGATAATTTATATTCTGCCTGACACTTATTCAAATTAACACTATCATTTACATCCCATCCTTGGAGTAAACTGAACTCCAACTGTTGAATCTCATCTTCAAGCCTTCTCAAATTACTAAATATATATATCGAAACCACATAATTCCAAGACTTGAGTTTTAATCTCATATTTTTTAGTTTAAAACTCACCCGTTCCATGGCCCCCAAACATGGGCAAGTTAGATTCTATTGACTATCAACAAAATTAAGGAATTCACCATAAGTAGTCCATATTCTTTGAAATCTAAATGGAAACATACATGCCCTTCTCGTCACAGGAATGGAAATTAATAATGGCGCATGATCCGAACAGGTTCTCAAAAGGCGCTCTACCCTGTGTTCTGCATTGCTGTCATCCATTCCAAATTGACCATAAATTTGTCCAACCTAGCCCACATCCTGTTATCCCCATGTGTACTTAGGACCAACAAATCCAAGCTCAAGAAGACCACAAGTAGAGATACAATTGGCAAACTTCTCCATGGCGGAAGAAATAGGATACATTCCTCATAATTTTTTTGATCCCTCTAGGATGACATTAAAGTCACCACCTACCAATCAGGGCTCCGACAAACACATTTCAAAATTTTCCAAATCCTCCCAGAGGACCTGTCTCTCCTGCAAGGTACACTTAGCATATACAAAAGAAACAAAAAAAGAATGACCCGTACTCAACACCATCACCTTGCAATGGATGCTTTGATCAAAACTGTTCACAACATCCACTTGCAAGTCATTATCCCAAAACACCCATATTTTCTCACCGCATTCTTCATTTGAAGTAAACAAAGGAAGACAAATTTTACCTCTGATCTCCATATATCTCTCTACAGCAATCATTGGTTCTGCTATTGCCAAAAGCTTGACCTTAAACTCTTTAACAAGATTTTTAATCCTACACCGGATTGCCCTATTACCAACACTCCGAGCATTCTAGAACATAATTTTGTCAATCGTCAGAAACAACTATATCTGGTGCATCTCCATCTCATCCCATGCGAGCCTAAAAAATAAAAAGATCCGTTTTAGACCTTCTCGACTTCTTGGATTTTGCATCATCTGAGTGGTATCCTGTCTCCGGGACCTGTTTGGCCTTGTCTTCACCTTCATTATCCGAGGGACCTTCTCTTTTCAAAATCCTCACCCCTACACCTTCGTTTACACCTCTGCTTGAAAGAATGTCTTGTTTATCAACTTCACCATTCTTTTCTTTTGAAATTGCCTGTTCACCACTTTGTGAAATTGATGAATCATCAAATGGAACCTTGCACAAAGGCGCTCTCCCAATTTTTTTTTATGGAGAGCTCGAATTCATCAACGCCTTCTTTGCTCCAGTAATCGAGTATCCCGCCTCCAACAATGCCTTGAGTGTCGAACTACCAGAGTGTTTGATCTCCTTGCTGTCTGGAGTACCCCCTGCTGATCGTCCCATGCTTGCTGTTTTATCCACTTCACCGTCTTCTACCATCAAGGCAGCCAAGCTATTCTTCATCGTGACTGGCGTTAAGTCTTCCAGTCTCCTACACGGTTCAGCCCTATACACATTACCATCTCCTTCAATACTCTTGGCAGTGACCTCCACTTGCACCTTAGTGGTTTGGATCAAGATAGTCTCTTGATCTAATTCAGTCCCTATAACCCCCACGTTCCTGTTATCATTAGGAATTATAGTTCCAGAAGAAGAAGTTTTGTGTCTATTATCATTTACTTGCTCCAAACCGTCCTCCTTTCCTTGTTCATCAAGAACTTCTTTGCCATTCAAAATTTTAGCACCAATATTATTCCACCCCCATCCGTCATAGGGACATTAGATTGTTTGTTCACAGGCTTGAAAACTTGTTTTCGTTGTTTTTATGATTGTAGCATCCTCCGTAACCCGGTTCACCTTAGATGATCCCAAGTTGCCGGGGGTTGAACCCTTTTCTGACCAAGGAGTTTTCTACAGTAGGAATCTTGATGCCCGATCATAAAACAATGTTCACAATATTTGAAACCCTCATAGATGGGCTTTTGCCAGAAACCATTACTACCCGAGGTGTCAATCCAGATTTTGGGTGGGAATGGCATCGAAAGATCCATCTCCACACATATCCCTGCATTCCTAGGCTTTGTATAACATTGGGTACTCTCTTCTATTCGTAAAAAAGTACCAATGGATCCTCCTACCTCCTCAAGAAATACAAGATGAAAATATTGAAGCGGAAGGCCTGGTAAATAAATTCAGAGAGGAACCTGAACCGGATCAGCCTTTAGGCTGAATCCTTGATGCCAACGGAAGGCTTTAAACTTCACCCCACAGATCAAGAAAGATTCACGTGATAGGGCTTTGTTCACTTCTTCTTCTGAATGAAATCTCACAATCACATGTCTAGGGTCAAGCAACCCCATTGTAAAGTCTCCATTAAGGCCCCAAAACTGTGAATGGTTTCCCAAATGGCTTCCAAAGCAGGTCGATAATTAGAAAACTTGAGCACCATGATAAACTTTTCAGCATGTCTATCAAGTCGGGAGGCATCCGATTTTGTGAGCGAGATAGCAGGGTTGCCTTCTTTTTGAAAACGGTTTTTTTTTCTAGCGGTTCTCTGTCAATGACAACTTTCTTCATCACTCCCAAAGCTTGCAAGAACGAACGGGGAGCAGGTTTAGTTGCCTCGCCCGAGGTTTGCGTCAGGAAACCCAAGGTGACGAGAGACCTAGTTTGAGCGTCTCATATCTCTTGCGAGATCAATCTAATGGCCTAAAAATAATTTTAGAAATATGGACAAAAGAGCCCCTAAATCCCCCAAATCGCCTCTAAGTCCAAAAAGATGGAATGATTCCATGCATGAAGCTTTGGCATATGCTGGAGGCTGCAGAAGGTTATGCCATGGATATCCCATTAAGCGCAAACCTGCTTTCACCTAATCCAAGTAAGAAAGAGTCGACTTTTTTTTGTGTGTGGCTGTGTTTTCATAAAGCTCAATTTCTACCTTGCGGTGGCGAAGATTCTTCTTTTCATGATCTTGATCCTCCTAGCTACTTCTATATATCTTTCTTTCTTTGTATTGAATGTTTGACACAAACACAGAATTTTCACAAGGAGAGCTTCTTTAGGAAGAGAAAGGCTGTCTTTTTTGCAACGATCAGTATTCACTCCTTAATTTATCAGGGTACATGTTATTACTTGTTGACAAATGAAACTTAAGCTGCTTGGACTACATGTTCATCTCTGTTCATCTTGATGAAAAGGTATTGCTAAGTCTGCAGCAAAATTTGCTATGAATAAATAGGTCGGTGACTAGCACGAAACCCAGGCACTGCAAGTAAAGAGATTGATGAGAAGAGCTTTGTTGTGCCCAGCTCCTTTGGGACTAGCCAAAGCTAGTTACCTGTTCTATTGTTTCTCTCTTCAATTCCTTCTTTGTTGTTTGTTCTTTCACTACGATACATTTTTCTTCCCCAAAAGGATCCGGCCTAACTGACTCCTGAAATTGAATTCTTTGGATGGATTTTCTACAACTAAATCATCAATCTCTCTAAAAGCTTTTTGTGTGTTCTAAGAGACATTCATATAGTATATGGAAGTCAAGGCATGGATTATGTATGTATGACCTTTTGCATATCCATGTGGAACCTTTGAACACAGGTCTGATTCCAAATTTGCGGTAGTTAATACCTAGAAAAAGTGGCTTCCTGAACTCCGAACAATTAAAAAGGTCCATGTATACAACAAGAGGAGAGTTCCCATCTCTAGTAGATGCTGGTTTAATCAGTAGGCATCTGATAAGAATGGCATGGTCTTAATGTGTTGTATATCTGAATATTGTACTCTTGAGCCAGGTATATATATATGTAAATGTTTTTCTTATCTAACAGCTGAACGAAAGAACTGAATCACAAGTTACTAGTGAATTTTCTACCGATAACCAAGTTGTAACCCTTGTTAAAACTGATTCAATACCTATTTACATAACTCTTTTAACAAACAGTCTCATATACCTGGTCCTTCCTAGAGTGCTATTAATTTGCTTAATTGCCTGTATGGTATCTTCTTTTAATTGACTATAACATTAAATTGGAAATTATGTTCAGTAACCCGGACAAGACCAAAAATTCACCTAATATGCATGGATTCCACACTGATCAGAGCAGCAGTTGCTGTTCCATCCCATATCTTGCAAGCAAGAAACAAAATTACAGTCAGACTCCACAAGTGACCCGAGCTATATAAATATCGGAGTTCAAAACCGAGACTGCAAAATTTCATGCAATTTGTCTCCGACCCTACAAAACTTGGTTAAAAACAAACTTCTACACCATATGCTAATGTAAAGAAAATATTTTGAGAATTGTATTATTATGTTTTTATTCCTTGATTCAATACAAGCTTATATAAGTTAAATCTACCTAACCTTGTGGAAACAGAAACTTAAAACTTTCTATAGAAAATAGTCTTATTCTGACTTTTCTATCTTTGTACTTTCCTATTCTTGTCTTTTCCTTAGAGGTGAATCAATCTTGGACTTGAGTTTGACTATGTTGAGCGCAAATCCTACATATTCTAACACGCCCCCGCAAGCTGGACATGTAGGCGCAGATGAAATGTGCAACTTGAAGGAAAGTTTGAAGTCCAATTTGGTGAAGAAATCATGATTGTTGAGTGAAGCTACTAATGGTTAGACTTGAGTTAGCATGACTGTCGAATTTTGGATAATTCTGGATAAAATTCTAGTATGTAGAAATTATGGCTGTCGAGTTAACGGCTAACGGTTCGATTTGAGTGGTCAACATGACTCTCCAATTTTGGTAGGAAGAAATCATGATTGTCGAGTGAACGACTAATGGTTCGATTCGAGTGGTCAACATGACTCTCCAATTCTGATATGAAGAAATCACGACTGTCGAGTGAACGACTAATGGTTCGACTCGAATAAGCATGACTCCCCCACAGCATGAAGGCTGAAAAAATTTCTCAACACAAATGTTGGTATTGCTCAACATTGGTGCTAGTATTGTTTTATTTTTTGGCTGATTAGGGACGATGGAACTTTGAGGTTCTGAACAAAAGAAATTGTGAAGTGTATTGAGGTGAATTGCAGGTTATATGCGTTTAAAGGAGACAATTATGTTGCTCCGCGAATTCTCTTGATTGCTAGCTAAATCGCAAGTTGTTGATTGCATGAAAAGCTTACCGATTGTGTGATTGTGCGTGAACTCTGTTGCAGAGTACGATTTTCCTTCCCCGCCTCTTGCATCTAGCACAGTCGTCGGAGGCAGGGAAGAGCTTGAGTCCCCGAAGTCTTAGGTCACCAAAGAAAATTGCTCTGTTACCATGTAAAGAAAATATTTTGAAAAATGTATTATTATGTTTGTATTCCTTGGCTGAATACAAGCTTATATAAGCTAAATTCTACCTAAACTTGTGGAAATAAGAAATTTAAAACTTCCTATACAAAATAGAGTCTTATTCTAACTTTCCTATTCTGACTTTACTTCTTTAGTTATTCTGACTTTCCTATTCTTGTACTTTCCTATTCTCGTACTTTCCTTCTTGGAGGTGAATCAATCTTGGACTTGGGCTTGGCTATGTTGAGTGCAAACCCTACATATTCTAACAATTAACCCATGGAGTTGACAATGAGAAGTGTTTTCACTTAAGATTTCTAATTTCAACTATGGCTCCGGCATCAAGATGTCATTTCTTGAAGGCATTCAAGCTTTAGCAGCACTAAAAACATGATTATTTATCGAGCGGGCGTATGTAGGTATTTGTGTGCACTCTGTGGCTCAATTATCTAAATATTTGAGTAGAATATGAAATATTTGTTGTGCGCGGAAGCGTGACAAATATCAAAATGCAAGTTACCAAACAAAGACAACTAATACCGGAGACAACAAATATACGTGGTTCGATAAACTTGCCTATGTCTATGACAAATCACAACTCTCATTGCTTCATATTCAGATTACAGACAGATTACAAACACCCCGTACAAATTGGTTTTCTGAAAAAAAACCCAAATATAAAATCCAAACAGAATCCCAACAAATAAACAAATGAAAATCCAACCCAAAACTAATCGGATGTCAGATTTTTTGAAACAAATTTCGGATACAAATGAGATATCACTCACAAACTCTCACTGGAGTGATTAATAAGGAATGATGGACTTATTACTAAGGCCCCTCAAGGGGTCCTTATATAGGCCCCTTGAGGAGGTGGGGTGCAAGAAAGGCGGCAAAAGAAATTCAATAACTCATTTTGAGTTGTTCAGTAGCGGGCAAAACCTCCTCTTTGCTTTACTTCTTCACTAAGTATCAACAACAACACACAACTAAGGTGAGGCAGTGGTGGATTCGTGTTGCATCTGTTTTTTCTATATTTTGTGTGTAACATCATTTGTTCATCCATAAGATGCAGCTCCGCCATTTTTCGCAAAAGTTGTCGTTATGTTTCCTCCGCTGTGTGTGCAACAAATTGTATCAGGGCTACGTTCTGCGCACAATAGTATTCATGAATTTGATGAGGTTCCAATTTTACTTTTCCTTGAAGCTCATGAAGTGTATCAAGGATGATTTCCAGTTCATTCTCGTCAGAATAGAAAAGCTACACACAATAGACATATGACTAAATGCATGCTTTGATGCATATGTTTTCACTCATTCTTGCAGAATACTGTCTGATTTAGGCATTAAAGATTAAGAAGAGAACAAATGAGGGACAGGATGATGGACCGGCCCTATCCAAGCCTCTAATGGCATAGAAGTAAAACAATTAGTGATTGAAAAAGATAAAATTTAAGACTACCAAGATCACTACTTCAATAGTTTACTCCTTTTTCCTCTTAGAATTGGCAGAGAATATTTCCTATCTGATATGCTCAGGTTTCTGGTTTTGTCCCAATCCCAAACAAATTGAGACATTTACCAAATTATAATCATTGAGAAGCTAGCAGAGAACCTTGTGAAACATCCTGATTGAACAAATCCATTAGTTAATGAAACATAAAGTACGTCCTACCATGTCGAATCGGAATCAAAACAGATTCGGGCAAAGTCATTGAACATCCCTGTGACTAGAAATGAGAAAATTATTGTCATAACTCGGTTCCCTTGCACCAGATAAGGATAAAATCCGAGGAAAGAATAGTTGGTCCGACCCTGTTAAACCAAATCACCAGATTTGGAAATTCCGTGTTTGGTCTTTCAAATCAACGGCGCAGAACAAAAGCGCAAAACTAAGTAAGATTAACCCCACAACACTTATCACTCTCTTTCCCTATATATTCTCTTCAACTCATTAATCACCTGAATTCCTTGAAAGGGAATGAAGTGATGGAAAGGGCAAAAGGAGCAAAGAGATGGTCTAGAACTATGGACAAAGCGATTTTCTCAACTAGAGAAAACAAAATTCTTTATCCTATGAAAAGGAAATTCTCAACTAAATTCTATGAAAACAAAATTCTCAACTAAGCATTTTCTCAGTAGAAGTCAAAATGAGTAATTGAATATACTTATAATAACCCAGGCCTTCAGTCACCATCTTCATAAGAGAGAGAAACCTGCAAGTCACAGAGTTGGTGAGAAACAGAAAAGGAAAACAAAGTCATGTTCTGGAAACCAATGACAACAATAATCATCAGCATTTAAAACCCCTAGTATAGCTTATGACATGAAGAGAGAAGAAGCTGTCTCTGAGCTCCTCTTAGGCATGAGGGTTTTGTGTTTATGCAACCTCAAAAAAATGCCCTTCAATGACAAATCTGTAGTACACATCACAGTTACAATCAGTTTAACAAAAATGTGCCATTAAACAGAAGCCCTGGCAAAGTATGATCAAGAGATCAGAAAATCATGTTGCAACACATTTTTGTACTGGAAACTTGCCTGCAGTAGCATATCAACCTTTCAATTTGCGTTAAAAGTGATTCATCTCATCCTGCCACCTCGTTATCTTAAAGAAAGTGCAAGTGTTTCTCCAGCTCCAATGTTGTAATATGCAAGTGATCAATTGTCCTTGAGAAAACCAGCTCATCCACTCAGCTTCTGTTTGTTGGCCAGAAGCTGAAGCTCCCCTGCAATCTTTTCCTTTAGACTGCCAATGGTCTCAGATAAGGACTGTATTGTAATATTTCAAAGCTGGCCCTTTAGATTTCCTTCATCAACATTTGTATGGATACAGTAAAATGAACAGGTCCCTGCAAAATGAGAGTGAGTAAAGAAGGAAAGGATCAAATGGTGTCTGAAATCAAGGAACCACAGAATATGGAGAATCAACAAAGAAAAAAAGTTGAAAGATATCCATTGGATAATTGAACAATTATTGATCCTCAGCCTCTTTGGTTCTGGTTCATCTGGCTTTGGAGGAGAAGGAGCTTCCTCAGGTGGAAGTGGAGGCATTCCTTGAGGCGATGGAGGCAGTGGGACTGTAGATATAGAAAGTTCTGTCGGAAGAGGCATGAGAGGGCGAGGAACTGGAAGGGGTGTAAACTGAGAACCAGGAGGTGGTGGTACTAGTATACTAGGTGGATTCATACACATTGGAGGAAGTGGGGGTGGTTTGCTCATCATGAAGGGATGCTGCTGTCTGGAGGTCATTGGAATGGGAATATAGTAGCAGAAATTGCATGTCATTACGTAGCATTCAAACCATATTCACCGCAAGCCCAGGTGGTCGAGGAATAGGATGAATTGATGGCACACCTGGTCTTGGTGTAGGAGCAGCTGGAGCTAAAGCCCTTGCCTCATTGTTAGAAGCATTGTTTGATCCCCCCAAGGGTTTGAGACAAATCCTGGTTAGCAGTTAAACCAATGCTTCCTGCATGTCCGTCCCATTAGGCCTGCTTTGGCATCTCATAGTTTTTCCTCTCAATCTCCACTTTAACAACGTTGGAAACCTCTTCCTCTCTGGTACCAAAGATATCCGGCCTAGTTCGTGCAAGTCCCACAATGTTCCTCATCATCTTGAGCAAGTGTTGTTTCCCGAATCTTTGCCATCTGTTGCGCTTGGAAGTGTTACAAATACCGTAATGCGAAATTAGCAAACCAAAACAACTAATAGAGAGCCAACAAATTTACGTGGTTCAGCAAACTGGCCTATATCTACGACAACTTTACTGCATCTGATTAAGACATATTAACATAGCCAAATTCAAAACCTGAAACATTCAGATTACAAATAGATTGCAAATAGCCTTAGACAAATTGGTTTCTCAAAAGACACTCAAATATAGAACCCCAAACAAATACACAAATGGAGATCAATCAAAACCCTAGACAAAACAAATGAAAATCCAACAAACAGACAATTGAAAATCCGACGAATAAATCCAACTAGCAAAATTTTCAAACTAATTTCAGATTAAAAAAAGTCGGGTTTTCCATATAGGTTGGGTCTCACACATCTCTTGAGGCTAAATCAGATTGAGAGATTGATATAAATGAGGGATTACAAACATAAGAGATATTACCACTCAGATTGGTTTTTAGAAAGAAACCCAAATGAAACCCCAAACCAAACAAATGAAAATTCAACAAACAAACGAAACATATTTCGAACTTCTCAAACGGATGGGTTTCACCCTGAGTTCAACAAAACCTCACATTTCAACCACGGACTTGAATTTATTCAACCAAGGGACCTAGTCCCTACTTATAGACAAACTGAGGATGTTGGAATTCACCTCCTCTCTTCCTTGCTTAGTCCTTAAGACAACCAACCAAAGTCAACAATAGTGACTATCTCCACTTATTTGTTCAAACAACTTTCTTATGTACTTCATCTTTAAGAAAACAAAGTCTAAATCAACAAAGTGGCTAGTACTTCCTAATATTTTATATTTGCTTAATCCTCAAGCAAACCAAAGGTTGCCCCGAAAGCTTCGATGAACTTCTAGCCAAGTTACTTGAGGAGGTGATGGAAGCTTCTGTCGTATTCACTACAAGAAAACAGGTGTTTAGTGACGGTTGCCAAAAGTGTTTAGCGACGGTTGGCCAACCGCCGCCGATAAAGGCGTCACAAGAGCATCCGGCGGCGGTTTTTTGCAACCGCTGGCATAACCGTCGCTGTATATTATTTAGCGACGGTTATTAGTAACCGTTGGTAAACCTGACGCTAAATACCATATAGCGACGGGTGCTAACCGTCGCTAAATATGGGGCAAGAATTGACGTTTTATAATATGCTGCGACGGTTATTAACCGCCGCTATAGTCCGTGGCGCCTACGGCGGTTTATACCCGCTGCCAAATTCCAATTGGTAATTCTTTTAGTGAAGATTAAAACCGCCGCTAACGCCTGTCATTATTATCATGATAATTCTATTCTGCGCACTAAGGGTCGGCATTAAGTCCATATCTCTTTGCTTTGGTCATGGATGAGTTGAGGAGACATCTGCAAGAAGATGTACCTTGGTGCATGTTATTTGCAGATGATATTGTCTTAATGGATGAGACTAGTGCAGGTTTAGGTAAGAAATTAGTTAAGTGGCGGGAGGCTTTAGAGAGTAAAGGTTTTAGAATTAGCCGTTCGAAGACGGAGTATCTAGTATGCAACTTTGGGTGTGAACCAAGAGGGAGAAGTAATGCAATTGAGATCGAAGGTGTCGATGTCCCAGAGTGTGAGGCTTTTCGATATCTAGGATCTATAATTCAAAAGAATGGGGCTATTGGAGAAGATGTAGACCATAGGATTAAAGCTGGTTGGTTGAAATGGAGAATGGCGTCAGGAGTATTATGCGATAGAAGGATGCCTGCAAGGCTAAAATGGAAATGCTATAAGACAATTGTTCGACCAGCCATGCTATACGGTTCAGAATGTTGGGCTACTACGGGACAACATACGCATAGGATGGCAGTAGCAGAAATGCGTATGTTAAGGTGGATGTGTGTCAAAACTCGTAAGGATAAAATTAGAAATGAAAGAATTAGGAGATACTTAGGTGTAGCGCCCATAGAGGAAAAAATTAGAAAAAGACGTTTAACTTGGTTTGGTCATGTGCGGAGGAGACCAAGCACGACGCCAATTAGAAAATGTTTAGATTGGCAAGTTAATGGATGGTGTCGACGGAGGGGACGACCGTTGAAAACTTGGATGAAGACGGTGAATGAAGATATCATTGAGCTTGGATTAGGCGAGGAAATGTGGGAAGATCGCATTGCTTGGAGAACCAAAATCCATGTAGCCGACCCCAAAAATCTCGGGAATGTGCTTTGATGATGATGATGAATTCTATTATGCGCACTAGAAATATGTAAACAATATGTAGTCACATTTTAACCTGTAATCACATTTTTCAACCTGTAAACAATCTGTAAACAACCCACAATTTTACACAACTATTTTATATCGAAATCATTAAAAAAAACTTGACTTCAACTATATTGTCATCAACTTTAACAAAAAAAAACCTATATTATCATCAAAGTTAACAATATATCAAAGCGGAATTCACAATCTACAAAGTTATATATAATATTTACAGTAGGTTAAAGAAACAACAAAATAGCTTTAAAAGCCTTGCAAAATAACCGAGCTTCCGGAAAGGTGCACCACACAAAAATCATCTTCAAGTGTTACAGAGAGAAGTCAACACCTTAGATATTGGCAAACCCTCTTCTGCACACAGGCAGATAACTGGAACACATCAGCACAACCAAGTTGCTGGACTTAAAAGAGTAACCCAACATCGATCAGGCCCCACGATGGCTCAGCCATTGTAGTGGAGCTTTTGTTGTGAAGTTTGGCCTTGAGATCCATGTAGCATGTAGTCCTGTGAAAAAAATATATATACAATGGCATAAGTAGAAATAACCTCTGAAAGAATTAACCAACTACTGCAACAGACGACTAAAAAACAAACCTGAACCCATATGGGAGTATCCAGCTTGGGAATTTTGGTTCAAGAATCCAGGAAAACCACCTTGTGCACCTTGCATCACATAATCAACACCATACCCACCTTGAGAAGCATGCAATTGGAAGATCATAACTTTTGAGCTTAACATCATTCCCGGGACCATTAGCATTTAAAAAATGTTTGCTACAAGATTTCTGTACTCATACCTGAGTGGAGAAATCTGCAACATTATAGGCAACATGTGACCCCTGGCTCTTGAAGTCGTCGCCCAAGAAATCCTGCCAGATTAAGCATAATGTTGCTATAGGTTTTGTTTGAAAAAACATATCACTCAGATGTTAATAAACATGATAGACAATTAAATTACCTGAGACATGCCACCAATAGAAAAACATTCGACAGAAGTGAATTATCAAAAATGCCACTAAAATATATAATCCTCTACAAAGTCGCAATAACTGGAACACCAACACAGAACAATTCAATAGAAAATCAAACCATTCAAACCAAATATCCTATCAATCAAACTCATAATTCACAATAAAAAAAACAAAAGTTAGATGATAGAGTTGGATCTTACACGTTAAAAGTGCCGGAAACAATATCATTAGCCAAAAGAATATGTTTCACCCTTCACCAAATACTTCCACCACTCCATTTGATTATGCTTAGTCAAAAGAATAAAAATAAACTTCCCGTCCTCTATAAAGGTGAAACAATGAAGACAGAAACAAATGATAAGTGTACTGCACAACTGAATAGGAACATAATTTTGTTGCTTTAATTTGTAACTTCAAATAACTTATATGTCTAGTGTAACTTCACACATGCCCACTAACTTTTTGGTCATTAGTTCCATATGAATTTATAAAACACAAAGAAAGTCTAAACAAGCATAGCTATGCTCCAGAAACAGTCATCCATTTTCACTGATTGAGAAACATCCCCTTGAATTTACAATGGATAAAATGGAATAAGATAGGGGAACAAAAAACAGATAAGTATGATGAGAGCGATCCACATGGTGCATAAGACATAGGAAAACAACTGAGCACTTACATCTATAATAGGAGGCTGCCCCTTCAGTCCAACCTTCTTTTTGATTTCACAAACAACGAACTTTGATTTAGTTCCATTAGGAACTGGGATAGATGAGACTACTCCAAATACACATATTGTAAAAGAAGCATTATGAACCACTATACATGAAGTTTGTCCTACTCGACAAGAGAGATGAGACTACCCCTATTACAAAAAAACAATCTCACATTCATTTTCACTGCAAAGAACTTCAAAACATGACTACAGGTCATGCAATGAAGGTTTCACAAAAGAACGTTTTATCCCTTTGATTTGATGCATGTTCCAAACCTATGGAAATTCCCTCATGCATTCCTCACCTTAACAACACTATCCAACAACACATACATTAACTAGGAGTATTCATTCCACCGAATCTACACACTGTTTTATTCCCCTCTGTTGCAATTACTATACCTTTTGGTTGAAGTAGCCAACTTATTCCAGCTTATCCACTTCTACTATCTCAATTAGATTAAAAATCGAAGCAAACACAAAAGGTCACAAAACTAAGGCAAAAGAAGAGAAATTTACCTGACACATTGCTATTCCCTTCTTCCTTCTCCTTATCCTCCTTTACAACCTTATTCGACGTCCTTCGCCTCTACCGGCTTAACGACCTCCACAACCTCCTTCATCTTCTTCTCAAGAGTCTTATTCACATCCTTCAAGCTTCTCTCCTCAGCCTTCTTGCTTCCTCTCATCTGCTTCCACCTCCTTCCTAGCCTTCGCCACCACCGGTGATCTTCCTCTCCGCCCTTTTGTCCTTGAGCACATCAGTCTTTCTCTCCAAGAAATCAACAAATATCTCCATCGCCTCTTACGGCGTCTTCTGATCAAAGATCGGTTTCAACACTGAGTCGAACGGGCTGCTCTCAACTTCTCGCTAGAAGAAGAACAAGCACGACTTGTTGGTGGTCTAGGTTTCTTCTTGCAGTCTTGAGAAGGATCGAATTGAGAGTAACTTGGACCTTCTGATCGTGAATTTGGGAATGGTAAAATGGTCATTGATGATTCTGGATGGAAGAGAGAGCATTTTCGGGGTTGAGTTTGGATTTGCAGACAATCTGAAGTGAGTAGTTAGTTCATCAACAGATGTTTTGCTGGAAAAATCTGCTCAACCCAGTCCTTCGCCGAGATGGCCGATGAAGTTGAACATAAACCCTAGAATCACACAGAGCTTCTCCTCTCAAAACCCACAAAAGGGGTTAATTGGTCTGTGGTGTCATGGCGAGACGGTGGCAAGGAATAAGCAAAGAGGTTGTCTGATAGTGAGATGGGAGGTTGAAATTGTGATAATATGGAAGAAGAGAGAGGCGAGATGGATGGTACTCATCGTGAGTGAAGGAGAGAGATTGTGAAGAATAACACATAAGGAGAGGGGGTGAATGCCATCTCGCCATCGATTGGCTAAAATATTGGATTTTTATTTATAACGACGGTTAAAGCCGTCCCAATTAATTATAACAGTCGTTACACAATATTATTCTACGACGGTTATTCAACCGTCGTTGAATACAATATTTAACAACATTTTTTTCAAACCGCTGCTAAACAACTGCCGCTAAATTATCAATTTCTTGTAGTGATTCCACCACTTTTAATCGTACTTTTCAACACCATCATCCTTTCTTTTTGCTCATTGTACATGGGATCAATGAATGAAATTCTCATATACTCTGCCATTACACTAGTTGCGACCAACTCACTAGTAATTGGAGAAACGTGGCTATTTCAGCAAGCTTCATCTCTTCAGGTCTCTTCTAATTCTTCATAATTCTCATTGGTTGTTCTTGAGGTTGTTGCCTTATTCTCATTATTTTTCTTTTCATCATCGTCGTTCTCGTCAAGACTATCGGCTTTCATGCCCTCTTCAACAAGATGTATCTCTTCTTCATTCAGTTCCATATCAGCATCCATTCCAGGTTCCACAATCACCTCATCTTCTTCCGTAGCAGAAGTTACTTTACTCCTCCTAATAACCTCTTCTAATGCCATAGGTGGAAGCAAGTCCTCATATTCATCATCTACAAACTCAATAGTTTCCACCACAACAAAATCATGCCAATCAACCATTTCCATCTGCATTCTCTCTCGCTCAATCTCATCCTCAACGTTCTGCCTTGCCTATTCCTGTTGAAGAGATTTGATTTTGTATTTCAGTCAAGTATTTCAACTCATTAGATCTAAGTGTATATATAGTACAAGCCTAACTTCCTTACGCCTATGACTCTCCTATTCTTAAGGTGAAAATCAAAACAGAGTTACAACTCATATCCATACATCAAGATGACCTATTCTTAAGGAAGATCTATTCAATAACACAACCATGAAGAATTGTTGGACTTAAACTCAAATGCATCAGATTGCATACTGTGAATCAGTGATATGGTTATATCTCCTATATGCCCCCTCAAGATAGGCCATGAGTAGATAGTCCAATCTTGTCACGTAGCAAATGAAATTGAGATTTTGATAACGGTTTGGTGAGGAGATATGCTAGTTGGTCAGCGGATGAGACATGAGCCACACAAAGTTGTCCTGATTGTACTTGACCCCGAATGAAATGATAATCAACTGCTACATGTTTCATGCGAGAATGAAAGACAGGATTGGAGCTTAGTTGGGTGGCACCGACATTGTCACAATACACAACCGGAGAAGTTGGTAAGGTAACGCCAAGTTCTGTAAGTAAGGAACAAATCCAACTAATTTCTGCAGCTGTAGCTGCAACAGAGAGATACTCAGCCTCGGTGGAGGAGCGAACAACAGTTTGTTGTTTCTTTGAGCTCCAAGAGATAAGGTTGCGTCCAAGGTAAATTAGGTAGGCACTTGTTGAAGAATAATCGTCTTTGTTGCCAGTCCAATCTGCATCCGAAAACCCATGAAGTGATAATGGAGAGCCACGGTGGAGAAGTAGGCCTTTATCTAGGGTGCCACAAAGGTATCGCAGAATGCGTTTGACTAGAACCCAATGTTCAGTGGTTAGCTTGTGCATAAATTGTAACATTTTATTTACTTCAAAAGAGATGTCTGGACGAGTGATAGAAAGGTATTGCAAGCTGCCAACTATGGTCCGATATTGGGTAGGATCGGATAGAGGAGAGCCCGAAAGTGAAGAAATTGTGGACGAACGTGTTGGTAAGGGAGTAAGGACAGGTTTGGCAACTTCCATGGTTGTCTGGTTAAGAAAATCTTGTATATATTTTTGCTGGGAGAGCAAAACCCCATTACCATGTGCAATTACTTCAACTCCAAGGAAGTAAGAAAGCGAACCAAGGTCTTTTAGAGAGAACCGTTGTGCAAGGCATTTAACAACTTGAAATACAAGATGATCATTGTCTCCTGTCAGAATATATCATCAACATACACTAGTAGATACAATGTATGATGACTATTTTTGAGAATGAATAGAGAAGTATCCGACAGTAAGTTTGTGAAGCCTTGGTCCAAAAGGAATTGGCATAGTTCATGATACCAAGCTCGAGGAGCTTGCTTTAGACCATAGATAGCTTTATGTAGTTTACATAGATATGTGAGGTGATCAGAATCCACAAATCCAGGAGGTTGAGCCATAAACACATTTTCAGATAGTCGGCCTTGAAGAAACGCATTGTTGACATCCAATTGGCGAAGTGACCACCCATTGTTCACGACAATACTAAGAACAAGCCTTATGGTGGTGGGCTTAATAACCAGGCTGAATGTTTCAGTATAATCCACTCCCGGTCTTTGATGAAAGCCTTTGGCAACAAGGCGAGTTTTGAACCTATCAATTGAACCATCAGAAAGTCTTTTCTTACGATAGATCCATTTGCAACCAATGACATTAGTGATACCATCAGGTGGAACTAGCTCCCATGTTCCATTACGGACAAGAACATTATACTCTTCAGACATAGCTTAACGCTGGTTATGATCTTTGATGGCTTGAGAGATAGATGTAGGTTCAATACTTTTGGAGGAGGTTGTAGTGGTGTTAAAGTTGAAATTTTGAATTGGTTTGTTGATGTTGTTTTTTGGCCCGGGTAGTCATATGATGTCTAATTATGTTGTGGTTTTGTGGTTCATTAGATTGGGGAGGGGAGTTAGACATTGGTTGTTGGTCAAGGTTTTGGTGGTGTGATGACAAGTCTGGTCCTTGTGAGCGAGCAGCACGCTGAGGTGGTTCTTGAGTGGACACATGAGGTAGAGAATGAGAAGCCAGCTGCGATGTCGTGGGAATAGTAAGCACCGGGGGGATCCAAGTAGCAATTGTAGTAGTAGTAGGACGTGGAATGTGGTTGTGAGGTGATTTGTAAAGAAAAACAGAATCGACAAACTGTACATGACGTGAAACAAAGATTTTTGATGTAGAGGGTTCAAAGCAAAGGTATGCACTTTGAGATAATGAGTACCCAAGAAATACACATGCTGTGGATTTTGGGTCAAGTTTATGGGATGTATACGGACAGAGCCATGGGTAACACAAACACCCGAAAACCTTAAGTTTAGAATAGTTAGGACTTCGTTGGAAAATTGACTCATATGGAGATGAAAAATTTAGCCCATGGGTAGGTATTCTGTTGATTGAGTAGACGATAGCGGCAAAAGCATGTGACCAAAAGGTAGTAGGAAGAGAAGCATGTGAGAGTAATGCAAGGCCGGTTTCAACTATATGACGATGTCGTCTTTCATAATAGCCGTTATGTTCAGGGGTATGTGGTGGCGTGGTAAGGTGACTAATGCCATTTTGAGACAGATAATTCTTGAGACATATATAATCTCCTCCATTATCAGAATAAATGGTGATAATTTTGTGTTGAAAGTAGTTTTCCACCAGATTTTTGTAACGTTTGAAAACTTCTTGAACTTCGGATTTTCTTTTCATTGGGTAAAACCATATGTATTTTGTAAAATGATCAAAAAAAATGACATCGTATTTAAACCCATCTTGTGACACAATTGGAGAAGTCCACACATCAGATAAGAGTATTTCAAGGGGTTTTGTAGAGATGAGAGATGATGTAAAAAATGGCAGTTTGTGACTTTTATTGCAAAGACAAGCATTACACGAAAAAATTGCTAGACATAGGAGAAGATGATTCCAAACGATAATTAGAAAGAATGTGTTTTAAAATGGGAAAAGCTGGGTGACCTAGACGATGATGCCAGTTTGATGATGTTGTTTTTGCATGAGAGAAGGCAAGAATTGGGGAGGACTTGGATTGTGTAGTTGGCCACTCATAAACTCCATTCTTAGTGTTGCCCTTCAAAAAAATTTCCTCCGTGCGAAGATCCTTCACATGAAAAGAAGAGAGTAAGAATTCAACAGATGCATTATCAGTAGTGCAAAACTGAGATATAGAAATTAAATTCTTTTTCATGTTGGGTACACAAAGGACATTATTCAAAGTAAAGTTAGTGGTAGTTGTGGGAAGAGAGGTAGAACCAGTGTGAGAGATTGGGAGGTTTGTGCCATCGCTAATCATAACATCATCAACGCCATTGTATGGCGCGTGTAGAAACAAATTGCTCAAGTCTGTTGTAACATGGTGGGAAGCTCCACTATCTAGTAGCCATGCCGGATTGTTGGATGCGTTGTTTGCAGCATAGTGTGCTTGTGGCTGCCAAGGTGTAGTTGAGATGTTTGGTGGTGGAGCTCCTCTGTTAATTGGTTGGACTGGTAACAGGTCAAAAGATGGACAACGTTTGGTTGAGTGACCTTGAGTGCCACAAATTTGACAGAACCCTTGATATGGGCGTGGTGGAGGCTTATTGTTGCGTGATGGAATACCAGAGTTTGGGATCATATAAGTCTCGCCATTGTTGTTATTTGGGGACGCATGCCAGTTTATGTTACCCATAGGAGATGGGTTATTTGGGCGCCAGTTGGTGTGTGGTTTGTGTGCTTTCCAATTTGTGCTGCTGGTGTTAGATTTGTTTGCAGGATTGGTAGTGATTGGGAGTTGTATCTCAGATTTGGAGTGTACTTGAAGAGATGCTTTACAGGATAAAAGTTTTTCGTAGAGCTCTTCAAAGGTGATTGAGGTGTCACGAGCTTGAATAGCCCGAACAAGTTCCTTGTAGTCATCTCCTAGTCCATTTAGGATCTTCTCTGTAAGGTCTTCTTTATCCATTGGTGCTCCTAGGATGGCAAGTTCGATCATCTGCCCGAGCTTTGACAGCATGAACAAAATCAGTGACACTCATGGTACCTTTGGTGGGATTTTTGAGAATGTTCTTGACTTGTTTGATGCGACCACGAGATGGTTTTGCATATGTATTGGCAAAAATGGTCCATGCTTCACTAGATGTTTTAGCACGAGCAACAAATGAGATGAGTGTGGGAGATAAGGAGCTTATGAGAGCATTTAGGATAAGTTGATCTTGCCGAACCCAAATGTTGTAGGCAGGATTGGGGGTTGTGGTATTGTTTGTAGTTAGAGTCTTTGGTGGACAAGGTTTGGTACCATCAATGTAGCCAAATAGGTCATATCCAATGAAGAAGGTTTCAAATTGGAGCTTCCAGGATGAATAATTAAGAGAGGTAAGTTTAAGAGGAGCTTGGGCAGCAGTATTGATTATGATAAGTTGAAATTCGTTGGTGTTAAGGATGGAGTGTGTGTTGTTTGGGATAGACATTATGAAGGTTTGAAGGAGAGAAAAAAAGAATATTATTGAGGAGATGGAGGTTGCTCTGATACCATGAAGAGATTTGATTTTGTATTTCAGTCAAGTATTTAAACTCATTAGAGCTGAGTGTATATATAGTACAAGCCTAACTTCCTCACGCCTATGACTCTCCTATTCTTAAGGTGAAAATCAAAACAGAGTTACAACTCATATCCATACATCAAGATGACCTATTCTTAAGGAAGATCTATTCAATAATACAACCATGAAGACTTGTTGGACTTAAACTCAAATGCATCAGATTGCGTACTGTGAATCAATGATATGGTTATATCTCCTATACCTGTGACCTTTCCCATTCAAGTTGATGCAAGCACCTCTCCAAAACAACAGTCACATCAGCTACACTCTTCTTCAACTTATCTGACAATTCCTTGTTGGGCATCAACACTTTCAAATACACATCCTCAAGTGCAGTAAAAAACGTAAACACACTACGTGTAGGCTTCAAAAATTGAAACTGGGGGTTATTAATCTCCCTACTATACAACCCCGTAAAAAAACGCCTAGCCATTTCTTGCCACAAAATGTGCGACAAGTTTAACTGTATCCAATTCCTCACCTGTTATTCCTTTCGAAATTCAAACATTAAGCTGTTATGCCTTTGGGCGTTCAAGCACTTTCTGCATTACCGATCTAAACTGATAGCCAACAAATTAGGCTTAGCCTCCAGGGCAGCAGCTGGGATTGCTGGAGTTGGGCACGAAACTCGGACAAATGATGTTGGTAGCACGCATGGTATGAGTGTGAGGCATTCAAGAAAATCAACTTGGCAATCCTTGCATTGTCTTCAACAGTTTTTTCCTTGACTTCGGCACGTATTACGCAGTTTTATCAACAATAGCTCTAATTTCTGAGGTGGGCGTATAATACCAATACTTCTTAGGGAAAATGACTTTTAGGGCCTACTTTTTAACCAAATAGACAATTTAGATACCATAATTGATGTAATGGCTAATTTGTGCCTAATTTTATATTTTTATGACTAACAATGACTCTTTTATTAATCCAGGTTAACCCATAAAGTTATATGACATATTTACCCTCCTAAACAAATAGAAAACCTAATTTTATAGTTGTATAACCAACAAGGACTACAGGAAAAAAAAACCTACGTTAATTTTTATTGAACGACAATTTTAGTTACTCTTTGTTATTAACCAAAAGGACTACAGAAAAAAATTAATTGTTATTGACCAATTTTAGTTACTCTTTGTTAGTTTTATTGACCAACAAGGACTACAAAAGAAAAAAAAAACTACGTTAGATGTTGTTGAATGACAATTTTAACAAGGACTACAAAAAAAATTTGCTTGTTCCCTGACCTGAAAATAATGGACATCATATGATAAATCCTAATTTTATTCAGGTCAGTGAACAGGCTAATGTTTTTTTTTATAGCCCTTGTTAAAATTGTCGTGTAATTACAATTAACGTAGGTTTTTTTTTTTTTTTGTAGTTCTTGTTGGTCAATAACAATTAACGTAGGGTTTTTTTTTTCTATAGTCCTTGTTGGTCAATAACAAAGAGTAACTAAAAATGTCGTTCAATAACAATTTTATATTATAAATCCTAATTTTTCATATGATAAATCCTAATCTTTTTCAGGTCAGTGAACATGCTAATTTTTTTTTGTAGTCCTTGTTAAAATTGTCGTTCAACAACAATTAACGTATGTTTTTTTTTCATGTAGTCCTTGTTGATCAATAAAACTAACAAAGAGTAACTAAAATTGGTCAATAATAATTAACACAAGTTTTTTTTTTCTTGTAGTCTTTGTTGGTCAATAACAAAGAGTGACTAAAATTGTCGTTCAATAACAATTAATGTAGGTTTTTTTTTTGTTGGTCATAAAACTATAAAATTAAGTTTTCTATTTGTTTAGGAAGGTAAATATGTCATATAACCTTATGGGTAAACCTGGGTTAATAAAAGAGTCTTTGTTAGTCATAAAAGTATAAAATTAGGCACAAATTAGTCATTATATCAACTATGGTATCTAAATTGTCTATTTTGTGAAAAAGTAGGCCCTAAAAGTCATTTTCCGTACTTCTTATGTGAGTTGCAATATACAGGTTTCCTCCATCTGAAGGAAATAAGGAAGTGGGAGGGGCAAATTTGGTAATGCACCTAACATCATCATCATGGGTTTCTCTACTCTACTCTTATAGTCTTGAAGCAAATTTACAAACAATAGTTGATTCAATGAATACGAAACACAGAAAGCAAAATCAATGAAAAGGAATCTGAATGAGATCAATATCGAAGATTAAGAAACGTAGCTCAAGGTTGACCTGCAATTTGATGATGATGATTCACAATGCTTGTTTGCTGTTTATATAATAGAATCAGAAAGATTCTCCATCACTCCTATTGGAATGAGACTTCCTCTTCCTAACTTAACGAGTTTGTCTAGGCAGTCAGGCTTTAAAGCCATTTTTTTGCCAGGCTTGGGTTTTTTTACATTTTTACCTATTTTCTTTAAAACACAACCACAAACATTATCTATAGAATGGGTAGAAATGTAAAAAGCCCAAAACCTAGCAAAAAAGTGGCTATAAAGCCTGACTGCCTAGAATTGGAGTAACTTATCACAAGATTGGGGGGGGGGGGGGGGGGCGGGGGGCGCTCATGCGTACTATGCACATGACCTCATCTTCCAAATTGATTTTAAAAAATCTTTCAACTTAAACAACTCATCTCAAGGAAAATCTAATGGTCCAAATTTAATAGTACACACATCTCTAGGTAAATCTAACATCCAAATTTAATATTACACACATCTCGAGGAAATCTAACACCACTCACTTATTTTTTTACCAAAATCTAACGGTTCAAACACGTATCTCGAGGACAATCCAACAATTGATTTTAAAAAATCTTTCATCATAAACAACTCATCTCGAGGAAAATCTAATGGTTAAAATTTAATATCAAACATTTCTCGAGATGTGTTTACTATTAAATTTGGACAGTTATATTTTTCTTGAGATGTGTGTACTATTAAATTTCGACCATTAGATTTTCCTGGAGATGAGTTGTTTACGATGAAAGATTTTTTAAAATAAATTGTTGGATTGTCCTCGAGATACGTGTCGAACCGTTAGATTTTGGTAGAAAAATGAGTGGGGTTAGATTTTCCTCGAGATGTGTGTACTATTAAATTTGGACCGTTAGATTTACCTAGAGATGTGTTTACTATTAAATTTGGACCATTAGATTTCCTCGAGATGAGTTGTTTAAGATGAAAGATTTTTTAAAATTAATTGTTGGATTGTCCTCGAGATACGTCTGGAACCATTAGATTTTTGTGAAAAAAAATAAGTGAGTGGGGTTAGATAATTCCTAATAAGTAAGAGAGAGTGTCAGCCGTTAGATAATTCCTAATAGGATCTGACGACTCAAATTAGCGTTTAGAATGGGTTCATGTGGACAATTATTAAATTAGTGTCAGCCGTACCTCGTGGAAAATCTAACGGTTCAAATGAGTGCATAATTAAATTTGGACATTTATATATTTTCTCGAGATGTGTTTACTATTAAATTTGGACAGTTATATTTTCCTCGAGATGTGTGTACTATTAAATTTCAATCATTAGATTTTCCTAGAAATGAGTTGTTTACGATGAAAGATTTTTTAAAATCAATTGTTGAATTATCCTCGAGATACGTGATAAACAGTTAGATTTTGGTAAAAATAAGTGAGTGAGGTTAGATTTCCTCGAGATGTGTGTACTATTAAATTTACCTAGAGATGTGTTTACTATTAAATTTGGACCATTGGATTTCCTCGAGATGAGTTATTCAAGATGAAAGATTTTTTAAAATCAACTGTGGACTGTCCTCGAGATACGTGTGGAATTGTTAGATTTTGGTGAAAAAAAAAGTGAGTGGGGTTAGATAATTCCTAATAAGTGAGAGAGAGTGTGTCAACCGTTAGATAACTCCTAATAGGATCCGGCAACTCAAATTAGTGTATAGGATGGGGTCATTTGCATAATGCGCATGAGCCATCCCCCCCCCCCCCCCCCCCCAATCCAGGATTCGATGTGTTATTGACTTTGGGCTAGCAAGGTTTTGGCACCAGGGTTTAGGAAGGATCTGCTATGTACACCCACATACCTTTCCAAGTTCCACCACGTTTTCCCTACAAAACTTGGTGGAATTTTTACTAGGTGTCACCACATAATTAAAGGCCTTCGTCTTGCCAGAAAATCAAGAGGCTTTCTAGGGCAGATGTGCAAGCACCTGTATCCAGCACGTTCCATCCATTTTCGGCCAAAATCGACCCTCATTTCTCCCCTTCGACCTTGTTCGACCACTCATGGAAACGATATTGGAAATGATCGAAAAATAGTTTAAATTGCATTTAACCTAGAGAGGACTCGAGTTTTCTAGCGAAACTCGCTAGAATCTTTTTTTTTTGGCAGGTGGTACAAGGCAAAAAGTGGTGGCACGAAGCAAAAAAGTCTGACATGTATTCCTTGTGTCCCACACATGGAAAATTACGAAATTTATTTTAGAAACTCGACCAAGGGCTTGCGATTATCATTTCTACTTTTTCGATGAAAATTAGCAGGAATATCTTTTTTTTCTGGTAGGTGGTACAAGTAAATGTGGTAACGTGAAGCAAAAACTCTAACATATCAGACATAGTGGCACTTGGAGGAAAATGTGGAAGCACATAGTAGCTCCCAATTTTTTTGCACCCACATAAAAATTTCATCTCCAAAAGCAATAGTAACTAACCACATAAAAATGGAGTTTTTGCATAAAAAGTCTTTTATCGAGAGTTTTCTCGTTTATGTCAATGAGGCACTAGCTTAGCTTGATAGACTTGTGGTAGATGCTATCATAAGTTCAACGTACGAACCTTGTCGGAGGTGTTTAATAGTTCAGGATCCGATAAAAACTTTGTCCACCTTGTTATTCAAATGGCTGCCAACAATCTCTTTAGATGCACTTAAAGTATCATCAGTCTCTTTTTAAGATAGTTTCTTATTAATTTTGATTATATAGCTTTACCTGGAGCAATTTTAAGTATATACAATATTTCTATAGAGTACAATGCAATGTATAGGAAAATATACATTCTTACACTTTACTCTTACTTGGTAAATAGCTTACATACAAATTCAATCTATGTAACTATCAACATCATGAATCATATGCGCAGTAAGTGAGTTTCTTATCTAGTAGTGGCAAAAGGTTTAAATTTTGAAACAAAAACTTGTTTTTAAAAAAATTATTTGAACCCTAAATTTGTAAACTTTAAAAGAATATTTTAAACTCTTAATTAATTAATTAATTTTCTTTTCCTAAGCATCTCCAATTGTATACTCCAAATCCCAAAAACTTTAACTTAAACATTTATTTTCTTTTAGGGGTGCACTCTAATGCTAAATATAATTCCTCTACTTTCATTCAGTTTTTATGGTCCATACCATATGTTTTTGTTCTCGGTAGGCTTTAACTCTTTCTATAACAAGTCAAGACTACAAAAAGAAACATATTTGAATGAGCATTTTGGTTTTCTAACACCATTTCAATGGACTGCAAAGCATAACTCTACAACCAGGGCTTTATATGTTAGAATTATGGGATTTTGTTTCCATATTTATGAATTTTGTTATCATATTTCTTTCCTTTTTTCATTCCCTAGAATCTTCCTTATTTCCTCATTATTCTTCCTCCTTATTTTCCTCGTTAATTGAATTCTTTGTGTATAAATAGGATTAATGTAAGCTTGAAGAAATAGCATTCAATATAAAAATACTCTTTCAATTGTGTTCTTGACATTGTTCTTAACTTGTGTTCTTGACATGGCATCAGAGCCTCCTTTGATTTTCTCTTCATAATAGGAATCAAAGTTTGGTTTTGTGTTCTCAGTTATTGTTTCTGATCATATTATACCACTTATTCCGCTGTAATAGTTCTTTCTTAGTTCTATATTGCTATGACTGATTCAAAAAATAGTGGTAAGGATTCTCTAAAAGGGAAGACTGAACTTACTGCTCATGTGGTGGATACATGCTTCAAACTCCATGGATATCCAGATTGGCACCCAAAGGGTAAGAAGGTGTCTCAGGTGTCCATGATATCGGGATCGGTATAATTAACTGGAGTATCTCAAAAGAGACACTCGAATATGAAAGACACTTGCCACTCAAATGAACCCAAGGGATACAAAGACACCACCCAAGGAAACTTCACTAAAGGGTAAGAGTTTAGAAGGGAGTTCTCAAAAGAACAATTGATTTAACTCTGCAATCTGCTCTTACATTCTCCACAAAGGAGCTTATATAGAATACTTGGGACATCCCCCCAAGCCTAGGTAATTATGACTTAAATCATAAAAACTTGTCTGAATACAATATAACTCTTAGAAAACAGAAATGGACAGAAACAAGAGGAGAATTTAATGAACCCGGATTGAACTGCCAACCTGAGCACCTTGTAGTAAAAGAGGCATAACTTTTTCTAGAGAACTCCAAATGATGCAAGGTTTGGTACATTGGAAACTAGAGAGATGGAACTTTCCAACGATGTATGGCAATCACTTAAGGGCACCCTGGATCGTTCCAGATATGGCTTAGAATTCGGCCCTATGATGTCTTCTGGATTCGGCCCTGTATCAAGCTCCCCTTGTTGCAGAAGACTTGCCCTCAAGTCTAGTTGGTCATCTTCACTGCTGTAGTAAGGTGAAAGATCAGAGATATTAAAAGTGTCTGAAATCCCATAATCTTGTGGAAGTTCAATCTTGTAAGCATTCTCCCCAATGCGTTGTAGAACTTGAAAGGGTCCATCAGCTTTAGGCATAAGTTTAGAATGACGTTTTGCTGGAAAACGACCCTTTCTAAGATGAATCCATACGAAATCACCTTCCTTAAAAACAGCGGCTTACGATGTTTATCTGCTTGCTTCTTGTACTTCTCGGTCTTTTTGAGAATATTTTTTCGTACCTATTCATGTAAATTCTTTATAAATTTCACCATTTCCTCTGCATCTCCGCTGAAATGAGTATCAGTAGGAAGCGGTACCAAATCCAAAGGACTAATGGGATTCATGCCATAGACAACCTCAAATGGACTAGAACCAGTACTCTGACTGATGGATCGATTATAAGCAAACTCTGCTTTGGCTAAGAGCATATCCCACTGTCGAATATTTTTCCCAACCAAACTCCTTAATAAATTCCCTAAGCTTCGATTCACAACTTCAGTTTGACCATCTGTTTGAGGATGGCAAGTAGTGCTGAACTGAAGATGGGTACCGAGTTTCTTCCAAAGGGTGCGCCAAAAATGGCTTAAAAATTTAGCATCCCGATCAGAGGTAATAGTTTTAGGAATACCATGAAGCCGGACAATCTCTCGAAAATAGAGATCAGCTATAAGAGAAGCATCAAGAGTCTTGTTGCAAGCAACAAAATGTGCCATCTTCGAGAAACGATCGACTACCACCATAATTGAGTCTTTATTTCTTTGAGTTTTGGGAAGTCCCACCACAAAATCCATACTAACATCTTCCCAAGGAGACATAGGAACTGGAAGTGGTATGTAAAGTCCAGTATTTTGACCATGACTCTTGGCAATGTGGCAGGTTCGACAACGGTGAATATGTCTTGCAACATCTAGCTCCATTTTCGGCCAATAAAATTTTTCTTTGATAATAGCAAGGGTTTTATCCCTTCCGAAATGACCGGCTAGTCCTCCTGCATGAGCTTCAATAATAATGGAATTCCTTAGAGAGCATTCAGGAATACAAAGTAGGTTTCCCCTGAATAAGTAACCATCCTGTAGCAAAAAGTCTTTGAATGGAGCCACTAATAAGACTTCAGAAAAATAAGAATCATCCTTATACAATTCTTTTAGTACCTCGAATCCCATGACATTTACTTGCATAGTGGAGAGTAAGGAAAATCTTCGACTCAAAGCATCCGCTACTTGATTTTGAGCTCCCGCTTTATGTTTGAGGAGGAAGGAAAATGATTGCAAATACTCACTCCACTTTGCATGTCTAATATTGAGCTTTTGCTGAATGTTTAAGTACTTCAAAGCCTCGTGATCCGAGAACAAAATAAATTCTTTTGGAAGAAGATAATGGCTCCAATGATGCAAAGCGCGGACAATGGCATAGAATTCTTTATCATAAGTTGAATATTTCCGTCGAGCTTCATTCCATCCTTCTCAAATGCATAAGTGTTCTTGAATCCATCGTGTATAGCTCTCCGATCATATTCCATGGCCTTCCCAGGAGTAAGTGACAAGCGTCCATAGGGACAACATCACAAAGCACCTTATCCTTGTACATTTTTCCAATTGAAAATTCAATGAGGCAACGTTTGTTGACATTGACCGCATTTCCTTTTCGAAACCAAGTTAGCTTGTAAGGATGAGGGTGTGGTTCCGTCTTGAGACTCAATTTCTCCACCATATTTTCAGCAACAACGTTCTCGCAACTTTCGCCGTCAATTATAACATCGCAGACTTTGCCATGAGAGGTACATCTCGTATGAAAGATGTTGTTTCGAAGCCATTCGCTGTCTCGTTCTTGAGATAGATTCAAACTTCTCCGAAGAACAAGTGATTCACTGACATCAGCATGCGTGATTTCTTCGTCCACCTCATCATATATTGGTGCTTCTAACAAATTATCATCATTCTCTTCATTAAGTTCTTCTTCAATAATAGTCACCACCTTACGATTTGGACAATCCGAAGCAATGTGTCCAAATCCTTGACATTTGAAACACTTTCGAGAACTTGAACTTGGCCGATTGGCTCCCCCTTCATCCTTTGAAGTTTTAGGAATGGAGGGCGTAGAAGTTGACACAGGTTTGGAAGATGAAGCACTCCCCTTGTTGAACTTGTCACCTGGTCCTTTGCCTAAATATCTTTGATTAGCTCCTCGAGACTCCTTAAACTGTTCTTCTACCTTCAATGCTAACTTGATAACATCACTGTAAGTCCAGTAAGGTTGAAGTTGGACAACATTAGCTATTTCCCGTCGTAATCCTCCGAGATAACGGGCTATAGTTTGCTCCTCTGGTTCGAAAATGTCACACTTAATCATAAGATGATCAAATTCTACTGTGTATTCTTCCACACCAAGATTTGCTTGCTTGAAATTGTGGAACTTGAGGAACATATTTTGTCGATAATCTGCCGGTAAGAATTTTCGCTTAAGCTCTTTCTTCATTTTTTCCCAAGTAACAATCTTACTTCTTCCTTCTCGAGCTCGCTGTCTCTTTAGGTTCTCCCACCACAAGGAAGCATACTTCATCAATTTGAGAACTGCTAGTTTCACCTTCTTGTGGTCATCCACATCTTTGTATTCAAAAACTCGTTCAACAGAGAACAACCAATCAATGAACTCATCAGGTTGCATCCATCCTTCAAATTCTGGAATGTCCACCATCACATTTAACCCATCCCGTTGAGATCTAGAATTTCGGCGAGCACGCTGGTTAAGGATGACTTCTTCACTAGAAGTATCACTTTTGGAATGATAAAATGGATTGGAGGCCCTCTCATCTCCAGAGATAGAATCAGTTTCCAAATCAGGGTCAGATTGTTCACGGTTAATGTTCTCATATTGTTGAAGACGTTGTTGGAGTTGTTCCACTTGTTGTCTTAATTCCACCACCTCCATATCATGCACATCTCGTTGACGTGTGGTAGAATTTCTCACCCCTGTGCCACGACCACGACCTCGACCACGACCAGCCATGATAACCTTGCGCTCTGATACCAATTGATATCGGGATCGGTATAATTAACTGGAGTATCTCAAAAGAGACACTCGAATATGAAAGACACTTGCCACTCAAATGAACCCAAGGGATACAGAGACACCGCCCAAGGAAACTTCACTAAAGGGGTAAGAGTTTAGAAGGGAGTTCTCAAAAGAACAATTGATTTAACTCTGCAATCTGCTCTTACATTCTCCACAAAGGAGCTTATATAGAATACTTGGGACATCCCCCCAAGCCTAGGTAATTATGACTTAACTCATAAAAACTTGTCTGAATACAATATAACTCTTAGAAAACAGAAATGGACAGAAACAAGAGTAGAATTTAATGAACCCGGATTGAACTGCCGACCTGAGCACCTTGTAGTAAAAGAGGCATAAATTTTTCTAGAGAACTCCAAATGATGCAAGGTTTGATACATTGGAAACTAGAGAGATGGAACTTTCCAACGATGTATGGCAATCACTTAAGGGCACCCTGGATCGTTCCAGATATGGCTTAGAATTCGGCCCTATGATGTCCTCTGGATTCGGCCCTGTATCAGTCCAGTTCTAAGGTGTATGACTCTAATTCGAAAGGGAATCTAACCACAACTACCAGATTTGCTGCCAAGTCAGGTACGTCTAACCCTGCTAGTAAGCTTTCATCTTTTACTGGAAATAGTGATTGGATAATTGACTCTGGTGCAACGGATCATATGACTTGTGATTGATATAGGTTTAGTTATTTATCTTTTAAGTGTTACAAAATTACCATTACTAATGCCAATGGTGTATCATCTCCAATTGTTGGAGTTAGTACAGTCCATTTATCTCCTATATTAACTATCAAAGATGTCTTGTTTGTTCCCTCTCTAAATTGCAACATTCTCTCCATTAATCAGTTAACCAAGTCTCATAATTGTGTTGCTCTATTTTTTCCTACTCATTATGTTTTTCAAAACGTCCATACCAAAGAGAAGATTAGCAGTGGTAAACAAAGTGACAGATTGTACTATCTAGAGGATGGGTTCCAACGATCTAACAGAGAAGGGCAAACACACTTGGTAAATGAAAACTTAGTTGACAAGAAGATAGAAGAAATTTTCTTATGGCATAGAAGACTAGGACATCCCTCATTTAGTTATCTTAGAAGATTGTTTCCATCATTATTCAATGTGTGTAGTGTTTCAAATTTTATTTGTGAAACTTGCGTCATGGCAAAGAGCCACCGTACTGTTTTTCATTTGAGTGATAAAAAAATAGCTCTTCCTTTTTCATTAGTACATTTAGATGTTTGGGGTCTGGCACCACTTTCTACTCATAATGGGATGAAGTTGTTCATTACATTTGTGGATGATTGTACTAGGATGACATGGGTTTACCAATTGGAACACAAGAGTGATGTTTGCACAGTCTTTCGTCTTTTTTATCAGATGGTGGTTACACAATTTGGTATTCCAATAAAAGTCTTTCGTTTTGATAATGAGGGTGGATATTTCAAACAAGAGTTGACGGAGTTCATGCATTCGATGGGTGTTACTCATCAAACAACCTGCCATTCCTTTCCTCAACAAAATGGTATTGCAAAACGGAAAAATAGGCATTTATTGGAAGTCACTCGGTTTCTATTAATTGGTGGTCATGTCTCGTCTCATTTGTGGGGCGAGGCTTTGAATTCGACAGTCTACTTGATAAATCGCACACCTTCTAGTGCCCTAAATTTTAGAAGATCGTTGGATGCTCATTCTGATCACTGTACTCTTCCCCCAGTTGTTCTTCTAGCTCATCAGGTTTTTGCGTGTGTAGTCTATGTTCACTTACATCCACATCAACGTACTAAGCTTGATTCTAGAGCCTTGAAAAGTGTGTTTGTGGGGTATGGAATGAAACAAAAAGGTTATCAGTGTTATCATCATTCTTCGAGAATATTTTATGTTTCCATGGATGTTGTCTTTCGTGAAAAAAAATCTTTTACACACCAACGACTACTGATTCATCACTTCAGGGGGAGAATCGAGATGAAGTGCTTTATCATGAAGACTTGGATCTTTTTTTCCTTTTGAATTCGGATTTTCCCAGTAACCAAACAACCAAAGGTTCTCCCGAAATCTATCCTTTAGTGGCCGAAGACAGCTCGACACCTACAATTGTTGAAGCAAATCCACTCCATAATAGTACATCGTCTCCTAACACTTCACTAGAACCACTGAGTCAATCTTCTCCTGAAAATCCATTAGAGGTACTTTCTTATCCTACTCTTATTGATGATAGTATTGATCTTGAGTCTCAATCGTCCCAATATCAACTTCCACCCCATTCTAACTGTGGCATACCACCTATTAGATATGAACCTTATCCTAAAACCAAAGTTAGATACTCATTAGTAATCATGTGTCTTCCCAAAAGTTGTCCAAGTCATATGCGTCTTATATACTGCAATTATCATCTGTCTCTATTCCTATAAAATGCAGGAAGCTTTAGCAGATACTAGATGGACCAAAGCTATGGCAGAAGAAATGGAAGCACTTGAAAGAAATGCTACTTGGAAACTTGTGCCTTTATCTAAAGGAAAAAAAATTGTGGGATGTAGATGGGTATTTGCTATCAACCACAAGGCAGATGGAACCATTGACAGATACAAAACTCGACTAGTTGCAAAAGGGTATACACGGTCTTATGGGGCTGATTGTCAAGAGACTTTTGCACTGGTTGCTAAACTTAATACGGTGATAGTGCTTTTGTTATTGGTAGTCAATCGAGATTGGCCACTTTTGCATTTGGATGTAAAAAATGCTTTCTTGCATGGAGATCTTGCTGAAAAAGTGTATATGGATCCTCCTCCAGGTATAGCAAAATACTCAGATACAATGATGGTTTGTAAACTCATTAAGGCTTTGTATGAGTTGAAGTAATCTCCAAGAGCTTGGCTTGGTAAATTTACCAAGTCAATGAAGAATTTCGGCTATAAACAAAGCAACTCTGATCATATTTTGTTCTTAAAGCATGGGAAGGGTAAAATTACTACTTTAATTATGTATGTTGATGATATGGTGGTGACAGGTGATGATCATGATGAGATTGATAGTTTACAACGACACTTGGCCTCGAAATTCGAGATGAAGCAGCTCGATGACTTGAAATACTTTATTGGGATTGAAGTAGCTCGATCAAAACATGGTATTTTTTTATCTCAACAGAAATACATTCCCGATCTATTAATTGAAACATGGATGCTTGGATGTAAGTCTGTTGATACTCCTATTGAGCATAATCACAAGCTATTTCATTGTTTGGAGGCACTTTCTACTGATAGAGGGCAGTACCAACGGCTTGTGGGGAAATTAATTAATTTGTCTCATACCAGGCCAGATATTGCTTATGCGATTTTGTGTAGTGAGTTAATTTATGCATGATCCTTGTAAACCTCACATGGATGTTGTGGAACACATATTAAGGTATTTGAAGTCTGCTCCGGATAAGGGGTTACTATTCACCAAACATAATCACCTGAAGATAGAAGGCCATACTGATGTAGTTGGGTAGGTTCAGCAGACAATAGAAGATCTACTTCAGGGTACTTCACATTTGTAGGGGGAACCTTGTGACTTGAAGAAGTAAAAAGCAACCGGTAGTAGCAAAATCTAGCACATAAGCTGAGTATAGAGGAATGACTTTTGGGGTATGCGAGTTACTTTGGTTGAGAAACTTGTTGAGGGATTTAGGTGTTAACGCCAAAGATGCAATGAATCCTTACTGTGATAATACATTAGTTATTGAGATTGCTCATAGTCTAGTTCAACATGATCGGACAAAGCACTTAGAGGTTGACAAACACTTCATCAAAGAGAAACTTGAAGCGCGAATTATTATCTTTCCATTTGATAAGTCCGAAAATCAACTAGCTGATCTCCTTACTAAAGCTGTAGCTAGCAAGGCGTTTGACGACTCTTTAGATAAGTTAGGCATGTGCGATATCCATGCTCCAATTTGTGGGGGAGTGTTAGAATTATGGGATTCTGTTTCCATATTTATGAATTATGTTATCATATTTCTTTCCCTTTTTTCATTCCCTAGAATCCTCCTTATTTCCTCATTATTCTTCCTCCTTATTTTCCTCATTATTTTCCTCCTTAATTGTATTATCCTTGATTGTATTCTTTGTGTATAAATAGAATTCAATGTAAGCTTGAAGAAATAACATTCAATATAAGAATACTCTTACAATTGCGTTCTTGACATTGTTTTTAACTTGTGTTCTTGACATGTATTCTCCTTGATTGACATTGTTATTAAAAGAATATTTTAAACTCTTAATTAATTAATTTATTTTCTTTTCCTAAGCATCTCCAATGGTATACTCCAAATCCCAAAAACTTTGACTTAAACATTTATTTTCTTTTAGGGGTGCAATCTAATGCTAAATACCTAAAACCATGTTTGAATTCCTCAATTTTCATTTAGTTTTTATGGTCCATACCATATGTTTTCGTTCTCGGTAGGCTTTAACTCTTTCGATATCAAGTCAAGTCTATGAAAAGAAACACATTTGAATGAGCATTTTGGTTCTCTAACACCATTTCAATGGACTACAAAGTCGAACTCTACAACCAGGGCTTTATATTCTTTTGAATGCAATTTCCCTCGCTTTATTCGGACTCTAATTAAAAACTAACCAAATGAAATAGTGGTTAGAGGTTTGAAATCCAATTTTCTTGCCGTACCTTTGGTAGGGAAATTTTCATCCTCAAAATAAGGGTAAAATTGTTTGGTTAGAAAAGATAGTAGAGGTCATTACCTTTTACTTTAAACTTGATTTGGCAAATAAGTGATATCTTTTGCTTAGGCTTTCTTCAAGGGAGAGACTAACCCTAGAACCTGAAAAATTGCATCTTCTTCCTTTTTTGGTTCCTTCATCTTCTTCTTGTATGTTAGCAAACAAATTTAGTTGACAACCTAAAACCTTCATTAAGTCAAGTTATGTGCGAGTTTGATCAAGGAAATTAAAGTTCAAGTGATTCAGAATTGCCTGTTGGGGGATATCGTGGGCTTTTGCAAATTACCGCTTGAAGGTTTGTGCATTTTATTTTGGATTCATTCATCAAGAAAAAAAAATAATTTGTGTTTTGCCAAGGAACACGATCACCTTACTCAAAATATATTAATACATGTGGTGGTTTAAGTTATGTGCCAAAAATTATTGCTGAAAATTTCAGGTTCTTCAAGTGGTACCTGCATTGGGAGCCTTTACAATATATGACAAATACCATGAAGGGCCTATTGAAAGGCCTCAGATATATTTCACAAATATTTGGTAAGTAAAAATAGATTTATATATTATATAATTAGTTATTATAACAAGAATAGTAAGACTTGGGTTGCCAAGGGCATCCAAAATCCACCATGGCATGTGTAACTGAGAAGGGGGGAGTCATTTAGGCAACCACTTTTAGTTAATATTCTTTGTATTTTTGCCGGAGAAACAACAGATTAACCCAAACTCAAACTCGCACTAACAAAAAAAAAAAAAAAAAAAAAAAATTGATAATCTCGTAGGGCATGGGTTGCCTTGACCTGACTCAACTTCGGAGTGTTGTGACATCATGATATTTGTTCTAATGCAGAGGCAGAGGAAAAAGATGAACCAGAAATGCAAATAGGTCTCCCTACCGATGTAAAACATGTAGCTCATTTAGGTGTGGATGGCCCATCTTCAAATAATCCCAGTTGGGTAAGCAAATTCTTTTCCCTCTTCTTCCCTATAGGGAATTTTAAGATTAGCTAGCTACGAAAATAACAAGTATGTCATTTTCAGTTTTTAAATTACATGGTAATTAATTCTTTCACATCATGTATAGTAACTTATATTATCTAGGTGGTGCCTGTTACGTATGCAGATGGGGGGTTTTACACCAAATACAGAAAATACATCGAGCAAAAACGAAGGTCTGATTATTATCTTATTTTTTATGGCACCTCGCCAGGTTATTTTGTCACTCATTTTTCTTTTTACACAACAATTCATAGACCCCTGGGAGAAGAACTATTTAATTTTATTATTATTATTATTATTATTATTATTATTGTTATTATTATTATTATTATTATTATTATTGTTGGGTTCATGAGACGGGATAATTGGATTTCGGCTTCAGGAGACGTGCCAGCAAAGCCATGGCAAAAACGCCACCCATCGTTGGACATTAGTAGTGTCACCACAAACGAATTACAAAACCCATGCAATAACGCGAAACATCATTCTGGTGACGAGTCTAAGCAGTCAAGGCGTCGACACTCAACCAGTGAATCACTCAACAACAACCCACAAAGTCCTAGTGCCTCACCCAGCTCCCGCAGCAAAGGAACATCTTCTCTTATACCGAAATCTCGAAAGAAGAAGTCCTCTAGCAAAGGAACATCTTCCAAGGGTCTTGGCCGTGGTGATGAGGATGGTTCAACTAGGGGAGTGTCTAGGAGGGATGGTGATGGATCAACAAGGGGAGCCAAATCAAGATCAAAGGCTCAACAAAGTTCTCAAATTGATATAGATGACCCTGGATCCAGCAACTCAGCCATTTAAGATAAATCTTTTGTTAGATGAAAGGAAGTTACTTTGAGAGTTTTTTTTTTTGGTTAATTATTTTGTATTTTGGAGGCGTTTTAGTTTAGACAAAGATAATTTACAGTAATACTAATGTTTCTAAAGACTTTTAAGTCTCACCCAAATGTTGAGATTCATGGACTCAATTTTATTTATTTAGTTTTGTTCATATACATAATATTTTAGGGGTGGAAACTAAAGGTGAAAGTAATTCCAATTCACATGCAACTATATATATATATCAAAGTTAGGGCTCATGCACAAGGCCACAATAATTTAATTTAATCCTCAAGTACTATCACTCGCTCACTCCACCATGTTTTTTTTTTATAATCTAATAGCATAAATGATGGGTTCAGTAGAAACTAACAAACCAATTCATCGAAACTTGAATTGACAAAGTTTCATATATTCAATCAATTCTCAACACTCAAACTAAACAGATTACAACTTATTCTCCATGCTTAATTTAACTCAATAAATCCTAAACCTAATTCCTATTAGATTTATAACTCATACTTGCTCTTTTAAAAGACCGACTCAATAATAAAATAAATACCAAAATAAACCAATATCTCATCATTCCCCCCACTTGAAAAAATTGGTCCTCAAGCTTTGAGCTATGAAAATTGTCACTAAGAGTCAACCTGAGACTTTCCCTTGGTAAATACTCGTATCATGAAAAATCAAATCAAAACGTTGCCGCCAAAAATAATATCCCACATAAATCATTGGCTAACAAGATATTCACTTCATGATTTGAATATTGTGCGCAAAACTTTTCTTAAAATTAGCCATGAAAATTTCTCAAATCGGATTATAAACATTGTCCCACAGTGGTACAATGGATGTGCTGTGGCATGAATAGTTCAATAACATAATCAGAAGTTCGTGGATGGTACAGGGTCTGTCCTGTAGTTGTGAATAATTGGGATCAGTAGAGTAGTACTCAATTATATGCAGTAGAGTAGTGACATATTGTAATGTTAGGGGTGCTCATAGTCCAACCCAGTTTGATTCTCACGAAAATAACTTGTTCATTCTTCATCTTCTTCACGCAATAGCAAACACGGTCGACCTGCTTCGTGATGTTGTGCCTAAACCAAATAGGTTGTGGTATTGTTCCGAGTACACAAGGGTGAGATTCGATCTGAATGGCGATGACGGATGCCTGGGGGAGATTTAGGTCGACGATGTGATGCGTTATGCGTCTTATTCTGTGTATGGACTGGTCTTCGACGCAAGGGCTACTCATATCTATTCCGATGAGGACAATTGGCTCGCAATAATTGCTGATCAGACAATAGATCTTCTCATTTTCTTCTTCTATTTCATTCGGTTTGGTGGGGTTAAGTTTTTCCAAATTTTTTGTTAAGTTCGCTAACTTTGAACAAAATAAGTGATATTGCAATTTGCAATTCTTGACCCAAAGACTTGAGAAAATTAGAGTTACCATCCTTGTTTGTGACAACCACATCATTTTCTAGAAAAGCTATGATTTTCAGGTTTTCTTTCACACGAAGTCTGCAAAAATTTTGTAATATGTTTCGACCTCACACGAGCAACAATTTTGTAACGGAAAGAAAATGATTTTATTGAAAAGAAAAGAGTGGTGATGATGCACCAAACCGTCCAGTAATTCGCATCATACACGTGTCATGATGATCTCGTCAACAAAGTAAACGGACCTATATGAGTGCTCAATTTGGCAAAGCCCAGGTAACACAAAGCCTATACATCATACGGTCAAGCCCAATACTCGTAAGACCTAACAAAGAAAATATCTAAAAGTTTGACCTAAGACAAGCATGCCAGCAATACTTTGACTCTTACTAGAAAGCAAATACCAGAGTATAAGTCGTGCATGGAAACTCTCATGTATGGACAACACTTCAGAAGGGAAAAATTCCCAACAGATCTCGGAGTACAAGTCGTGTAGTGAATCTCTCTTACATGGACGACTCCCAACAAGGAAATGATCTTTAGCAACATATTTTTCCTTAAACTACGTCATCAAAAACATAGCCGAAAAAACACTCTCGCGTGATAAATAGGGCACAAGGTTGAAAAACAAATGTATGCTACATAACCAAATTTACAACATTACACATTTTTCAAGCCTTGTCTGACTTAAGCATTGAAGTGTCATCGGTTGCCACAATGGTGGTATTTGCTCACGTGTGTTCCTTGTGCAGGTCAAGGACAAGGAAAAAAGGATTTGACACCATCAGTTTTGCGTTGTCCATGGGGAACGACAAAGTTCCTAAGAAAACAGTGATAACACTAATTCATTACATTCCAAAAAAAGGTAACCACGAGATCTCACAATAATGGAGAAATCGCCGAGCCCTCAACGCTCGAACCGATGCAGCGCAGCCAGCTCCGACTGTACCAGCCCCACGGAGAGAACAACCTGGACCGGCAGCAGCCACGACGGACTCTAAGGTGGATTGACTAACAGCCCAAGTACCGCAAATCGCGCAAGTGGTAGAAATACTCACTCAGCGGAACTCTCCACCCGCAGAAGGATACAGGGAACAGTAAATAACCTTGTCCCCAGAAGACACCAGAAAGCGCGTTCAAGAGAGCCATTATGCCCTCGTTAGCTCTTAGTAGACAAAGGGCAGAGGAGCGGCTTACGAAGACCTGATGTCTAAGGCCGACAAACCTGCCTTGCATAACCCACTCCGGCTTGGGGCCACCAATCCAGACGTGTTGTGCAACCTCACTGCCCCCCTGTTCATGAATCATATCATGAACGAGCCACTGCCGAAGAGGTTCAACCCGCCAAAGCTGGAGTTTTATGACGGGACAACGGACCCGTCCGACCAATTGCACTACCACCATGTGATGGCGCTCAAAGAATGATCTAAAGCAATAATGTGTTGGACGTTCCCCACCAGCCTGAAGAAAGCAGTGTTGACCTAGTTCCACAGTGTCCCTCCGAAGTCTATTGACTCATTTTAGACGCTGGCCAAAGTGTTCATCACCCGATTTGTCGGCAACCAACAGAACAAAAAGGGCCCGCATTACCTGCTCAGCCTCAAGTAGAAACCAAACGAAACATTGAGGGAGTACGTCACCCGATTTAATGATGAGTTAACTCTCATTGATGACTTGGTCACAACCTTTATTGAGGAGAGGCCAATTATACAACTTACTCACCCTCGAGCCTTCGACTGACATGGCGGACTTGCTGAAGAGTGCTCAGAAATACATCACTCTTGAGGAGACGTTGGCAATCAAAAATGAAGGAAAAGCTGACAAGAAACATTCCCCTAGTCTTAGAGACAAAAAGGAGGAAAAAAACAGGAGGACGATGACAGAAGTAAAAGGAAGCAAAATGAAAGCAAGCCAGACTCTGACCGCATGAGACATCATAAAACCTCCAAATTTGTCTGGTCCAAATCCTTCACTCCCCTCAACTCTAGCCTGTCCGATGTCCTCAATAACATTAAGAATTGAGGAGAAGTGAAGTGGTATGCCAAACAATGGGGAGATCCCTCTCGATGAGATAACGAAAAATACTACTCCTTTCACAAGGACAACGACCACGACACTAAGGACTACAAGAGTCTCAGAAGCGAGATTGAGTATTGAATCAAGAAGGGACAACTCAAAGAATTCCTAAGCCCAAATAAAAGACAAGACCGGACAAAGGAAAGAGAACATGTCGTCAAAGAGATAGAGAAAGAAGTTCCTAGCATTATTTATGTCCTTCACGGGGTCAGGTAGGAAAGTGAGCAATCCAACAGATCCAAAAAAAGGACGTTACGCGAGATGCAGGCTCATCCCACTTACGAGCAAGTGCGCATATTAAGAACCCAATCCCATCAAGGACCTCCAAGGTGTTCACTCTCCTCACAATGATGCCCTGGTCATCTCAGTCCTCATAGCGAAATGGGAATTAAAGAGGTCCCTAGTAGACACGGAGAGCTCTCTGAACGTCATGTTCCTCAATGCGTTCCACAACATGAAACTCAAATAGGAGAACTTGACCACCGCTAGTCACCACATGATCGGGTTTAGCGGAGAAAAGTGCTTCCCTATTGAAAAAATTAGACTAACAGTAGTGGCGGGATAGCCACAACTGCAGAAAGTCTTGTTCCAGGATTTCATGGTGGTCGATGCCCCGTCTACCTACAACATCATCTTGGGCAGGTTTTGGCTCCATTAGATGGAAGCAGTAGTTTCTACTTTACACCAATGCATCAAGTATATTGTCAATCAGGCATAATGAACCATTCAAGGAGACCAACCGTCAGCAAGAAACTGCCATTATGTAGTGGTGAAACAACTGGATTGTCAGCAATTACAGCTCGGGCCAGAGGGCCAAAAATATCAGAGCCCGAGCCCAAATAAGGGAGGTGAATCACTCTTCACGGACGATGAGAGTTTAGTCAATCCGAGGGGAAGACCCAATGTCTGCCAGGTAGACTGGCTGGCTAGTGCCACCTCGACGGAATAGAAACGCGAAAAATGGGGAGTTCGTGTGGATTACACGAGCCATGATAAGGCAGTGGGGCGGATTTGAGCAAATCCATCTCCGCTCCATCAGGAAAAGCGGATCCCCAAATCTGCCCCGCCAATCCGTTTATAATTTTAATTAAAACCCATAACCGCCTCGTATGGATTGGCGGATATATGCCCCGCCCCGCCAATCCGTTTATGGGTTTGCGGTTCTGTTGTTGGGTTGCTGGTTCCCCGCCCCAATCTGCCCCGGCATGTTGTTTTGGGCTTGAAATTTTTTGTAGCTGAAAATTTGGGCATGCTGTTTATGAAAGCACATTATAATAAACATTGCCTGCTGTTTATGAAAGCAACACATTATAATAAACACGACCTGTACTATTTACATTATTTATTGCAAGTGCACACATCTCCAACACAACATTAAATAACATTAATCTTCCAGATAGTTCTTCTCAAACCAAAGGTTCCCAAAGATTGTTCAAAACTTTCCCTAAATTCATCAAAATTCATACAAGTTACATGTTGAATGACTATAAATAAAACAAAAGGTCATCATCAACCACACAAACACCGTCAATTTCAGTACAAGAGAATGAAAAGCAACAAAAGCAACAAAAGGCAAACAGAACAAAAGATGCTCAGAGAAAATAATCTACCTGCAATAGTGGGAGGAGGAGGAGTGAGAGAAGTCAAGGTGGTCTGAGGAGTGGAAGTGGAAGTAAAATCTGATCGTTTCTTGGTTGAGCGAAGAGCGTTGAGCGACTGTGAGTCTGTCGCTGTGAGAACTGTGAGAGGCTTCGTATTCGACTGTGAGAGGCTTCGTATTCGACTGTGAGAGCTTTGAGTTTGTCGCTGTGAGAGGCTTCGACATTGAGTGAGGATGTAAGATGAGAGTGAGAGATTGGATCTAGGGTTTATTTCCCTTTATATAATTCAAGGGTATTTTAATAATTTCACCGGTTAAACGGATATCCGTGGGGCGGATATGGCCAAATCCCTATCCACCCCGAATAATAAACGGATACAGTTTGGATATCCATATCCGCCCCCAACCTCCATACACCCTTAACCAAATCCGCCCCAAACGGGGCGAGTGGGGCGGATATCCGTGAAAATCCGCCCCACTGCCATCCCTAGCTCATACGGACCAAGACAAGGCCCCGAGTACCAAGACTCGACTAAATAATGAGTCAGGACCCAACACTGAAATATTATCCGTCTGTCACTCCAGTTCAATACAAAGCTAAGTAGCAGCACGTCGACAAACCAACGCCTACTCCAAAAGCGAACAACCAATGAGAAATGCACGCCCGCACATAGTTCACTTTTCAGTGACTTCACTATAAGTAGCAAAACGTGATATTTCGTCAAGGGCACTATACAGTCCGAGTCAGGACCACACGCACCTCCTTCAGGGCCAGATTAGCATAGTCCCCGCTCAGAGCCAAACTACTTCATTGTTTTGATTTTTTTTTCAGTCTAAAAGAATTGTTCGCACAAGCTAACATGATACTAATTTATTCTAGTTATAAAACGCGAATTATAAAAAACATATTTTATTGATTACTAAGAAAGTTGGTACAAAGCTTGTCAGACTGACTAGTACAAAAGTTTATACACTACAAGTATCTAAGCCCGAAGCAAGTAAGGATCCACTGAAACGCACGTCAAAAACTTCGGTCTGCAAATCTGCCTTGAGAAGATGATCCGAAAGTGAAAGCAAAGGTACCCAAAGTAGGCTGCAAGTACGCACTTGATATTCTTGCTCCGCCAATCTGCCTTGGGAATAGGATTTGGAAATGAAAGCAAAGGTAGTCAAGGTGGCTTGCGAGGTGATCCCTCAGAAAGGGATGCCTGGGGTGAAGTAGAGTTAGCAACCCAGAGCCGCATACCATGTCTGCCGGAGCTCCACTCCGCCAATTTTCTTTTCGACTATGGCATCACGTGTGAAGCCTAGGAAGGAGTAGTAGGAACAACCACCCAAAGTTGGTTGCATGTATTATCTCCCAAACTGAATGGCAGGAGACGTTATGGGAACATCGAAAGATGGAAGACAAACTTGACTGCTAAAGAGGAGTTTATACTTATTCCACGCAGTGTGAGAAGAAATTACGAGGTCCCATGGAACCACTGGATGCTCACCCAAATCAGGTGGCATCTCTCAATAGCAGGTCTTGTTAAGACTCATCCCTGCAAATGTCAGAACATTTGAAGACTCCACCAACGAAGATTTTCCTTTAGCATTTGGAAAACCAAAACATTTTTTCTTGAAAGATGCATTTGAGAAACATACTCTGCAACATTCATTTTAACACGAAATGGCAAAAACTAGCCAATATATAGGTGCGACGGTTCACAAAACGAGAACAACCAGCAGTCATGCCAGCATTAAATGTTGTACGGAAAATAGGGAGGCGACGGTTCCAATTAAAACTGCACGAGTCCACATTCATTGAATTAATATAACTGCACACAGCACCATTAACTGGGAGGAGTAACCAATACCAATTCATCGTGCAATCCACATTGTACATGTAGCACAATGATCTCGTCGACAGAGCCCAAAAAAGCTAGTGGGCCCAAGTGAACACCTGACCAAATTCAGCCCAAAAGACAGAGAATGGCCCAATACATACTCAAACACAAGCGGCGAAGGCCTTAAGCACCCACAAAATGTAAAACACCTACGGAGATATTATCAATAAATCCAAGGTATATGCTTTATTAAAGTTACTGAAGTTCCACGGTTGTTCATCAAATCCGGTTGAAATTCAATCTGGTCAATCTATTGTGATCCGGCTCAATTGTCAGCTGATCCGAACCCCATGTCGGGCTATTAGGCGAAAAAAGTCAGTTGGGACACCCAAGTTGGACTTATACGCCCAAGGCCATACGGTGGCCGAACCAGACCAAAGTTTAGTCAGTTACGACTGATGACGATGATTTCTGGTCCGCTATAAGTCATAGTCCGTCAAAACCGATAACGACGGCTTAGAAAGTGAGAGTCTAGTCAGAGCTCACAACGCCTGATCAAGATGACTTGCCAGGGATCATTATCTGAACATAGACAATGGTGGCTGAACTTGACCAAAGTTTAGTCAGTGACGACTGATGACGATAACTTCTGGTCCGTTCTAAGTCATAGTCCGTCAAGAACGGATGAAGACGACTTAGAAAGTGGGAGTCTAGTTAGCGCTCACATGACGCTTGATCAAGATGATTTGCCAGGGATCATTGTCCAACTATAGACAATGGTCACCGAACTCGACCAAAGTTTAGTCAGTTACGGCTGATGATGATAACTTCTAGATGTTGTCCGCCAAGAGCGGATGAAGATGGCTTAGAAAGTGGGATTCCAGTCAGTGTTCACAACGCTTGATCAAGATGATTTGCTAAAGATCATTGTCCAACCATAGACAATGGTCGCGGAACCTGACCAAAGTTTAATTAGTTACGGCTAATGATGATAACTTCTGGTCCACTCTAAGTCATAGTCTGTCAAGAATGGATGAAGACAACTTAGAAAGTGGGAGTCTAGTCAGCGCTCACGATGCCTGATCAAGATGACTTTCTAGGGATCATTGTCCAACCATGGAAAAAGGTTGCAAAACCTGAGCAAAGTTTAGTCAGTTACTACTGATGACGTTAACTTCTGGTCCACTCTAAGACGTAGTCCTCCAAGAGCAGGTGAATATGGCTTCGAAAGTGGGAGTCTAGTCAGCGCTCACAACGCCTGATCAATATGAATTGCCAGGGATCATTGTCTAGCCATAGACAATGGTCACCAAACCTGACCAAAGTTTAGTCAGTTACGACTGACGACGAGAACTTCTGGTCCACTCTAAGACGTAGTCCTCCAAGAGCAGGTGAATATGGCTTCGAAAGTGGGAGTCTAGTCAGCGCTCACAACGCCTGATCAATATGTCTTGTTAGGGATCATTATCAAACCATAGAAAATGGTCGCCGAACCGGATCAAAGTTTAGTCAGTTACGACTGACAACGATAACTTCTAGTCCAATCTGAGACCTAGTCTGCCAGGAACAGACAAAGATGGTGTAGAATGTGAAAGTTCAGTCAACCTCATGAAACCTAAGTTAGACAACTTGTTAGGATCATTGTCTGACCATAGACAGTGACGCACGCACTCAACCAAACTTTAGCCAATTACAACTATCGAAGACAACTTTTGGTCTACTCTAAGAAGTAGTCCGACAAGAGCAGGTGAAGATGGCTTAAAAAGTGGGAGTATAGTCAGCGCTCACAACGCCTGATCAAGACGACTCGCCAGGATATTTGTCCGACCACTTACAATGATGCACATGCTTGACCAATTTTTAGTTAGTTCGCTTAGACTAGTGAAGACAGCTGCTGGTCCCATTTACATCCAAGTATGCCAAGGGCGAATTAGGATGGCATGAGGAATAAAAAATATGATGAGTTTGAATGATCTATTGCCCGCCAAGATTATTTCCTGCACGGAGTTTAGCCAACTTACAGGGTTGGCCGAGACAACCTTCTGATCTCTAAAGAGAATAGACCAAAATTGTTTGGTCTCAAGAGCAACCGTAAGATAAGCGATCAAAACTCTCATCAGCAGATCAATTAGACGATTTCCTGACTCAGCAAAATCTCTTGTCTAAATACCAACACCACGACAAGGAAAAACAAAAAAAGATTCAGCAGGAAAAGAGAAAATGAAAATACAAGTACAAAGTGTTAATTAACAAATCGTCTTTCATTGATGATCCAAAATACAAACTCTACCACTCATCGCGAGGAGATTCAGATATAGTGGAACTTGGCTTAGCGAGAGAAGAAGCAGGGGACATGTTCGTGTGCGCTACTGCTCTGGCACCCTGATCTAGGTCACCCTCATCTTACTTTCACAACTCTGCTGAACTTGAATGTGCCCTGGGCCTTGAGGAGCTTCTCCTTGGGTAATTTTCAATCAGCAAGCTCTCGCTCCAGCTGCTCCAGTCTGTCCGACAGGGCGTCAGCTTTGGACTACTCAGTACTCAGATTGTCATTGACTATGCGCCAACAAATAGAACTCATCATAGATTTGATAATTGATAAGGTGAATACCCAGTCCATTCAATGCTAGGCATAATGAGTATAAGGACCTCAAAAAAATCTCTTTTCATCCTATGAACTTTAAGGTGTATGAAGTTTCATATTTGACGCTTTGGCCAGAGCGATAGAGACTCCATTTAACTTAGGTTGATTAGGCCAGAGGCAGACCTACGTCAAGGTAACTCTTATTTGAAACACTTTGGTATTGCTTCTGTACAGAAATCCAAATACTGAATCAGAGCACGTGGAGCCATCTCGTTATCTTTCTGTCTAGAAAAAATATGGTGGACTAGCTGATATTGATATCAGTTGATGAAAGAGCCCAATGCAAAAAAAATGCATGTTGGGTCTTTGAAATAGTTTGAATCATTTCGGTAATAATAAGTTTGATCTGTTTTACCGAGAAGGTCTACGATTTGAGTCCCTATAGCCCTAATTTTGTTAAGTCATTTGAAAAGATAACAAAAAAAATTCTTTGTATTTTGTATTTTTGTTTATAGTATTGTTTTCATTTTCGGATTATTGTTTGTATCCGGCCGGTTGCTTACCACGGCGAAATAGAATCATTCTCACATGCTCGCGCTTCAGGGATTGTTCAAGGCATGAAATCTAAAAAAAAGGACTTTCAATGGACCCAATCGGTCGGATAAACAAACCCATTCTTCTTCATAAATTTTCATGGATGAATTACATACAACATACGTACGAATTTTTCCTTCCTATCCAAGATCAAAGAGAAGAGTTAGTGATACTCCTTTTCTTGTTATAACTATTTTCAGTAAATATTTGAAGTAAAAATCAAAACAAGAGCCCGGCTAAAAACTACAATCAGACCCAAGCCAAATGGAATCGAAGAAAAAATCACGCAGATCTTGGACTGGGCTATACAATCTATATATTTGTATCCCAATATACCCCAACCCGATTGCTCATTATTCCAAATTCAAATCCTACTGATACTGACTTTATGCAAGAAGATTGGGGGTCCCTTTGAACTTTAACGAGTTAGGAATTCCCGACTCATCGCCCTTATTTATTTATTTTGCGGAAAAATAGTCCCAACCTATTTTATTGTTTCAAGGATAATGAATTGGTCCTATTTAAATCCATTAGTGTTTGCATTGCACCCTTTTGATTTTCGGCAATTAGTTTTAGCATTTGGTCTGTTGAATCGCCCGCTAACACGCGATTCTATTAGAAAAATATTCTTTCTATCGATAATAGATTAGATCGGTTGCGATTCGGATAACTCTATCACTGTGCTGGCTCCCAGTGGATAGGTTTCCTTCAAATGAAATATTTTTACTGATATGAAACCTAACCCATTAACTTGTTTTATTAGTATTTTTAGTATTTGGGCTTTCAAGTCAAGGATTTTAAGCTCTAATTTCATAACTCGATTTTTTTATTCGATAATAATATATAAAATTAATCTTAATAATACATTTTTAGATTTAGAACATTTGATCTTTAAATTAATATATCATTTTCAATATGAATGACTAAAACTAAATATGAATAATATATCACTACACCAAAAATACCCATCAGCAACGGTTTGGGACCGTGGGGGTAACCAATTGCCACAGCTTAGAGGCGTGGGTAGTTGAGGCGTCGCGAAATCATCATTGACGGCTATAAACCGTGGCAACACATGTTAGCAACGGTTTTATGTTCGGGACGCTTGATGATTTAGCCACGGTTTTAAGCCGTTGCAAGCATGATGGCCACGGTTTTAAGCCGTGGCAAAGATGGCCACGGTTTTAAGCCGTTGCAAGCTGGCCATGGTTTTAAGCCGTTGCAAGCATGATGGCCACGGTTTTAAGCTGTGGCAAGGATGGCCACGGTTTTAAGCCGTTGCTAGCTGGCCATGGTTTTAAGTCGTGGCAATAATTAAGTACCACGGTTTTAAGCCGTGGCAAGTCAAAACAAAACTAAAAAAAAAAAAAAAATCTGGTTTGTTGCGAGGGTTTGAAACTGTTGCAAATTAATATAATCGAAAAAAACATTACATTTTTTTTGCTGCTGCATCAAAATCACAGCCCCACAGTACTGACCAGGGTTCGATTCCCTGGATGCGCATTATTGATTTTTGGTTTTGCTGGAAAATTTTGACACATCCTGGACACAGTGATAGCAACAAAATCATCTATTCATTTAACAAAAATTTGTAGTTAAAGAAACAACATGATCACAAAATCATCCTTCATAATTTACTCAGAAAATGTCACGCTGCCCAAAAATATGCCTTGCTACCATATTAAAGAAAGTAATTAACACAGAATTCATCAACTATTATCTACCCTTTCCACTTTTCCTGTCAAATACTATCAAGGCCGGAACAAGCATTCAATTATTTCATCTCATCCTCCCCATTGTCTTCACTTCCACTCTAATGAATCCAAAGCCTGCTGGTGAAGTTGTTTATCACCTGCTGCCAACACGTTAAAACCTGCAAAATCACATTTAAGAACCCAAAATTATGAAAGCTTGAAATTGAAGTTGCTTCCAAATTTAAAACGAATTAGTCAGGGCCCAATTTTTTAATTTGGATCTGAGTGCTTGGTCCTCTCCCAGTAAGTGGACAGGAAAGAAGATTTTACATAATAGAGTTTAGAAAAATTCTTCTGAAAGTTCACTGAAAGAAATCATACTTGGTGCTGATGACTCTGAAGATACATCCCAGTAAAGTTAATTCCCCTTCCAATCAGTAATTAATCCACCAGCACCTTCTATGACCGGAACCAATGACAAGAAATCATATGGCTGAAATGCAGGAAACAGGATTAACTCCAAAGTTTAGAACAATTGCCAAGAATTTTGAAATCAACAGTGCAAAGCATTGATGCTTCAATGTATTAGGTTACACAGGGAAATCCTGACTGTTATGATATGAATCCTATCATTATTATAGAAAGGAAAGAAATCAATGTCTAACCTTGAGGCCGAATTCAACAACAAGGTCCACAAAACTAGAGGCTAGAAGAGCATAAGCATAACAGTCACAGCCATATAATGGAACTTTCACCTATATCCCATATGAACACAAACGATTTAGCATTGGTATGTGACTGGAGCTTGTCATAGTGGATGAAACTCAATCCCTATTTAGTCTTAGCAATCAGAATCCAATTAAATATGCATATGAAGTACCTTATCTCTAACACGAGCAAATGCCGTTTCAGCATCTCCATAGAACGTGAAGTACAACAATGTGAGGTACATGATGAACAAGTACCACAAGAATTTGACAACTGACCAATGAAATCCGATCATGGAGTACACTATAACCCCATATACCAAACTTTGTGCGAAGATATATGGCATCTCAATCATAATCTGCAAGCACAAACGAAAAAATATTTATTTACTTTCTTCAATGAAATACGTTAACATGAGGTTTTCAAAATAATAATGGAAGCTATTAATTACCTGAGCAAAAGCGTAAGGCAATGCGGAATAGGTTCCTGCAGCTTTCTCTCAGTAGAAGACTGTTCTTTGTACCTGCAAAATTTTGTTTCTCTGATTTTCGTACCTCTAATAAGCTCAATAACAACAACTACAGCAAAAACCCACTTAATTTAAGCTACACCAAATGGCAGCTCTTAAATGTTACAAGTATGTAATGGCAAAATAATCAGGTGCATGCCACAAACGCAAGGATAAAGCTCCTTATGATTCAAGTAAAATAAAAATTGACCTTAATCATCAGGAATCACAGTTTCGTAACCAGTAAACTGTTCTAGCATAGGCAGGCAAAACAAAGAGATACAACTCCATGTGATTCTCATAATTCATCACTTACACATAATCCATATAGTCAGAGTAGCTTATGGAGCTTTAAAGACAGACACTTAATGTTACTGAATCCATCAGCACAAACCATGAAAATGACTAAGAATCATCTGTAGCAGAGAGCTGAGAGCAGTAATTAAAAGTTATCCAACTAAAACGGACAACAGGACAAGTAGGTGAAACTCACTGTGGTGTATTGGGCTGGCTAGCAGCACGCACTAGTTGCTGGAACATTTTCCTTTCATTTATAGGGTCCATTCCTGAGTTATGAAATATCGAATTATCACAAAGTTGAAAATGTGATATATATTTCTGCAACAAAATGTGTGATAAACATAGAATGCTAGCAACTAACCTTGATTTATCTCATCAACCACTCTAAATGGGCAGTTAGTTAGGTCTTGCAGAGAGACTAGATAGAGAATGGTTGAAACTGAACGTTCCTAGAAATGGAAAGTTAAAGTTGCAGTGAGAAAAATGAAAGATACGTCAGGTTGAATTTATAAGAAATATTAACAAGTGCACTGTGATACCCCTCCAGACTGATGATGAGCACTTAGAACTTGAAGCTGTCCTGCTTCCCTGAAAGTAATAATACTAGTCATCATTTACAAGTGGAGCCATTTATATTTCCAAATGAAAATAACTAGCTTCTAAAACAAATCAGTGGTAAGAGATCAGTTCAGAAAAGCATTTGGTGTTCAAATGCAACGCCAGATGCTGATATTGAAGCAGCACAGGTCATTTTGACATTTTTTACACTCAATGGTCATAGGCCCTACGTGCAACAGTTTTCATCCTTACAAAAAAAATAAAATCAGCTCATCGACATTTTCAGCCCCATGTAATAGAATAATATTGAAGTTGAAGAATGGTCATAACATGGCTTCTTCCCATCATAATACCTGAATTTGACTTTGATAAGAATCCCATATTTATCAAAGTCCATGTCATTCTCATCTGAAACACATGAGCAGGAAGGAAAAAAAAATGAATGGGATTATTCTTAATCAAAACTTGTTAACATTTACGGAAATGTGATTTGATACCCAAAGAAACTTCTCCCGCAATAGCCATCTCTTGGAAGTTGTGACTGAAAGTGTCATTGATATGAGAAACAAGATTTCTTAAAGTTGGAAGCCATTTTTCCTGCAAAAACCAATAACATCAAAAGATTATTTTCAAAGTGAAGCAAAATTTATTATTTGAATAAATTAAGAACAGTAGGAACAACAATATGCATCATCTGTATTTTGTTTCACTGTCTCTATCAATTCATCATAGAGCTGTAGATGCCATAAGTGATGGTGACTGAAGTTTAACCCTTATTGTAGATTAAAACATCTTATGGAAGAATTTTGATATCATGAATGAAGAAAAGCATTCCCTTGCAGAATCCATAAACCACTACCCGGGCTCCAAATAGCAAGATGTAAGCTCTCAAATGGTTTTCAATGAGTGACAAGCATCCCAGAGTATAAAAAGTCATACGGCAGGCAGCAGTGTTGGGGGAAACATAGATTAAAATAAGGGAGTATAGTAAAAGAAGGAAGAATAAGAAGAATAAGAGGGACCTCAATTTGTTTGGTTTAGGAAGATAAGACTTGGAAGAACTTATACATAAAAAAACACTCATTCAGGCTCATAAACTGATACACATCCAAATCAGAACCTTTAGCAAGTAGTAACAAACAACTTGTGTGTAGAGACATTCAAGACTCAGGTGGGACAAACAAGTGTGAGGAGAAGCTTGACTAATTCAAGCTTGTTCATACAGCAAACAACCACACATAGGAGTCCCTATTTTCGAGACAATCTACCCTAGTATTGTTTTCATCCACCTGATCAGACTGTAAAAGAGAAACTTTAAAAGGGCCATTTTGTCACATAGGAGTCTCAACAAACAAAAATTGTACCTGAATTGATGAAATTCCATCATCTTCGGCAGGCACAGCATGCTACTCAACAAAAGGTGAGCCTCTCTGATTTTGCTCCAAGGATGGTGCTACACCATTTTCACAAGAATCTAACCCAGTATTACATTCACCCATTTCACCAGACTGTATGGCGACATGCCATAGTTAAGTGCAAACATCAAATGAATAGTTTAGAAAGAGAAAAAATAAATTTCTAAAAATGGAGCAGTTTCACATGTATACATGCAATTCAAATAGAAAAAGATGTACCTGAACTAATGAAACCGCAAAGTCTGGAGCAAGGGCTACATGCCTCTCATTGTAACTCTAGTAGGTTCCAGTGTCTATACAGAGGTTCCAGTGAATGTTGGAACAACACCCTTCTCATGACATATTCCATCTTCAACAAAACCCTCCATGCTAGCCCCAGAATCTGGCAATGGGAGCATGACATAAGGATCCACGGATGACCCACGTTTTGCTTCCTTCATCCACTGAGATTTCAACCGTTTTTCTTCATCCCTTTCTGCTTGTTGCATGTCCTCAAGTTTCTTGTGTTCGGTCTCCTTGTGAAGTTTGAATTCCTTTATTTTCTTCTCGAAGTTCTGATCTACCACTTTCAGCTTTTCTAATCTTACTGACATTTGATTATGTAGAGTACGTATTACAGCTGACTCAATCTTGTGCTCGCGTTCCAACCAAACTTTTGCTTCTTCCATTTTTTTATTCAATGCATTGTATTCTTTCATTTTCCTTGCTCCAATCCTCCGCATCCTCTCGCTGTAAAACCTCTTAACTTGAGTAATGGCCTTGCCAGACTCATTTCTTGGGGATTCTTGGGCCTTTTCAGAGTCAGATGCTTGCCCCTGCTTTGTAGAGTCTTGTTGATTGAAGTAGCTGATACTTTGAGCGCTCATTCTGATCTCTCCTTCCTCCAACTCCTCTTGGACAAAAGCAGTTGGTATTGTATGCCTTGCCTGTGAAGGCTGCTTTTGAGCTTCTTTAGTTTCTTAGTCAAACTGTACAACAAAAGCATCAACCAAAAACAAATGCTTCCTCACCAAAAAATTCCAATCCAGAAGATCACAGAATTCGAGAGTTAGAGATGATACGCGAATTTATAAATTAAAAACAAATGCTTCCTCACCGAAAAAATCCAAGATGAAGCCTGTGACTACAAGGCAGAACGAAGGGATCATCCAGTGCAAGATTTTGTCCTTGTGATCCTGCATATACGATCAAATGAATTAATTCATAAGCTTTTTCCTTCTTTTTTTTATTCAGAGCGTAGACTCCATGAAAGAAGGGGGCAATTTACCTTAAAATGAACAATCACGTGCCCGTAGTGTATTTTATTCTGCTCCTCTTTTGCTGCCACCATTACATTGATTCCAACATAGTTCCCAAAGCTTTGCTCAAACAACTTTTTAGCTTCTTCGAATGTTCGTCCTGCATGAGAAACTTCCACATTATCTGATTCCTTCAATCTGCAAGTAACTTTTGCACCCTGTACAACATAAACTACACCATTTACAATGCATCATCATCATGTCAAAAAAACTTACGACAGATGACTGCAAGCACATACAACAAGGAGATTCAACACCATTCCATATCTATAATCAAATACACTCCATTTTAATAAAAATTATGAAAGAGTATATACTGATTCAAGGCAAGAGAGATTACCACGAGAACCATACTATTTATAATCAAAATTTGGAAATCCTTTCAACCCTTTGAAATTAAATACTATATCTTGAGGCCTAATCGGAGGATACCCTAGAAAAGCTATACTCTTAACATTATTACTAAAATGTATCGATGACAGACTAGGTGCAGCAATTTGAACCATGGAAACATCATCACATTTTGTCACCTTGAATGTCTTAAATCTCTTCAGCCTCTGAGCATAAACATTCAGATTAAATAGGCCCTGACACTTATATAATTCCAAAACCTCAAGACATAGACAATTATCCAGGACAGTTTGGATGGTTTTATCATTGATTAAAGCATTTGTAAGAACAAGAGTCTTAAGGGATCCTAAACCAGTGAAAGTACTAGAAAATATTAACGTAGAACCTGATAATTTCAACGTCACTATTGATAAACAACCCAACAAATAATCAGATGGGAATTGAAAATATCCATATGACTCTGAGAAGTCCAGATCCAACTCTTCCACGTCTTTTGATACAACAATTTTAATCCAATCATAAACTTTATATTGCACTTCATATGGATCAAAGCACAAGCGAAAAGAACGTACCTTTGGTCCCAAATGACTTTCTAGGACCTTTTCAATTGCAGAAATATAATCTGTTCGAAGTATGACATTTCTGGTCATGGCCTTACCAAAATCTAAATTAAGGTTTTGTTTCCATGATGCTGAGAGTCTAATGGACTTGGCTCCAGCACAGATTGTCATATTTATTGGTAAAAATTTGAGGATATGTTCAATTATATCATCGGAAAAGCATGGCAGGATTGTGCTGCAGAGAACCATTCTTTGAGTCAAGAAGCTTCAGTAATGGCACTAGACCACCATTGTGAGCAATGCCAGCTTGGTTATGTGAATCCTGGAAAACAGAAACCAAGAACAACACATTTACCTACTTGAGTTTTTTTTGTTTTTCCCAGCAAACATGCACCTTAGAAATTCCTTAACAAAATGTTAATATAAAACTCAAAACAAGAGATTACATACTGAGCGTTATTTTTATTTTTTTTGCAAACTAGAAACTGCTTTACAAGAAAAGAGGTTCATTGCGAGAATCATTGTAATAGTATCAACCCTCCTAAAATAAAGATCATTGTACAAAATGTCAAGGAAATAACTAACCTGTGCCAACCGCCCCAATGCAAAGGCTGACATTTCCCTGAGTTGCACGTCTGGAGACCGGAGCATCTCAATTAAAGGGCGAACAGCTCCTCTCTGTACAATGTGAACCTGCAACAACCATAAAAATAAATCATTAAAGAAAGATGGAAGGCAACTAGGGCAATGGTTCAGCTGTATGAATACTCATCTGATCCAAAATCCATTATACAACAAGTTAGTTTTTTTAATTGAATGAAGAAACACTTTCAATCAAAATGTCAATCCATTTACTAAACCAAAAGTAGTAGTATAAGTAGCAGTAGTAAGCAACCAGAGCAGCAGAATAATGTTATAAGCACCAGTTCCATAAACCAACATGACAAATTGATTTGTAGCAAATTCATGCATGATAACTTATCTATCCAAAACCAAAGTGAAGGAAGGAAGAAAGTATTCACATACGCGCGTACCACATACGCGCATCCTGAAGAAGTTTGTTTTTTTATTCAGAGCGTAGACTCCATCAAAGAAGGGGGCAATTTACCTTAAAATGAACAATCACGTGCCCATAGTGTATTTTACTCAGCTCCTCTTTTGCTGCCACCATTACATTGCTTCCAACATAGTTATAACTATCAATCATCAAATTCCACATGATTTTTACACCATACGAAGAAATCACCAACGTCCAAATCCCCCATCATGTCTCCTTTTGGATCACTCTTGTAAAGTTTCACCTCAGTCATATATTTGAAGCATAAGGAAAGTCTGATCTCTGTTGCAGGGTTCAATGATCCATGGCAATCGCAAGAGAATCGATGGATAGGATCTACAACCTCTATTGCTATCGCAATGACATTCTTATGCCAATCACAAACTTTGTAAGTCCTTGACACTGAAGGAACAAGATTGCTTGGAGAAGGAAACCTCGCAACACCTTGAGAAGATGGTGGTAATGGAGATGGTGGTAATGGAGATGGAGGTAATGGATTTTCTGGTTGCCTTGTCGATGGAGGTAATGTATCTTCAGTTCTTTGTGTCCCTCCTTGTGTTCCCTCACTTGTTGATGGTCTCACATAAGTTCCATTTTCAAGTCTCTCTCGTATCCATTGAACATTTTCTTCCAATCTATTATATTTTTCGCTAAATTTTTTTACTTCCAATGTTTTATCGAAAAGCAATGAACGAGCAGGAAGTGAAGCATCATACTTCCTTTTAGAGACGGTGGTTCCAACACAACGAACACGTCCCCTTTCTTCTTGGCCAAACACTTGGCTTAGAGGCTCATTATCAATAGTGAGGTCAGTGGTACCCTGGGTTGAAGATTCTTGCAAGGCGGCCTTTTTTGCTTTAACTTTTTCCTTCAAAAGAATGAAAAAATAAAATAAATCAGGACACAAATAATATTCAAACTACAAAGTAAATTAAGAATTGTGTATAAAAGACATCATTGGGCACATACCATATATAGTTCTGCACCATGCGTGGGTTTTCCATCCTTTCCCGTGTGACAAGCAATCCATATATCAGTGCGTGTGACTGGTTCCCCATCAGGGTTCTTCTCAACCTATATACTTGAAAGATTAGTCTCAGCCTATATAGTTAAATGGTTATTATTGTACTAGTAGCTAGAAACTCAATTACCATTTCATACTCCACTTCTGCAGCACTCTTTTGGCCACCCCCCCATACATACTTTGAACCCTTTTTGTTTTTGGCATTTTGGGCTCTAATTGCCTTTGCTTCAGGAGTGCTCTCATAGCGAACAAACTCCTTCCAATCCTCCTCTCTTACACCATTTGGAACATGCTTCTCTTGTTCCTCAATGGTAGGATACTTATCCAAATAGTCCTTCCTAAGATCTGCCTTGAACCTTCTGAAATATTCTGGCATTTTCAAATGCACACTCCTTTTCACATAATTTGGGATGTCGTATTCACGCTACAAATAAGCCATTGAGATATAAGTTGACAATAAAATAAGACATTATGAAAATCAATGATGTAAAATCTCACCTTGAGGCCATTCCACACATCCTCTTTGTAGTTGTCAGTAACATGGTGCCAACCCTTGAATTTGATGGGCACAAGGGTTTCAACAAGCTTTCCAATGTGTTTATTGAAATTTCTAGCACCAGGTCCAACTGCTAAACCATGGACATTGAACTGTATGGTCTTTTTAACTTCATTGTCATCATTTGTAGATGTAGTGACATCATTGGTGGAGAGATTGCCGCGAGTACTACCCATTTCTATCAATGACATTATAGATATTAACCATTATCAAACAAAAAGAAATAAGAAACAACTATATACACTACATTTATAGATAGTTTCCTTCCACAACATATCACCACAAATAGATTTTTATAAAGCATTGGAAAAGCCAATCTGAATACTTAGCTACAAAGCTTCCCTTTCCCAACTCAAAAGTCAAAATAAGAAACAAAGACAAAATAATTGGTCTCAACCAAAGAGGATGACTAAACTAGCATTAGAAATGCATCAAAAAATATTGTAGCATAGTCAATTAAAATTCCAGTAAGCTCTTCAGGTTGGGGTTGTCTTTCCCCTTAATCATCTCCCTTTCAAGCCCATGAATTGGCATAAGAAGCAAATTAGTTTACTAGAATAATATCTAAGAGTGTCTGCTTAATCAACTAGTATTCAATAGACATGGAATACATGGGAGTACCCTACTACCTCCATCTTTCCAATCAGTTTCAGTTCATCTGATACCAATTTTGCACCCAGGACTACTAGGTTTCAGAAAGAAAACTAAACTTACAGTCTAGAACAGATAGTTGAACACAAGAGAAATAACATACAGAAATAGTAAAACACACAGATAAAAATAGACAAGAATAACAATAATCATTTGAAGATAATTTTTTGAACAGTTCAAGAGAACGGTGCCGATACTAGGTTACCGCTAGTATAACGAGGTGTTCATCCAAGAATTGTTCTTAGAATTGTCTTGAGAAAACAAATAGAAATAAAGATATTCTTTTATTGACACTACCTCCATCTTTCCAATCAGTTTCAGTTCATCTGATACGAATTTTGCACCCAAGACTACTAGGTTTCAGAAAGCAAACTAAACTTACAGTCTAGAACAGATAGTTGAACACAAGAGAAATAACATACAGAAATAGTAAAACACACAGATAAAAATAGACAAGAATAACAATAATCATTTGAAGATAATTCTTTGAACAATTCAAGAGAACGATGCCGATACTAGGTTACCGCTAGTATAACGAGGTGTTCATCCAAGAATTGTTCTTAGAATTGTTTTGAGAAAACAAATAGAAATAAATATATGCTTTTATTGACACTACCTCCATCTTTCCAATCAGTTTCAGTTCATCTAATACCTATTTTGCACCCAGGACTACTAGGTTTCAAAAAGCAAACTAAACTTACAGTCTAGAACAGATAGTTGAACACAGGAGAAAGAACATACAGAAATAGTAAAACACACAGATAAAAATAGACAAGAATAACAATAATCATTTGAAGATAATTCTTTGAACAGTTCAAGAGAACGGTGCCAAATACACCAACGGTTTTGAGCCGTGGCCATTTTGTTTAGCCACAATTTTAGGCCGTTGGTCATTATAGCCACGGTTTTTGGCCGTGGCAAATAAACCAACGGTTTTGGGTTGTGGCCATTTTTTTTAGCCACGGTTTTAAGCCGTTGGTCATTATAGCCACGGTTTTTTTGTCGTGGCAAATAAACCAACGGTTTAGAACCGTGGCCATCTCCGCGTAACTAAACAGGCCTTTTGGTGTAGTGTACATCTTATCATTCAACTTACTTACATAATTTGAGCAACTCCAGTAAGCAATTAATCAAATAATATTGGTCCTTATATATTTAACATCTACCACACAATGATTTCTATGATGAGCTCTGGCTTGTGGTAGTACCAGTAGTAGAGTAGCCTACACCATTCCACTTCGAAAGAGACAGAACAGATATGACACTATGGGCAGCCCCTATAGCAATAGGCAAGATCATGACAACATTCTTCTCAGTTTTCTCTAAAGATGGGTAGAAGCAATCAACTGTATTAGGATCCAACAGTGCAATCACTGCAAATACAATCACTGATAAAAGAGCATGGACAAAGTCCATCATTTGGAGTTTATTGGCTGATGAACTGGTTGAACTAGATGAAGTAGACTTAACACCTTTGCATGATACGAACCCAACTTGAGTAACACCTTCATCATCGGTGGAACTATCTGTAAAGGATGAGACTATACAAGAGATTCCACAAAGTGCAATGACGATATTGGTGAGGTACTTGTTACTAGTGTGACATTGGCCGTTGTTGGTCATAACAGGATTCAAGAACTCGAATACGAAGACAGTACCACTAGGGAGAAGTTTAACTAGGTTTCCTAGGCCTTGAAATGTTTTGCTTCTTATGGTGCTGGTGGTGCTGCTTCCTGATGATGTTAAGGCAGACATATTCAAGCAGTTTGGGTCTTAATAGGTACGCTTTTGAGTATTTTATTTCAGGTGTGAGGTTTGTAAGATTTTAGAATGATTATCGGTATTTATAGAGCATTGAATTAAACGTAGAAAGAATAGTCAGGACAAGCTAACTTGTAAGTAACACGGAATGACATTGTCTTGGCTTTTATTTTCAATTTCAAAACGTGTTTAGAAATTTCGAATAAAATGGTTTCATTACGACTTTGATTTTTTTCATGAAGACTTTGATTCTTTTTGTTTCATACATTGAGTTAATTAGTAGTTATCGGTTGGACTGTTAGGTGAAGATCTAAAGAAGAAAACTCCATTCATTAGAACCACAAGTTGGTATCCAACATGAGATACATTTTATTGTTTCCTCTTCCTAAATAGGCAGAAAGCTTTGTCCAAAAGCAGCCTTCGTAATGGTTGACTGGAATAAGAAAGAGATGAATATAATGAATTTTTTTCTTCAACCAGGCATCCCGAGCCTTAGCCTACCAAAGACTTCACTGTATGGAGTGGAATTAGAACAACGGTTTCGTGTACAAGGCATCATTCTAAGTTCTAACATACTGTTAATTACAAATTCATGTCATAGTTGCTACTAGAAATGCAGAAATCCCGTGTCATGGTCAAGTTGCATTTGAAGGTAAAAGTAGTAAAAACAAGATTGACAAGGAGCATGCTTATAAGAGGAATAAACAGGCAAAATAGACTTATCTTATCAACTAACAAAAGAGTAAAGCAGATAACAATTAGCATTGAAAAAGTCTATAACAATCTCAATAATTAGTCATTCTTTATCATTTGAGATAAACCGAAAGCGTTTTTCATTTACTAACTGCTGCCACACTGGTCTAATCCGTAATGGTTACAAGTATCCATGTAAGGTAATTATGATGAAATCAAGATTCAAAGGTTCGAAGTAACAATTATATTAGATGTGGTAAGAGTTTGTTAAGTACAGAACACAGCTTCTGCAATGGGTTTCAACACCTGACATCACAATCACAGATGGTTTGATATACAGTTGATTCACGATATATTGCCATGACATAACAATATGCCAAGATATTAGTCATATCCCAGTTTTTGCAAATTGCTCTCTTCACGTGGTCGCTACTCATCACTAGCTCTTTTTGTACACTGTAGGCGCATAAATTTCTTATTATGTTCCCTGCCTCCCATCGGCACATATAATGGATATATTGTACTCTTTGTTTCCTCACTCCACCTTTATAGGGAAAGCTTGATATATAGAAACACAAATACTAGTAAGATTTGATATGTAAATTCAAAGAATACTGAAATTTTTTGATATATAGATATTTACTCGCGCTTTGATCATTAAAATGAAGTTCTTATTTGTTTTTGGTTACTGTTTGAATGGAACACTTGTGCATGTATAGTTTTACAATGACCCTATAACAATCTTCAAAGAATAAACGAAGCCAAATTCAGGAATGTAATAATGCAACTCAGCTTCCAGAGATTGAAACAAATTAGGTTCTAAGACAGTGAAACATCTTCTCTATCTTCATCAATAAACGAATCCAGATTTCAAAAAACATACAGTTTCAATTCGAACCCTAGAGATTCAAAACCTCTAAATAAAAAAACTCTAGATTCAGAAACCCTAATTTCATCAAACAATTCACGCTTCAGATACACTTCATCTATGAACATATGAATAGGAAAGCAAAAAGCATAAGATGTGAGAAATACAAACACATTTCAATTCACTATTCAAAAATTTAATCAAACACTTAGCACCCCATAAAAACTAAGATAGAAAACACAAAAAGAAAGCAGAGAGAGAGAGTACCTGTACGAGAGAATCTGCAGTCGCTTAATGAATTTTTGCAAAATGGTTTGGAGGTTGAAGACGCCGAGCAAGGAGGGAAGAGCAGGGAAGGAAGGGAGGAGGGAAGTCGAGGGAGGAGCAGGGAAGTCGAGGGAGGAGGGAAGGAGGGGAGGAGGGAAGTCGAGGGAGGGAGTAGGGAAGGTGGAAGTCGAGTGGAGGGAGCAGGGAAGGTGGAAGTCGAGTGGAGGGAACAGGGAAGGAGGACCTTCGAGCGCCAAGTAAAAGGAGGGAGGAAAGAATCGAGCGCCAAAAAGCCCGCCCAATTTTTTTTCAGCGTTTTTAGGGTAGCCACGATTTTTAGCCGTTGGTCATTATAGCCACGGTTTTGAGCCATGGCCATTTTTTTTAGCCACGGTTTTAGGCCGTTGGTCATTATAGCCACGGTTTTTTGCCGTGGCAAATACACCAACGGTTTTGAGCCGTGGCCATTTTTTTAGCCACGATTTTAGGCCGTTGGTCATTATAGCCACGATTTTTGGCCGCGGCAAATAAACCAATGGTTGTGGGCCGTGGCCATTTGTTTTTAGCCACGGTTTTAAGCCGTTGGTCATTATAGCCACGGTTTTTTGCCGTGGCAAATAAACCAACGGTTTAGAACCGTGGCCAGCTCCGCGTAGCTAAATAGGCCTTTTGGTGTAGTGTATATATATATGTTTATCAAAATTATATTGGTATTATTTACCTTATTCGTAATATTATAATAATAAATAAAATCAAAACAAAATAATTATATAATTAGAATTTTTATTTGAATTCTTTCTTTTTCTTGATTTGGATTTAGATTAATGTCTTTAGAGATAACCCGAAGCGGAGTGAAAGCAAGAGAGTCCTTTTTGTATAAGTTTGTATAAGAACATGATGTCTATATCATATCGAAATAGAATTGAAAATAGAATCTAGTCTTCTAATGTAAGTAAGCGTAAATAGGATTTTATATTCAATGAATCCTGAAACCCGACATGACCACAGCAAAAAAACTAGGCAATTCGAAAAAAAATTCATTGTTATTTTAACAAAATTTATGGAGGAATTCACGATTACAATTTGAATAAACTAATTCGGTATATTTTCCACAATCATAGGAGTGTGTCTATGTTTCTGCTTCATGAATATGATATTTTCTGGGCATTTCTAATAATATCAAGTGTTATCCCTATTTTAGCGTTTTTAATTTCTGGAGTTTTGGCCCCAATTAGTGAAGGACCGGAGAAACTTTCTAGTTACGAGTCGGATATAAAATCAATGGGCAATGTTGGTTACAATTTTGAATCCGTTATTATATGTTTGCTCTAGTTTTTTTTTTTTTTTTATGTTGAAACGGTTTTTATTTATCCATGGGCGATGAGTTTCGACGTATTGGGTGTATCCGTATTTATTAAAGCTTTAATTTTCGTGCTTATCCTAATTGTTGGTTCAGTTTATGCATGGCGAAAAGGGGCATTGGAATGGTCTTAGCCCTTGAATATTCAGACAATAAAAAGAAAAAATGAAGAAAAAATTACATTGAGACAGTTATGAATTCCAATGAGTTTTCGTTACTTGATTGAACAACCCAAAATTCAGTTATTTCAACTACATCAAATGATTTTTCAAATTGGTCAAGACTCTCCAGTTTATGGCCGCTTCTCTATGGTACCAGTTGTTGCTTCATTGAATTTGCCTCATTAATCGACTCACGGTTCAATTTTGATCGTTATGGACTGGTACCAAGATCGAGTCCTAGGCAAGCGGACCTCATTTTAACAGCCGGCACAGTAACAATGAAAATGGCTCCTCATTTAGTGAGATTAATTATATGAGCAAATGCCTGAACTAAAATATGTCATTACTATGGGAGCTTGTACTATTATAGGCAGGATGTTCAGTACCGATTCTTATAGTACTGTTCGAGGAGTCGATAAGCTAATTCCTGTCAATGTTTATTTACCAAGTTGTCCACCTAAACTGGGGGCAATTATAGATGTTATAACAAAACTTCGAAAGAAGGTATCTCGAGAAATCTATGAAGATATAATCAGGGCTCAACAGGAGACTAGATGTTTTACTACCAATCACAAGTTTCATGTTGGGTGGAATACTCATACTAGAATTTATGATCAATGATTACTCTATCAATTGCCATCTACTTCCGAAATCCAGTCTGAAACATTTTTCAAATACAAAAATTCAGCATCTCCCCCCCTTTGATTTGTATAAGTATTTTACGATGAAATTTATGAAAAGTGACCCGCCACGCCATTTGTTATTCTATACAAAATAGCATCCTGCCTAATTTACTAACGAATTAATAACTATCTTTGTAGCTCCAGAATGTTTCAGTTTATGCTCTTACCTATTATCTGGATATACCAATAGAGATGTACGGTCTAATGAGGCTACTACGAAATATTTACTCATGGGTGGGGCAAGCTCTTATATTCTGGTTCATGGTTTCTCTTGGCTATATGGTTCATCTGGGGGAGAGATTGAGCTTCAAGAAATAGTGAATGGTCTTATCAATACACAAATGTATAACTCCCCAGGGATATCAATTGTGCTTATATTCATCACTGTAGGAATTGGGTTCAAGCTTTCCCCAACCCCTTCTCATCAATGGACTCCTGATGTATACGAAGGAGTGCGGTTCATTCGAGAAATTCCTACCTCTATATCTATCTCTGAGATATTTGGATTTTTCAATACTTCATGGACATGCAAAAGAGAAATGATATCCCCATTCGGACCAAGACATAACTTTTACCAAAAGTTTATTGTGATCTTTTTGTTCAAATAACAATTAAGGTGAAGCAAGGTCAGGAACAATAAATCTCTTTATGATAAACAAATCCATAGTTGGTTCCTACAAAGGATCGGATTAATGACGTATACAATACTTGAATTATCGATGTAGATGCTACATAGTTGGTTCTCATCCTTCAGAGACTACGAGTGTAATAGAAGCATCCGTCGACAAAGGGATCACCCTATGATGATCATCTCATGGGTATTGAGAATAGATACATGTGTATTCTTAACATATTGAAACTAGGGGTGGGCATCCCATCCCGCGATCCCGAACCCGTCCCGATCTCGTTCCGTCCCGTCTCGATTTTTTGGGTCTTTTTGGAATTGATCAAACTCATCTCGACCCCGTCCCGTCCCGATCTAGAATGGGATGGATATTTTCAATCCCGCCTATTTCGTCTCGTTACGAATTTATTTATTTAATATTTATTATTATTAATTTTAATCAAAATACTCTTCTAAATTAAAGTTTAGGATGTGTTGAAATTAAATCAATGTAAGATGAAATTCTATATGAAATCTAAATGAATTGAATCATAAATTCTAAATGAAATTTTTATTTGCCTTACAAAAAAAGTTTAATATTTATTTGTTTAATATCTGTTATTATTTATGATGTAAGTTATATGTATATAAATTTGACATTATTGGTGTGTGAGTAATGTGAGATAAAACTCTTTTTTGTTATTTTTTATTGGAGGACTATTTAGTATGTGCTCATCCCGTCCCGTCCCGATCCCGATCCCGTTTGAGATGGGATGAGGTCGAGATAAGGTCTATTTCGTCCCGATCCCGAATGAACGGGATGGGTCCATCTCATCTCGTGCCCACCCCTAACTGAAACGACTACCATTATAGGTATCAAACCAATAGCGATTCATGCAAGCTAAATCTTCTAATCGATAATTTGGCCAAAGAAACAATTTTAACTTCATCAAATTTTTTGTAGCTCTATCAAGATGTTGTCTTTTATTAAAAAATGGGACACGTTTACTTTCATTGTTACCATTGCAAAATATTGTATTTCTATCCCCAACATTTACATTCTTCGAATTTAAACAAATTCGAATTCTCAATTCTCTACGACGTTTAGGAGATAAAATATTTTCAAGAACAAGCCAATCATAATGATTTTTGTCTTTATTCCTAAAAAACTTTTATGTCATGCAATGGATTTATCAAGACCCCACCTAGTAACATTTCATTTTTTCTTATTTATTTCCCATTTTCTTTTTATCTTATCAACATTGTTTTTTTCTTGGTATCCTCGATAATTTTGGTACTTATTTTTATGTATCAGTGAAATAGCTAGGATTTGATACCAAATAAATTTCTCATTCCAATTTATAGATATCCGATTTGGTTCAACAAGCAATGTTCCGTTTTTTAGTAACTTTGCAACAGTTAAAGTTTTCGCATTTGGCACTACATCCATACTCAGTTCGCCTCTTATAATAGGGGCTATGGCAATTTTCTTTGGGTTTTCCAATCTAAGCAGTAGGCAAAATACTTTGATATTATTGATCATTTTTTCAGTCACAAGATCATCCCATTTTAATTGAAAACCATAAAACCTTTTCAGGAAAAAAAATCTAATTCCACTATTACAGCGAGCATAGATGGCCTTTTCTTTTTGGTTTTTGTTTTGGGTTTTTTACTATCTGATCCTCCGACATTATCTGTTCATCTTTATCTTTTTTTTTCTTGGTTTGATGAATCTGATCCCTGATTCCCCTTTTTTTGTCTCTGATTGAATATTTCCTTGTACTGGCTTTTTTTTTTTTAGTTTCTAATTTGTTTTGATTAGAGAATATCTGTTGAAAGTCATTTTTTTTCTTTTTCGAGATTGTTTTGTGAACCAAGGTTATCATTTCCATTTAAATTTAAAGTAAAGGAATTTATTGGTATGATCCAAAGTTGCATCCTATATGCATCATAAAGTGACACTAATTCTGGGAAAAACCAATCGTCCATATCAGATATAGGCTTACATTGTATTTCTTCATTCATTTTCATCCAGTTAAAGGAAGTTGTTGTTGGATTGGCTAGGTTGATTTATTTACGAATCAAGCTAGAAAAATAATCCTTCTTATCATTTTGCTCAATTATTTGATAATAATTAGCCAGAGTTTTTTTTTCTTTTTATATACAGTGACCTCACTTTCCATATTTGTCCACCGCTTAATATTGATTTTTGTTTTAAAAGAAAAATAAAATAATTTCCAATCAAAATATTTTCTATCCAAATTTCGATTCGTATCAGAATTTTCTATTAGATAATTATTAAGAGATATATCTACCAGCATATAAACATTTTTAGGATTAGACGTGTTGTAATTATCGAGAAACTCTTCATCTTCGTTTCTTGATCTAAAAAAATATGGGTCCTTATCTTTATAACGAAGCCAGTTATGGGCTAAACGATCATATTTGTAGTTTTTCAATTTCTTTTTTTGATTTAGTATTGAATCCACTGCAAAAAATGTGTTTCTCGTAATGAATTAATTGATCTTTTTCATCTAAATCAAAATTTGGTGATTTTTTAGTTTGACCTATACAACTTTGATGATTTTTTTTTTTTTGCCATTTTTTCGCTAATAATCGATACCAGCTAGTTTGAGATATAATGTATTGATAGGGATAATGTTTTAACGCATTTTTCCATTGTCTTTTAAAGGAATTCTTTATTCTATCCTTAAGAAAAAAAAGTGTTCCCTGATATTGAAGTACAGATCTCAAGTGATTTTGTGTTAAAACCTGAGGTTTGGGATAATTTGTAAAAAAACATATGCTTGTGACAAGGAAGCTGGTTCAGAAAAAATAGGTGAATTTTTATTACTAATATTAGTATTAGAAAATAATTTTTTTATAGTCGAAATAAAACGAATTGTATTTTGATTTGTTTCATCAATAAGATAGGGATCATCAAAGCACCGAACCATCCAATGTAAAAACGGTTTTCGTGTCTCTCTAAAATTGCAAAAATTGCAGTCATGGTAAAATCTTGGTTTATTCAATCATCAGGGACTCCCAAGCACACAAATTATCTACAAATATAATCTAAATAATTGTAGGCTTGTTATTCAACAGTATAACATGACTTATATGCCCGTGTCAACCATTATAAATAGATATTAAATTCTTTGGGTATATCTATCATAATTATTTGTGAATGAATAAAATGAGTAAAAAAAGATATATCATTATGGGTTACTCAGGATTCGAACCTGGAACTAGTCAGATGGAGTAGATGAGTTCCTTATTGAAATAAAATAGAAAAAATCCCTCCCCAAACTGTGGTTGCATTTTTCATTGCACACGACTTTCTCTATGTATAGATCTGTTCCTAGACAGACTCTAAGAAAGTTGAATACTAAGTTGATTTAATCACTATTGTATAAGCATTTCAGAATTGAAATGAATGAATTCATTTTTCTTTATCATTTAGGAATCCGTTTTGTTTACACGATCTCATATCCAATCATTTATGATTGGCCATGACATTGATACAAATAACATCAAAATACCAAATCCGTTCTTTATATAACCTCAGCGAAGAAAAAGAGACTCTTGGGAAGATCAAAGAAAGAACTTGTTCTTCTTCTGTAAAGAATTCTTCCAATAATTCCAAACCTAATCTTTTCAAAAAATAACAGACAATACTTTTATGTTTATGAGACAAAGTTCTAGCACATGAAAGTCGAAGGATATACTTTACTCGATACAAACTCTTTTTTTTTAGGATCCACTATAATAACGAGAAAGATTTCTGTATATCCGCCCAAATCTATCGATAATATCAAAAATCCGATGAATCGGTCCGAGCCGACTTACTAATGGGATGCCCTGATGCATTACAAAATTTTGAGTTAGCCAATGATCCAATCAAAGTAATTATTGGGACTATAGTATCAAACTTTTTTTTAGCAATATCTATAATAAATGAAATTTCTAACATTTGACTCCTAACTACAGAAGGCTTTAGTTGTACACTTGAAAGATGGCCCAAAAATCAAGGGAATAGTTGTATAATTGGTTTCTATGAATCCTATCTAGTTGAGACCACAAGTCGAAATTATATTGCCAGAGATTTATAAGGTAATACTTCCATTTATTCATAGAAGAGGAATTCCCTTTAAAGCCAGAATAGTTTTTCCTTGATATCTGACATAATGTATGAAAAGGTCCTTGAAAACCCAGAGGATGGTGTGAAAATCATTACGAAAAACTACCAAAAAATGTTCTATTTTCCAAAAAAATGTGTTCTCTCAAGAAAGGCGCTTGAAGATGTTGATCGTAAATGAGCAGATTGTTTACGGAGAAAGGGGAATATCGATTCGCATTCATATACATGAAAATTATATAGGAACAAGAATAATCTTCGATTCTCGTTTGAAAAAACATAAATATATTTATGTTTTTTAGTAATAAGATTATTCCAATTCTGAAATTCGTAAAGAAATAATCACAATAAATGCAAAGCAAGGATATCTTGTATCCAACATCGAAGGGATTGAATCAAAAGTTCCAGATGGATGGGGTGGGGTATTAGTATACCTAATGCATGATTTAAATTCGATAATTTACTCTCTAAAAAGGGAAATGTTGAATGAATTGATCGTAAATTTTTAGATTTTGCTATTTCTTTTTTCCCTTCTAGGGAAGATATTAATTGCAGTGAAAATGGAATTTCCACAATGATTGCACAACCCTCTGATATCATTTGAGAATAAAAATGATTCTTATTATCTACAAATTTATGTTGTCAAGAATCATTATAAAAAATAACCCAAGGCTTCTATTGATACCTTCGAGTCATTAAACGTTTCACAATCAGTGAACTGGATTTATTGTCATAACCTAAATTATCGATAGGATCATAAAGAATTGATCCATTTAAACCATGATCGTGAGCAAATGAATAAATATACTCCTGAAATAGAAGTGGATATAGGAAGTCTTGTTGTCGAGATCTATCTATTGCTAAATATCCTTGTAAGCTAATCAACGGATTCTCCCTTTTTCCATCCAATTGCTTTGTGTTTGTTATTAGGATATGGAAATTGTTAGAAACCCTTTATTTTTGCAACCCGATGGCTCTTGTGACTTTATAATCAATTTTGTTTATCAATATACGTTTTCCTCTACACATTCGCCTCCACTCTAGAAGAGGGATATAGTTAATAATTAGGATTCATAAAAAATAGAGAATCCATTTAGTATGGTTATGGGAGAACCTTTTTCCGCATCAGGTACTAATACATTTTTAACGTCTAATTAGATCGGGAAATCATTCGAATTTAAGAATAGAAGCTCGTTGCTTTTTGTTTCCCTATAATTGGAGCCCTATGGCTTTATCCATTTATTTACTCGACCCACTAGTAATTTCTATTTTTGTACCGATCTAAAAATTAAAAAAAATTGTACTGATTCGGTAAGGAGGAAGTACTCTTAGAGTTCTTCATTGATACGACATGCTATTTTTTCCATTCGTTCCCTTTCAGGATCAGTCGTGGTCTTACAAACTCTACCAACGGTATAGACGAATTGGTTATTCTGTTTTTCAGTAGATTATTTTGGAGCAAGGGTTCTTATTTATTTTATTCCATTTTGTTGGTAATAATGGAACTATTATGTTCGTCGGAACAAAGAAAAACATATCTATTCTATACTATACCCAATAAGTACCAATACGCAATGGGTGATTGGTCCCATTTTCTATGGGCGAATGCATAGAAAGGTGTTCGTCGTTTGTTTGAACAGCTCGACCCGGTCATAAAACTTTTCCTTTATGCATTTCGTTTCCTCTATGAACTTTTCAATTTGATGAAAACAAGAAATTCATTGTTACGTTTCCACATCAAATAATGAAGTCATCTTTTGACAGTCAAAAGATGCCCGTTGGTGTTTCGAAAGTCCTCTTTCGAGAGACGGGGTGAGGCTCGTAGCTCAAAGGATTAGAGCACATGGCTACAAACCATGATGTCGGGGGTTCGAATCCCTCCTCGCCCACAACCTTCCCAAAAGAGAAGAACCTTTCCTTCTGGGGGTAGGAAAATCATGATCGGAATAGCGGACCTAAAGCTATGGAACTTGGGTGTGGGTCTTTTGTAGAAATGGAATGGTCTTACTTTTTATTTATTATTAATATTTAATTAATTAAAAATTAGAGTATGCATGAACCGAATCCGCATATTTTTTTTACTCCCCGCAACTTGTCCTCAGCCAGTCTTGGGCTAAATAGCAGAGCATG